>LS518958.1:131740-174554 GCA_900490845.1 Pristionchus japonicus
TATGTGAAAAACTATTCGTCGACCAAGTTGTTTTTTGGAGTAATGCGTAAAGACACTAAAACAAAACCGTAAACCTGGATTTCATCAAATCCAAAGCGAAGCTTTGGAAAAAAATGAAAAATTGAGTTTTGTACCCCCGCAAAACCCCCGGCCTGTACCCCCGCAAGGTCCCGAGGTTCGGGAGTCGCACTCAACACTGTTTGGCCTGCCCTTTCCTCTTTTATCAATTCGCTCGTACGGCACCCATACAGTTAGGCGCCTTGCCCATCGATTATCATTCATTCTTCTTATCTTATCAGCCCATCTTAACTTCCGTCTCATCGCTTTTTCTGTCCAATCAATTACTCCAGTTTCGGCCCTTATTCTTTCATTACTCCATTTGTCTTGCCAGGAAACGCCAAGCATCCTTCTTTCCATTTTTCTCTGAGCCACGCTAAGTTCACGCTTGTCAGATGTCAGATCCCTGTAGCACTTCCCCATGACTACACTCGCCCTCGGTTACAGTACCCTACCGTAACTCTACCGTACCTTACCATTCATCCACAGTAACGTTTGCGCACATTTTCCAGAAACTACCCTTCGATGTCAGTGCTCCGCCGTACCCTTTCGCTACCGTACCTTACCATTCATCCACAGTAACGTTTGCGCCCATTCTCCAGATACTACCCTTCGATGTCAGTGTTCCACCGTACCCTGTACTCACCGCTCATCCACAGCAGCGCGACTCCCGTCGCGAGCGCCTTCCATCCGCTCCATCCTCCTCGCAAGCCCCGCCCACTCGGCAGCAGTCGCACGCCCGACTTGCTCATCGACGGCGCATTACTGTAATGCGGACGATTATCGAGAACTGACTGCTTTTCTCGAGCAATTCTCTACGAAATGCTACTGAACTGTTCTGACTATGATTCCGCTATACGATTCATTACTCGTCCCCTTCTGACACGGGGCCGGGGGCCTTATATAGGAATACAATGGCTTGAGTAATGAATCGCATAGCGGAAGTGGATTAGGATGCAAAGTACGATATGACTAACAATCGTAGTCAGAACATTTAGACGAAATGAATGAGCTAGACCCCAGACCCTAGCCCGTTAGCTACCCCGATACCCAAGCATCCACATAGACGAGGAGACTTGGCGTGAATCAAAGACGACAAGACGAGACGAAGATTCGGGAAGGGAATGAGGGAATGAGGGGAGGAACCTTCTTACATATGCAAAAGAGTCGATTGACGTTGAAGTGTTGGGGCCTAATCTCCTTTTTGCATAGGATCTGTTGTTATTCACCGATCATCTCCATTCAACCTCATTTTGACTACAGAGAATTAAGGTAAATACCACATTGTTAACAAAGTGTCTGCGAAATGGGCGACAAATTCTTAGCAAATAGAAGTAGATTGAACACCCGTTTCTCAAGACCCTTCACTCTCTCAAAACTTCTCGCTACTTCTGTACACTAGCACTTTTCTGTACATAAAACAAAACAACCTCGACCCACTCCCCAATTCCCTCGCAGATAGGTCGTAACCGTGATCACTTTACACACTGCGATCTGCTGCCGATCAATATACAGAGTAAAACCTTCATCATACCGTAACCATCGCACGCGCTTCCAAGATACTACGGTAGTGGCATACCGTACACCTCTTCGGCGCGCGAAAACAAGCGAACAATCGATCGATACTGGTGCAATGATTAGGGAGGGGGGGGGGAGGGGAGAAGTGGCCACACCGAGTAACCAAGTCTATGAACTATAGTCTAGCCTCTAAAAAGGGGGACAGATCGAGAAATGAAACAAAGAGAGGAAGAAAAGAGTGAAATGTGTGCATAAAAGTGATCAGTGAGAGTGCTGTTATCTGATTTCGAGACTGAGAGATAAAAATGGAGAGAGACGGAAAAATCCGAGGAACGATAAAAATTCAAAGAATCCAGTGGAAAGGAGGCTCTACAAGCAGGAAAATTGGGCGAATTATCGATTAATACATCCAGAAAAAGGGCGAATTATCGATTGATACATCCAGAAAAGGGAAATGTGCCAGAGACAGCTCGAATCAGATAGACAATAAGGGGTGATTTGTGCGCTTGCGCGAAAGGTGTGTACAGATATTATCGGAACTTCGAGGGAGAAAGAGGGAGGAGGATAGGGACATTATTGATTTGCTGGATACCGTAGTCAGGAAAGGGACGGGTGAGGTACTACGGTACGTGTGCGTGTGATAGGTAAAGATGAGGGGTTTATTGATTTTTAGTGATGAGCACGAGATAGGATTGGGGGACAACAGTGCGAGTATAGTGGCCACATAAGCGGTAGGCAGGCAAAATAATCAAGGGTTACGGTAGCGAGGCGGGACCGGGGTTACGGTACATCAAGCACACCACAGAATACGATACCGAGTTGGGAAGGCGTACGGTAGCACTAGAAATCGGGGGGAAATTGAGAGCGGACCGAGTAAAAAGGGGGGAAAAGTGACTGGTGGTGAGGAATAAAGAGAAGAGAATACAACAACCTCGTACATACGGTGAGCTGTAAGCTGCGTTTCGAAACAATCGGGGCGGGATCACTGATTTTAGAAGGATACTGTAGGTCGGGGTGCGGTGACTAGTGAGGGTGGGTGTGTACAAGTGTGTGTGCGCGAGGTGAGGGGCGACGTTTGCTAGCGTCGGCACCATACAAGAATCCGAATAAGGTGGGCGAATAACAACCAAATATGAGCGGGTAAGGCATATGTGATAAGGGGGACGAGTAGTTCAGGGACTCTCTTCGATTCGCACGCTCTCTCGCTCGTCAGAGACAGAGGGCGAGATACTAGGCGGAATGGAGAGAGACGAGAGGGGGGAGGAGATGTAATCCTCTCGATCAGTGCGCATCGCCACGACCGTTCTGCAATATTGATAATTTACTATACTGGCCTTTGTACGAACCAGCGACCAGATCAGCTTCCTCATGCATACACACTACTCATGGAACATAAACCCACTATAGCATGTACAAATATTGTTTTCTTTGGAAATGGCAACCATTTGATGCAAATACTAGTTATCATTGTCCGTTGATGTATATACACTACCTGTGGAACGCGAAACGGCATTGTGTGCTCACAACTGTCTACAACTCGGCTCTCCCAGAGCACTCCACATTCATCTACCGTATCCTCCTAGCCTACAATACCCCTACAGTACCCAATAACTACCTTATGACTACCATATTCAGCCCGCATACTCTACTCCAATAGCTCAGTGTATCAATCGATTTTCGAAACTACCGTACCCCTACCGTACCTCCTCCAGGGTCACGGCGGCCTCCTCCTCCTCCTCGGGAAGCGAATCGTTCACGGCAGACTGCTGCCAGTTGCGCCAGCCCGTCAGCTCTGCAAATTATATTTGAACAAATAAACAAATAATATTAAAAAACACCAACACTGAGCTAAAAGGTCGATTGTGATAGATTCATTCAGAGCTTCAGCATCTTAAGACCAAAGACCAAAGACCAAAGATCACCCGACTCCGCCCACTCACCCGTCTCCATCAGCTCGATCGAGTTGAGGAAGTGCGTGCCGCTGAAGCCGCCCAGCACGTAGACCACGCCGCCTGAAGAGATCAAAGATCAAAGATCAAACTACTTCTCACTCTTATCTTGAAAAAAAAAGATTTGTTTTCATCCGAGCTCTACAAACAATTATCCAGACCACTCCACACATACTTACATATTATCAATGAAACGCATTCCGGATACAAACACACTCGGTCTAGCTTGGTGTTATTTTCACACGTTTTTAACCTTATCGAGCAATGACAGCGCTATCACAGTCGTTCAAGCCGGTCAATTTGGATTTCAGAGATCAACGATCAGCACTCACAGTGATGAGTGCTCTCCCCCAACTTTCGCGGGTGCACGCGAAACCTTGTACCCGCGAAAGCGCTTCTCCCTACGGTCTATAATCCCGCGTGTCTAGAACGCGCTCTATCTCTAACAAGTAAGACTGCTGCTGTACCAACCCCGTCGCGGGTACACTCTAACGTTGGGGACATCGCTCCCTACTGGCATTCACCCGCCGTTGTCACGGCCTTCGTGTTGGCCCTGGGCGTATTGATCTCACCTCTCCTTCTCTAACCTCTTTCTCCCATACCATACGCCTACCACATTTTTCAAACGTCTCGCAAATCCGCCAGCTAACGGTTTCAACATAACCACTCACCCGCAGTCGTCACAGCCTTCGTGTTGGCCCTGGGCGTGTTGAGCGAGGGGCCGGGTCGCCATGTGCCGTTCGGCGCGTCCAGGATCTGAGATGGAATATTGATTAGCCGCTGCTACCGTAATCTCCATTCTACCATACCCCTACCCTCCACTCGCGAGCCTCCGATCACCATCAACGTACCGTACCCCTACCTCCTACCGTAATCCTGCTCAAGCTACCGTACCCATCAGCTACCGTACCTCGACGCTGGCGAGCCTAAGACTACACTACCCTTACCCCCTAACGTAATCCTGCTCTAGCTATCGTAATCCAGCTCCTACAGTACCCCTACCGTACCTCCACACTGGCGAGTGACTGCTGTCCGTCCGAGCCTCCAATGACCATCAGCTGGTCGCGGTAGATGGCGCAGGCGCAGCCGCGACGCGGCGTCCGCAGTCGCGCCAGCTGACGCCACGAGTCCGTCTGTAATTAAGCTAATTAGTGTAATTAGTGTAATTAGACTAATTAGCATAATTAGCCTTAAGACTAAACCATCTCTTCACAGATCTCCCTCATATGTCTGTTTTTCGATCTTACAGGAGGGAATATTTTTGCTTTCGTACATCAGCAGCAAACGGCTACATATTGCCCGCGTTGTCCCTCTCGCGATACAAGGGAACTGCGCAGCCATAATTTGTCGGGAATGGTTGCGAACCACAAGTGAATCAGCAACAGGGGATTTTTGTCCGTTTTTTTTTCATATTAACATTAAGAAGAACCAATTGTTTGGACTCTTTCAGTACCCACAGACTGCCGTACCCACGGAGGCTACCGTACTCACCTTGGGATCGTAGGCCTCCATCGTGTCCACAATATCGAACTACCTTACCCCGAGAGGCTACCGTACCCTACAGTACTCCCTGACTACCGTCTACCGTATACCTTGGGGTCGTAGGCCTCCACCGTGTCCGTGCACGCCCATCGATCGCAGGTCCCTAATCCCCAGCTACCGTACCCTACAGTACTCACTGACTACCGTATCCTACCGTACTCACCTTCGGGTCGTAGGCCTCCACCGTGTCCGTGCACGCCCATCGATCGCAGCCGCCTGTCGCCACCAGCAGACCCTTCCACGCGATCACGCCCGCCTCAATTTATTAATTAGCATTAATTAATTAATTATGCTAATTTATTGATAACCATGGTAACGACTATAACACTGTGTGATGGGAAGCCCACTCACTACTCCAAGCACCAACTCGTTAGCTGGAGTTCAATTTAAACAATTGCCAAAACCAAAACATTTCGAGTTTCACTGGTGACACAAACGCGCTAGAGGACTGCGATTTCAATACAATCCAGTTATAGATTTGAACAATAGTAAAAGCAGAGAACGTAGCACAAGCAAAAGTAAAGTAAAGTGAAAAGCAAGCAACTTATTGTAATATTAATTACTCAAATTCTAATTTAACTCTAATTTAAATTACTCTAATGAACCTGATATCTCGCAATCTCCATAGGCGCCACGCACGTCCACTCGTTCGCTGCCGGGTTGTATCTGCAATTAGCGAAATAATTTTTTTTAAAAATCAGTCCCTAATCAGCGACTAATCGCCATCTGCTACCGTACTTCTATCTCATTCCATTTATTGATTTTTAATTAGCATAATTAGCCTAATTACCTCTCGATCTCCTTGATCGGCAGTGAATCGTACGTGCCGCCCACGCTGTACAGGAAGTCGCCGAGCGCCGCACAACCTGAAAATCGATTAACCAATCAATAAATCCATGATCATTACCGTAACCGATGGGAAATGCTAGCAGAAAGAGATAACGTGAGAATGCAGTCAAATCATCACCGTAACTATTCGAAAACTAATTGCAGAGCTCATTAATTACATACGAGTGAAGCGAACTCAATCAAAACTTGGTAAATTTTCCAGACTTTACTAGGCCCTCAAAACATGACTCAGCCTACTCGCTCCAATTCATCTTCGTTTCATTTCAATACTTTGCATGTAATCGATACTCGAAAACCGTAACCCTTTTCAGCCTTTTAATCGATACCGGTTTCCACCATGGTAATCGATAGCCGACTACCATAAACCTTACCGTTATGACTCCTCGGCTTGTCCAGACTCTTGATCTTGGACCACTTGTTCAGTTTGCGATCGTACATCTCGCAGGACTTGAGGTCGTTGCCGCCGTTGGAGCCAGCAATCGCGTACACCTGAGAGTACGGTAGGGTACGGTGGCGGATATCGATTGGACCCGGATATTGATCACTGATAACAGCTAAAGACTTACATCTCTAGCGCGACAGACTCTCATCGCATCACATGCTTTCTTCTCTGTACCGTAGCTCCCCTTCTCTACCGTAATCTCCCTCCCTACCGTACCTTTCCACCCAGGACGGTCGTATCGAATCGGCCTCGGTCGTCGATCATTGGCGACAGCATCGACCACGACCCGGAGCCGACGTCGTATTCCTGAGAATTTATCGATTAATTAGAGCGAAGTGGTGTAGTGGTCTAAGGCGCCCTCCCATTCCATACCACCCGGGTTCGAATCCCGGCCGTGACACCGCCTCCGCCCCACCAAGGCGCCCGCAAGGGGAATTGGTAGTGACTAGATCACGCGGTAAAGTAGGTCCGAAGAATAGATTAGGCCCTACGGACTGAACTGGCCTTTAAATATAGTCACTGGCCTAGCAGTGGGCTCCCGCAGGACGCAAGTGCCTTGAGTAAAGGGGATACCTTTACCTTTACCTATTAAGGCTTACTTTAATTACTTAATTAAGTCTAATATTTTGTAAAAGTAAACGATTGGTATTGTTGGTATTGGTACCTCGAATCAGCATCTGCGCCAAAACAAAACGGTAAAGTATTAAAGATGAAACAGGAAACAAAAAGGCGACTTCAGCCAATTTCAGACCTCATCTACACTCATCACAGAGCCATGTATCGATGAGTACCATATCGTTACGCTACCGTTACTCTCCCTGTTCTTCAACACTCGAGAGAGTCTCTCCTATCGATCGATATCGAACTACCGTACCTCGACACTCTTGAGGCAGTATCTCTTATCGATTTTCCGCAGGCTACCGTACGCCAACACTCCTCCGCCGATCGATAACTACCGTACCTCGACACTCTTGAGGCAGTCTCCTCTATCGTACCCGCCGCACACGATGATCTTGCCTGCCACGAAGACCGCGCCGATCGACGCACTGTAATTGCGGTTATCGATCGATAATATCAATCAATAATTTAATCTCTATTTTCCTTTAGCAATGATCGCTTTTCAGCGGCGTACTACTTGGTAATAATACATCTAGGGCCCTCAACACCGACCCACAGCGCCTCGCACGCTACTCACTTCTATACAGGTCATCTATTTATTTTTCGGACACATTAACCAAGGACGATCAGATCCGAACTGCCCGCTATGAACATGGCGTACCGTTGAAACCTAAATTTTGAAAAAAATGCGCAGCTCAAATTCTCTTAAAACTCAAGCATAGCGGCAAATCTCATCGTGCTTCACGTACCTGTGAAGCAATGGTGGGCTAACGGGAGGGGAGCTTCGCAAAAATCAAGAAATTTCAACTCGGGGAGTGCGCAAAATTTTCTTTTTCCTTTCGGGGCTTCGCAACCTGATGACCTAGCAGGTTATTAGCACATCCTTGCTGCAAAACATGCCTATTCTAGGCTACTTGACTCTTATTGCTCTGCAGTATACGGCATCAGATATGCACTCACCGCGCCTCATTCATGTTCGCTGCCTCTTTTTTCTAGACAAAGACGCCGAAAACTACAGCTCAGACGACACCTAGTGATTCCACGCCGCATTCATCATTCATGTATCCGTCCGTAAATGGCTGCAAACACCTTACCGCGCCTCGTTCATCGTGGCAAGCGGCCGCCGCTGCGTGCCCGTGCACGAGACCAGGCGGGCTAGCAGCTGTGCCTGGAATAGTAACAAAAACAATCAAAACAACAACAACAACAATAACACAAACAACAACACACCTTCTGCGGGTCGACGGTCGAGCCGTTGCCACTCGCTCCCGAGGACGAGTGACCGTTGCTGCAATTAGCGTAATTATTAATAAATTACTAATTGTGAAATTCCTTATTAGTAATCAGCGAAAAGACAATCAATCAATCAGTTGGTTGAAGTATTGCAGTAGACATCCTGTGTTAATCGCTAAAGAAACCCACCACCTCTTACAAGAACCTTGTGAAACGCAAGTGCATCGTCCCATGATGCAACTTCATGGATTTTTAACCAAAAGGATCCCGAATCAATAACCACCGTAACCAATCAATACCCTACCGTACCCATTCGTCTTTCCCTTATTGATTGCCTCCTCATCGGTGAGCTGGATGGAGAGGGCGACGAGCCGGCGGCACAGGATGACAAGCGCGATCCAGAAGTCGTCTGCAAATACATTAATTAACTAATTAGTTCAATTAATTAATAAAACGCACAAAATAGTATCCATACAATTATTTCGTGCTTCGAGGTCGAATGGAGACTGCTCGTAGATATCCCCAAGGGCTCTAATGGTAGTGCATCAGCACGGATTGCGCGGGTGACTTTTCGAGCCATTTGAAACGGCGCTAACTCAAATTATGTGACCACTCTGCCTAGATTGCTTATTCATCTACTCCTCCTACCGTACCGCGCTGCTCCCTGACCTACCGCAATGAATCAATACTACCATACCGTATCTGGTGCTCAGCAGGCAGCTGCGTCGTCCTAGTTTCCCTGACCTACCGTAACCCACCAACCAACACTACCGTAACCCTACCGTACCTCCGGTCTGGTGCACCGCCAACAGTTTCGTCTCCACCGTCTCCTCGGACGTCGACATCGTCGAGGATACCGAGTCGAGGGATTCCGTCGAGGAGTAGCTGGAATGCGAAGAAGGAATCAGTGATCAACAAATTATGAAACTCAGATTTTAGACTCGGATTGAGTAATGGAAAAGCCCCCTATTTTTGAACGAGGGATTACGTCGACGAGTAGCTGGAATGAGGGGCAGGAATCAGTGATGATGGAGGAATTGAACATAGAAATGGAAAAAAACAGAAGCAAAGATTTCAATAAGATCAGTCTGCTAATCGCATTGCTGATCTCTGGCGGACGTGGGTTTCACAAGTCCTTCAATAACCCGAGTATGGTCTACGACTCGATTGTATGCGGAAACTTCCAGCACACAACAACATTTGATTCAAACTTTTTGCCGTTTTCCCGGCATGGTTGAGCCTCACCATCCCGAAAACCCTCTTGTAGCTGTTCATGATAGAGCAATATCCGTTGTACCAGCACACTAGACATCGACTGTCTATCGCATCCCCCGGTGACAATGTGCTTCACTCACCGGTTATTGCCCGTGCGCTTGCACCCGTTGCTGATCTTCACAGGGTACGCGCCCGTGATGCGGTGCTGCACCGTCGGCGTGCCCACCTGGTCGAGCGAGCTGCAAGGAGGGGATGGAGATCAAAGATCAAAGATTAAACTCCAAAGATACACGACCAGAATATCGGGAGGTGGTTACAGAGTCTGGATCACTGGCAACAATGGCCAGGGAGCAAAGTTATTACTCATCTGCTACAAACATCCGATTCCTTCAGTAAATCGACAAAGCAAAAACTAGAATCGATTGAGTCTGATTCAAACTACAAACTACACCTTCAACGATCAAAGATCAAAGATCGACATCCAAAGATCAAAGATCAGCCACTCACGCGTTGCTGTCCTTGACGCGCTTGTAGTCCTGGATGATCTCGCAGCTGCCCACGGAGCTTCTGCCAATTATGTAATTAGTAAATTAATTAACTTACAAATCATATTCATTGTTAATTGCTATTGAGATGTTTTGATGTCTATCCTCCGCTCGCATCGAATCCCCCCTCCTCTTCCCAATTTGGCGCAACCCTGCGACTCCAAATCACCGCTTACTCAAATTCGTTTTTTTTCCGCAGAAACAAAGGAAACAATCGAAGCCTAATGAACGCACGTGCTATGAACAAGACTTGTAACCTTAATACTGCACATCGTATGAGTAAATAATCATTCTTTGAACATAAATTTAATTAATTAAACTAATTACCTCGAGTCCATCTCGGCGCAGTCTGCCAGATGCCGATCCTCCTCCACGTAGAGTAGGTGAGACTGGAAAAAATAATTGGATAGAATTATGGTTGGACACTTCCCATCTTGGATCTGTTTCAGCAACCAGTTACAAGACCTATAGTCGAGCTTTCACAAGACTCGAGCAAACAGCTTGCAAACGAACTATCTCTCCCTCACTGAACAATAACTAAGCTTGGGTTCACTACATTTATTCAGTGAGGTCATTAATTAATTAACTAATTAACTAAATAGCTAATTAGTCACCTTCGCAACCAGCGCCTCCAGCGGGTGCTCGCAGCTGCCGTTCTTCTTCTGCCAGTCTGCAATAATTAATTTAATTAATTATCTTAATTGTTTTTTTCGCATTTTAGGCTACATGCCTATTACGCAAAGTCCTCTTCTACTTACTGGGAAGTACTGATCTTCAAAAAGACCTTTTGATGAAAATTGAAAACTGAACATTGCTAAATTCGCTTCCATGAGCTCAAACTGCAATATACTTCCATTGTTCCTCCACGAATTTCACGAATAAGGAGAGGAAGGGCAGTTAATCCAGGCCGATTCCCGTTTCACTCGCCCGCAAAGTACTGCAGTGCTCGCTCGGCAATGCTCTCTCAACTCTGCGCCCGTCCTATTACCCAATGAAGCTAACAAGCTCATAATTAACTAATTAGCTAATCAATAACTAATTAATTACCCGTTTCACTCACCCGCAAAGTACTGCAGTGCCCTCTCCGCGATGCTCTCCCCTCCCGTCGACCGCATCTCGTCCAGCGTGACTATGATGCGCGTCTGTGAATGAAAGTATAACAAGACAATATTAGAAGTCCACTAACACATTTTCCAAGATTGATAACACGGTCATGCCATGTTGCAATATGGCTGCCATGAAACGCGATATCGCCCAAAGAAGCAATAAATTCGCTATTCAGGATTCCGATAATCCCCGCCGGAGCAAGAACAAATTAGTTCACGATTTTCCTTTCTACCGTATACCCCCAGTCAGTTCCCGATTCCCTACCGTATCCCAAGTCAGTTATCGATCCGCTCACCTTCACGCAGGCCAGATGCGAGAACTCCACCGAGTCATTCACGATCGCTTCCGCGTTCTCCATGATGAACTTGTCCACCTGCGTATTAATTAGGTTAATTAGTTTAGGTAATTACCTAATTAATTACTAATTAACAATAACTAAATGGAGCACAATCTGAACCCTAGCAAATTCGAATTTTTACTTCTGTGACATTGCGGATTGCGAGTTTCATTAATCATTCAAAACGAACCCAAGTTGTGAACTATCAGTGGTAAGCACCCTCTGTACAAAAAATATAGCTACGCACTGCAACAAAGTTCTGTGTCCACCACAGTGTCCCTAGTCAATCCTGAATAATCCCCACGACCATAACCTTACAGAAAGTCAGTCCTCGATACTCCCTAACTACGGTATCCCCCCACCTACCGTCTCCATCAGCATCGTGTCCCCGTTGAAGTTGGCCTGCTTGCGGATGCCGATCACGTTGCCGACGCACAGGTTGTCCGCGAGGTAGTTGGCGCACGCCTGAGAGATATTGATTTATTGATTTTTTTATTGATTGATTAGTTAATATTCTAATTCAACTTTAGTTTGCTGATGCAGCTCAATAACTGTAAATGCCATCATCTACTGACCATATCGCATGCATGGGGCACAAAAGTGTCTTGGAAAAAATGGGATGTGCACAACATCAATATTGCTTCTCATTACAGTCAGGCTGTCATGTTTAGAATTGAGCCAGTGCCCTAAACCGGGGAAATCGAAGTTTCGTAACGTCAACAAGACACGAACCTTCACAACCGACAGCATCCGCACCGAGTACGCCGTCTTTACCAGACCGTGTCCCTATCAGACCCTAAGCCATCATTCGCGCATCAGTATTGCACCCGGGACCTGAGGCTCCACTAAGAAGGCAAAAGAAGTACCCCACCTTGACCACCGACAGCATTCTCAGCGAGTACGCCGTCTTTACCAGACCGTGTCCCTATCAGACCCTAAGCCATCATTCGCACAGCAGTTTCACACCAGGGGACATGGGGCTCCACTAAGAAGGCAAAAGAAGTACCGCACCTTGACCACCGACAGCATCCGCAGCGAGTACGCCGTCTTGTACAGTTCCGCCACCTTCTTGCTGCTGATCTCGAGCCTGCAATTTCATCTAATAATAAATTACTTTAATTAATTAATGACGAATCATCATCTACTTCCTTCGTAAAAAAGGGGCACTCAATTTTCTGATGTGAAAGATCAATACCGACTGTACATCGACAATCAAACAAACAACTATCATCGAAACACTAATGAAGCGGATCATCATCGGACCAATTCTCCCACCAAATGAAAGAAAAATTCATCAAAATTAAGCCACAACAACTACTAATTAGCACTAATCAAACTCCTTATTAGCATAAATTAACCAATTAACTCACGTGGAAGTATAGGCAAAGTTGACAAGCGCCTCGAAGCACTCGTAGTCCGTCTGCTCAAACTCGAAAAAGGCCATCGGATTGCGTGTCGACTTGCCCGCAAGCACCTGCCAATTAGCGTAATTAAGCTTAATTAGCATAATTAACGCTAAATAGTTAATTAATTACATAAATATCATACCCGCACACAGTGAGAGCAAGTGGCGGCCACTTTGGCGGAACAAACCAAATCTGATACATTCCTAATTAAATCAATTTCGAATACTCAGAAAAGACGGAATGAGAAACACCCGCATGCTTCCCGTGTCATTCCTTCCACATAATCCGAAATTTCCTCACGGTTTTGTGCAATATGATGCTTGCACCGACCGCAAAAAAACTAACCGCCCTTCGTCAGTGGCGACGCATTCCCAGTTTACAGTGTTTACCGTATCCCCTCACAATCAGCTACCATATCACATCAACTACCATATCCCGGAGCTACCGTAGTCCGTCCCTTACCGTGGGAGTCGGCTGCTGTCCTTCTCCGCCTTCCGCAGTCGCCTCGGTGGATCCGGGCGGCGTTGAGGCTGCAAAATTGGTATTTGGTCGTCTTTGATCCCTGTGCTCGTCTAATCAGCCTCCAGTCACACCTTTTGCTTTCCCCATACGGTGAATAGAGCCCTGAGCTCCCGCAAGCTCCACACATTTGAAAACTATGATGCACGCTCAGAGTTTCACGGTGCGTATGTCCACGTTCACTGGGTTGCTTTTCGATCCTTCTTCGACAGATGATAGTACAACAAAACAATTGATTTCTCCAAACCAATCTCTATCGCCACTCCGCCGACTCAATTTCTCTCAATCAAACCCGGCGCATCTAGAGCACAACTCACTCTGACTCCTGGCCACTCCTCCCGCCTGCCCTGCTCCGCCCTCCTTCACTCCATTCTCGACCGTCTCGTCGAGGAACATGTCGAAGAGCGCCGGAGAGACGGCCGCGAGGACGACCTGACAATTAGCGTCATTACGTTGTCTAATTAACTAATCAATAACAACGTTGGAACTTCTTCGATTTTTGGAACAGACTAGACCGCGTTGAGAGGGAAGTTGGGCGGAGAATGAGAAGGGGAGGGAAGGAATGCTCTGTGAGAATAGTCTTTGCCAAAAACCGAAGAAGTGCCCGATGTTGCTTCCGTACTAGATAAACGACACCGTAAACCTTGCATGCAACCCCGGGCGCGACTACCGCACCCAAAATCAATCGATACCCTGACTACCGTATACCTTATGAGCGAATATCTCCCTCTCCTTCACGAACAGCACTACGTCGCACAGTTCGCGGTTGCGCCGGAACGTCGCCAGCTTCTCGAGCACGTCGATCTGTAATTAGGGGAATTAGATAATTAATTAGCCAACTTGTTTGATAATTAATTAGCTAATAAACTAATTAATCAATTAATAAACTAATCTAGTCGAAAAGCACAATTCCCCCAAATCCGAGCACCCGTCAGATGCGCGCTATCGGTTGTATACAAGAGCAAAACGTTCGCCGGGAGGTCGTTATCACCATCACAAACCATGTTAACAAAAACCATACTCTACACTCCGGAGAAACTAATTTTCCATAAACAATCAATATCGTACATCAACTAGATACCGTAACTAATCAATAAATTGAAGAAACCGTACCCTGAGGCTCGGGTCCCGGAGCGCGAGCACGTACTCGTCCTTCTCGTCCTGAACAGATTGGGTTATCGATTACTCTCCTAGTTTCTTATACTCTCTCGCTTTCCCCACCATCGAATACTGACCTAAATACATCAAAGATCGCGAAAATTTATTGGTTTTAAATTTTTGCAAGTCTCACCTTCCAAAATTGGCTTCTAGTGCCGTTTAAGACCCTTTTTCACGTCGAACACTGGCGCTCTGGCCCCAATTTGGGATACACACCAGTTCATCGGCTCCCCACTTGTCCGTGTCGTCGTCGCGCACGGAGACGGCGCAGCGAGACCGCTTCGGCACGAGCGTGAGCACCTGCAATTAGGCAATTTGATAAGTGCACCAGCACACAATGTAGCATTTTCAATAGCCACACGTATTCCCTCAGCAGCATTCATAAATTACTTTTCCTCGCAACTGGCATCGACATTTATCGTTTTCTGCCCGCGCCTCTCCTTACCCTATTCGTGAAACACCAAAAGTTCGGAGAGGGAGCCCTTCCATTTGCGAAGTTTAAAGCTGTTTTTGTAAATCTATTTCCCCCGGCAGGCACAACGAAACATCGTCCCTTTCTCATCGCTCCACTCCTTGATCTCCGCTCGAAACGGCGAAAGTGCGGGGAGAGAGGTGATTGACTGTCCGAGAGGGAAAGGGATAGGGGGAAACACGGCGGCAATCTAGTGACGTCACAAGGCCGAATCGGCGCCAAATGCACCGGCGCACTTTGCGTGCAACAGGTTAGAGAACGTCGCACTCCCAATACACTTCCTTTCTTTGTATACCAGGAGCCCCTTTGAAAAAAGGCCTCCATTGTATTATCGAACCGATCATACAGCGAGGCTAGGCAGCGCTCCATCCATATGTGCCCAGAGTGTCAGGGCACCTCCTCTCAAACTCCGAGAATCTCGTGGACAGCTATGACTCCACCCCCCTTTCCTGCTGCGCTCACCTTAATTTCAGATGGATTCAATACGAATTTGAAAGATCCAGACGCTCGAAATTTGTTTCCTTCCTGAAATCCGGAAGCCGAAACCCCACGCTAATCCGATTCGATGAGTATGCTCGCGAAGCCCTCACCAACCTCTAGCCTACGATCTCCCTCTACTCCTACGTATCCCCTTCTCGCTTATTGTTAGAAAGCGCAATTGACAGCATCAACAAATCAATGAAATCGTAACACACTCCAGCCTAATTACAAAAATGAGTTTTTTAACAACGAAAAAGAAGGTCACATTACAAACAGGGAATCTTCCACCTTTTCACCCAGCGCTGAAAAACAAATCAACTTCCCCCAAATCACGAAAAATTACCTTGCCATTCTTCATCTTCTGCTCCATCTTGTGGAACATGAAGAACATGGGAGTCGACGGCTACCGTATCCCCGCTACAGTACTCCGCCTCCTCCTGCTACCGTACTCCTCCTCGCTGCTACCGTACCCCCTCAGGGGAGGTCAGACGGGGCTACTCGTCGACTATCGATCCCCGCAGGTCTCGGAACTACCCTTGGGCTGGCATTTAGTCGAACTATGGATTCAGACGATTCAGACACTAGTTGAAAGTTAGCTACTCTCTGGCTTCCCTCCTCTCCCTTCCTCCTCCTTCTCCTTCTTGGGAGAGACTTCTCTTCTCCCTCATATCCTCACATTTTCTCCCTTCGTTCTTCTATCGCTGGCCAGGCAGCGCTAGAGATCATGCAAAATTGAGAGAACTCGACGACTGCTCAGTTTTCTCGCTTTTCCGCTGCTCAATCGTGTGACGGTCGCCGTGGTAACCGCAGTAAGTCTTTCGCCCGCGCGCGAGCGATTCCAAGGATTCCCCACATCCGGTTTGGAGAATAGAAGAGAGAAACGAGGGAGGATGCGAGTGGGAGGCAGGCTAATGTCTAGATCAGGGATTTTCTTCAATCTCCTCTATCCCTCATCTGAAGTCAATCTGTCTCAATCCATTTCGGTTTCACGAGACCTACACAATTTCTGGATCACAAGTTCCGCACAATTTCTGGACAGGAGATCCCCCCACAAGAACACAGCAACATAAGTCCCCTTAATGACTTCGCTTCGCTTCACTACACCCTCTCCTCTTGCTCGTCTCATCCTTTGGACTCGCTTTCTGATCACGCCACTGATAGCAGGCGTCTCTATTCAGGAATCATCATCTGTTCTCACGCTCTCTCCATTTTCCCTGCTCTCTCGCTCCTTCTGATCAGCTGAAGACCATACCGAATCAAGAGAGGTTTTACTGATAACAGACTCGGAATTCTTCGCTCTCCACTTATTCACATGCACTTTTGCCAGACTGACTGTGCTGGATATGTGGAGAGAGAATAGCCTAATTGTTTCAAACTTCAAACGTGGAATCTTATGTTCCATCAGCCCTATAGAGCTAGTGCCTCTGGAGACAATAAACCTTTTCGAGTAATGATGCGAAAGAAATACAATATCACATGCACGTTTGCCAGACCGACTATGCTGGCTCTTTAAAAGAGAGTGGTCTAATTTGTTTGATTTTCAAATTTCGAATCTTACGTTTCATCAATCCTATAGTACTAATGCATCGCCTCTGCAGACAGTTACCTAGACAATTCGATTACAAATAATTCGCAAAACACACGTCACTTGTTCACTAAATCCCACAGGTCCCTGTTTCGTCCTGACATTTTATCAGCCTATCAACCCGTCAACAGTACAAAGTGTACTCGTATTTTCGTTGAAAGCTGTACGCCTCTCGCCCTGTCACACATTCTGACAGGATCACGATTATCCCCGATAGCATTCGTGCATTAATCACCCTCTCATAATCACCGACCGCTCATATCTGTCGAGAGATCTCAAGAAAACGAGAGGGTGTAGCTCACTTCATCCCTGATAGCACTTTTCTAATCAGCTATTGCCTGACTCTCTGTAGCACATGCACTCTCTCACTCTGTCTTACAGCAAAATATCACGATTAGACCATAGGCTGCAGCCCATTTCATCCCCTGATAGCACTTGCTTGCGTTCTAATCACCTCCTGATAATCGCTGATAAACCGCAAGTCGCGGACACCGGCTCAGCTGTCATCGAGAAAAGTGAACGAGCGAGCAAGGGTCACTCTTGCATCCACTGATCGCTCTCCTCGAATCGCGTGCTCTCTCGCCCTGTTTGATCTACTCGAGAGCCTGTGGTCTCTGCTGACCGCATCACTGATATCTCACTGTCTGACCAGACACTCTCCTCAAATCCCATGCTCTCTCGCCTCAGTCATCCCTAGTCGGAGAGTGATCAGTGAAACCCCTCGCGGCTTATCACGTGAATGGACTCTCGATCGCTACTCGGGGACACAAACTCCGAAAAGAAAACCGCTTGCACGAAAACGCTGCTAAATTCCCATTCCGCTTTGCGTTTCACTAAACCTATAGAGCAGGTCACGCACAGCTAGGCACAATTTCATTGATGAACGCAACCAAACAACTAAATTCCTTACAGCCATTCTCAACCGCCCTACTGCCTCCTTGTCCCCCATCTCAATTCCTTACTCTCCTCTTTCTCCCATTAGAGTAGCATTCGCGAGGAGAGTTCTCAGGCTAGAGAACTAGAGCGAAATAGAGCCCGTGCGGAGTGAGCATTGCAAATTGAGAGCTTTTCTATTGCACGTCTATCTTCCCATGGCCCTCGTGCCGCGTGAACATCTCACATTGCCGGATAGACATCGCCTACTTCCGTATGTGTGCGTCTTCCCTACTCCAGGAAGATCCCAAACACTGCACAAAGATCACACTCTCTCAATTTCGCATAATCTCTCGCTGACCACTTGGAATGGAGAGAGTCTTTTCATCTCAGCGTCCGGAGATCAATCCCCAACAAGATCTTGATGTGTGCAAAATTTACGACTTCCGTCGAGTTGAAATCTGCAAAATAGGCGAAAACAACAAGGGAGTTCCTTCCCGAGAAACGACGCAATCAAAGATTGCGTGCAGCGCCTCTCTCTTGCTATTCCTCGGATGTGTTCATTTCCCGGATCTGCCGAGCAACAAACGAGTGCGTAAGAGGCGAAAAATCAACTGTTTCCGATCACAAACAACGACGATCTGACCAACCAGCCGTTAACAAGGTTCATTCCGCCACGATCAATCGATCGCTCAATCAATCGATAACTGTTCCGTCCCCTGACCTACCACCACATCGTGAACCCCCTCTCGTACTTCTTGCCAGAGAGTCAGTGTGTTGTCTGTGTCTGTTTGTCTGGCTTTTCCCCAATCGCCGGCCAATTTTCGTCAACATACGGGATGGCGAAATCGAACAATCACTGCTTCTCTTATACACGTACTCCCTCTCTGATCAGACCAAACAAGAAATCATGGTAAACGCAGAGAGTCAGACAACTTCTCTTCCACCTCAACGGTGACCAATCATGGTGATTCAAGCGTTCAACATTCAAAATGGCCACCTCACCCTTTCGTGGACAGTACTAGCAAGCACTTTTTTGAATCTGAACCGACCGACTAAAATAGCCTGTCGCAGACACTTCAGAGATCAGCACAAGATCAGAGATTCCCCCTTTTTCGCACACCCGTCACGGTTAGAGGGAGATGGGAGATCGTCTCACCCGTTCAAAGATGAGAAGTGATGCCACTAACCCTATTTTTCGTGCTGAGATTTCAGCTCTAGTTTATGTAAAGATGTAAACTAAAGAAAGGTGTTCGGTAACTAATTAAAAGTAAGTACACACCCCTACCAGCGTACATCCCCCTCCTCGCACTAGCCGACGTGATTCTCCGCTAGGCTCGTGTGCAACTGACGCAATCTCTGCGTTTTTCTCCCTGACTCTCTCAATTTCCCACGATCTCTCGCCTATCGAATAGAATCTCCCGTCACTTTCGCGTTGCACCGGCTGTTCAACACACTGAACTATGATACCCTCAACTACTCTTGTCCCCGGCCACCTCGGGTTTCTTACCTACCCTCGCACACGCGAGTACACATGCATGTTTCATAACGCAGCGATCACGTGGTGAGAGCAGGTTTCAGTAACAACACACAGCGCTTGATCGATTGCAGTGAAGCAATAACTATCACAGACGGTTTCACACACACTCGACTCGTATGTTTCAGCGGATCCATGTAACGATAGCCAAACAGGGCACGATTAGCGTCAATACCTCCTTTTTGCCAGATTCTAAGCCAGATATTTTTCACATTCCAAGGATGGAATATACTAATAAGCCCTTGCTTTCAACTCAACCATTGCATTTCTTAATCAATTTATTAATTAACTAATTAGCACTCACATCCGTGCCTCTCCTCGTGCTTGCCTTGTCCTCCTTCAGTCTCAGCTTGGGCACGAGTCCACTCGAGCCGCCCCTGGCCTCCTTCGCCGCGAATGACGCCCCGTTCAGATTGACCTGTATTTCAGCGGATTTATGTTACATCGAAAAATTGGCCAACGCCAATAGCTCCTCCGTGGTGCTTCTAATAATTTTCAAAACGAGGAATTAGCGTTAATTAAGTAAGTAATTACTTAGAAAGATACTCTGAAGCCGCACTAGTTGCGTAAAGTTAGTAGTTTCTATCGCACGACTACTCTGACCACCTAAGAAAAAGCTCTAGATTGTTATATGTTTCATCGTGACCTCAAAAAAGCCAGCAATTGTTAGCGACGATATAACGGCCATGGTCGACATAAAATATAAATATATGAAACATAATAAATAAAATAAATAAAACCTCGACTCCTGACGCCATCTCCTCCATAGATCCCATTCTTCCTCAGCTTATTCCTTCCTTGTGGATCACTTCGACTCCTTATCGACTCGAGGATCGGATATGACTGTAAATCAATTAAATTAACTTAAATATTGAAATAGTTAAGCACAATTAAGCAACGACGGCAATCGATAAGTCTCGAGTGAGTCAATTGCAAGTGATTCAAGTTCCTTGTGATGTTTTGGTCAGCAAGAAAAGGGAAAATATGAAAGCAAACCCGTCAGGAGACGGGGGGCTCCGATCACTCGCCAACCAGTGTCTGATAGAGACAAGTGAACGACGCAGTGAATGGGCAACTGATATGATCGGGAAGAGAGCGAAAAAAGAACAACAATCTGATAAGCAATATCGACGCTAATAATAGTGGACGGACACTGCCCTCTGCGGTCACAAAGTAGTTCGAAAGAAGAAAATGACCTGAATTTCTCTATTTTGAATATTTAAAGTCTGTTCAAAAGATCAAACGCATTGGAGAAAGTCAAACCACTCCTCAAGGACAGTGTCCGGCAATGTTCACATCAAGAATGGTGAAATATAAAATAAGCGAGGCGCACGTACCTTTGAGACCGGAGTAAACGCTGTCGGTTTCGTGTCCCCAAGGGAGCCAGGGGCTGCAATTTCGGTTAATTAATTAATTAACCGCTTGGAGGCGGGCTTGCAAGGGAAAACGATGCGGAAAAGGGGAAACGGACGTCGCGAGCGAACAACAAAGCAACTTTGCGAGAGACTAGAGAGAGAACGGAGGACTAACAAGCACTGAAAAGATCACGAAACGGCCGGGGCAAACGCCTACTTTCAAGAGCTCGGGACGAGAAACTAAGGAGGCAAGTGCATGCGCAAACATTGTTGTTATGCTGCGTCTTGTGTGGACACACATCGATTCGGGGCGACAGCTAACGCGATTCTTTCCGAGTGGATTCCATCCTCCCGTTTCAAACCCTCCTCTCGCCTCGAGGCTAAATACACAGAGAAAAAGAGGCGACGAGAGGATAGCTAGCCGGCCCCAGCCAAGTACAGAATGGTCGACATTCTCGGCTCTTATCGTGCGATTCTAGAGAGAGAGGCGAGAGGGGAAACGCAATCAGCCGATATTTCGTCGACGGGACGCTAGCACACGAAAAAAAAAAGTAAACACATGCCAATCGAGCACAATAAGAGGCGGCCCCGAGCCAACTGCTTTGAACAGCCCAGCAACTGGCGTCTCGCGCTAGCTCCGTCGATTAGCACGTGAGAAATGACGGACGGAATAAATCAATAAAGTCGATGCAAACGCGATTTGACCTACGAGAGACGAAAGCGCTTACAAAAGCGCGCAAAATTAGAGTTGGCGCGCGTCGCCGGGCACACTCTTTATTTTCACTCTCCTTCTATTTTCATTTTTCGCCGAATTTATTTTCCAACCACGCAATAAAAATCAGTCAAGCATTGTGGGCCCACCTCGCTCGACTGAAGCTAGCATCCAATACGTAAGCGGGCTATAAATACAGCATCTGAGCGGTGGAAATAGGGATTAGAATGGACGGAGTGAGCGGGGAGGAGTTTCTCCTATCGGCGCCCCCGTCCTCTATCAATTACACACCCAACAGGAATTAGTCTGTCTTCCCTCTGCCGGAAATGCGCATTGAACAAGGGCGAAAATGACCGGTGTTCGATCTTTGGCAAGTTCAAACCTTGCTGTCAAACCTAGCGATCGTCTTTTCTATGCAATTATCGACTGATTTAGAGGAAGAAACGTGAATTCAGTAACAAATTGAAGTCGAAACCGACCCAGCAAAGGTCAAAGAACCATGAAAATCGACCTTTGCTTGCCAAACATCTACTGCTATCACTCGATTGATAATAGTTCACGAGTCAACCGCCTGTTGGTATCAATTCAAATACTACTATCGTTCTGAATTTTGTTTCAGAAGTGAAAGAATAACGAAAAATGTATAACGAAAATATAAAAAAAACAGGATGCATATTCCATGAACTGTTCGGGAGTGGGTGCAATGTGAAGTTGGAGAGGGGACGTTCAGTGATTTCTAATACTTTGAACCCCGCTCGCCAGTTGTTCGGTGCAAGAAGAAATGAAATGGGTTTCAGACATTCATCAAAGCGGAATGAATCGAACAAAATTAATGAAATTCCCGGCCTCGACGTGCTACCAATTCTATATTTGGCAAACTATTTATTGACATCGATTTGGCCGAGTATTGATTGATTCCGAGAACATGCTCTGACAATGAGCAAGCGACCTTAGCGCTTCGTTTTCTCCACACCTTGTGTATGAGAGAGGAGCGAAAATGACCGATCACCCAGGGTTGCCCTTCCTCCTCTCCAAACTGGTTCCACCAAGAAAGGAAATGAGCACTCACTGCGGAACACCCCATCGATGGTCACTTTGGACTGTTCCATAGGCTACAGGGCGATGAAAAATCAATAAAATGAAGATATCGTCTCCATTTCCAGTCTAGAGAAGGAGGGCAATGCAGGAGCGAATGGAACAGGGACCAACCTCAAGTGACTCAGAAACTGCTGACTAGCAACAGTGTAGAAGTGGACCTCAGCTAAGCAACGAATTTGTCATCAGAGTACGAAGAACAGAGAAAAGAGATCATTGCTCGGATGTGAACACAGGAGGCTCCCGGTTTGCATCCGACCAAGAGTTTGGAGACGACTTGAGAGAGCCCAATCGAGCCTGATTCTAACTCGAGAGAACACAAAGAGTGAGCAGCGCCCCATGGCTGCTGCTGACTGGCGACCGGAAAATCCGACGACCGGAAAGACTGCGACCGGGCAAAAGAGTAAACATTTCACGGTCCGCTTGAGCCGACGAAAGGTCGAGAATCCACTTTCTGGGAAGTACAGCAGCGAACTTGTTATAACGAGTAATTCGAGAACGTGAAGTCAAGAATCAGGGACTCGAGAATAAGTGAGCTTTTCGATACGAATTGAACCAACGAATTGCCTATTCCAAACCAACGAACCAACGAATTGCCTATTCCAACATGTGTAAAGCTGCTCGCATATCGATGGACACTGACATCCGGAGACATAAAGAGAGACTATTGGAAACCGCGATTAAAGAAGGCCGAAATATGCGAAAGGCAAGACAAAAGACTCACCATATGCGAAAACGTATGGAGTTTCGTGATGATACTGGCAAATACTCGCAACCCAATACCATCAAAGTGGTCCGAACATTCTACAATAGCCTCTATCAACCAACCGTTGCGTTACCTATGCCAAGACTGAGACATCAGGATGACCCCGTTCTTCCGTTCATTCCATCTGAAATTCGGTCAGTTCTCGATTCACTCTCGGCAAGTAAAGCACCGGGCCCCGATGGAGTCACGCCCGAACAACTATATTTGGCACGCGAGCAATTAACGCCTATGATTACGTCCCTTCTAAATTATATTCTCGCCGGCCAAGCGATTCCATCATCTCTGACCCAATCGACAATTGTACTGTTACATAAGAAAGGTAGCACGGACAAGATAGAAAATTTTCGACCGATTTGCTTACTGCCATCCATCTATAAGGTAATGACGAAAACCGTGCTAAGAAGAGTCGAAAAGTGCCTGGAAGAGGCTGAAGAGCCAACTCAGGCCGGTTTCCGCCCTGGCTTCAGTACGTTAGACCACGCTCATGCGATGAAACAGCTATGCGAAAAGATCGTCGAGTACCGAATACCTTCCTATGTAGCCCTAGTAGACTTTACTAAGGCGTTCGATAGTATCGAATGGCCAACACTATGGAGCGTGCTTTCCGCACAGGGAGTTCATCAAGATCTCATTACAATGCTCAAGCGACTATATGAGGAATCCGAATCGAAAGTAATGGTGAATGGTCAATTAGTCCCGGTAAACATCCAACGTGGAGTCCGACAAGGCTGCCCTCTATCCCCTCGTCTTTTTACCGCCGTCCTTCGAACTATCCTGAACGATTGCGATTGGGAACAGGACGGGATTAAGATACACGGGAGAACCCTCACCCACTTGGCTTACGCCGACGACGTAGTACTAGTTGCACAATCTAGACCTGCAATTGAACGAATGTTGACAATATTGAGAACAAATGCGGCATCATGTGGCTTGTCATTGAATTCCAAAAAGACAGTACTTCTATCAAACTGTAAAACAACTCGAGCACCGATAGTAATTCAAGGAGAGGAATTCAAATTCGTCGAAAAAGCATCCTATCTCGGAACAACAATTTCGCTCCCGCTTAACCCATCCGAAGAACTGCAAAGGAGAATTAGATGTGCTTGGGGCGCATGGAGCAAAATTCACAATTTGATGATCTCCCCACGACTGTCTTTGAAACATAAACGAAGAGCTTTTGAAACACTAATTACGCCTGCAGCTCTTTACGGGGCCGAACTCTGGGCTCTACGTCAATCAGACAAACAAAAACTTCGAATTGCTCAATTCAAGATGGAACGAAAACTGCTCGGAATTTCAATGCTACACAGATGGTCGAATGAAAAGATCAGAGATACCACCAAGGTGAAAGACTGGGTTCATTTAGCAGAAAAGAAGAAGTTGGACTGGGCCTACAGAGTACGACAAATGGACGACACTCGATGGACTCATATACTGACATCCTGGGTCCCCTTCAACCACAAAAGATCAACAGGCCGCCCTCTAACTCGATGGAGCGATGAAATTCATACTCTAATCGGAGACGACTGGTGGTCCATCTTACCGGAAGAATTCAACACCAGACGAGATCAGCAAGCGCGTTAACACCCTCCCCGCTAGATTCTGATAAATATTGATTGATTGATTGATTGATTTCGATATTAGTTTCTGTTGTGGTAGTTCACATAGAACGAATGAGTTATGCTGCTCGGAAGAGACTAAAAGGGGACATTTCAATAAAACGATGTCTGTGAAATAGAATTGGAACAATATGAATGGGTGCAAGAACTCGCCAATTGAATGGAAGGATGCAAGCATGTGGACACAGGCATAGGGGACAACAAACTTCTGCAGCGGGAAGAAAAAGAGGAGGCGGAGGAGGAAGAAAAAGAAGAAATCTCCGTGGTCAGAATTCTTTACTATTCAACTACCGGCTCAGATTTACAGTGAGAATTTTACGAGAAAAGGGCGAAGGGGCAAAGGAAGAAAAGAAGGAGAAATCCCGTTCTCCTCACCGCAGAATCCCAGACAGTAGCTCAACATCAACGATGCGCTTGCCATAGAGTTGAACATCTCTTGTTTCCACTTACTCAGTTGTACTGGTTGCCTACTGCGCTAACCATAAGGCAGCCAGAAGGTACCTACTGATCACGAGAAAGGTAGGAAGAATGCGTGGCTAGTTAGACCATAGGAAGGACGAAGAAAAACTACAGAAAAGAGTAGGATGAGCACAGAAGAAAAAGAAGCAGTCAGAAATCGTTTGGCCTCGCGACTCTCTGCGTAAACTGCACTTGGCAGGGACTTTCCTTTTCTTTTTTCCTCTTTCTCTGTCTGTCTCCAACTCTCTCCATGCTCCCTGCTCTCTCGCCCTGTCTGACCTGCTGGAGAGCTATACTTCTTTCAAGACTTCTTTCACGTCCGTCGACTAGTGACCAGTGGAGGACAGAGAGGGAAGGAAAGAGGAGGAAAAGAGAGGAAGAAGAAGGAATAAAGACTAGCAGCAGTGGTCAGCAGTTGTTAACTCTCTCACTTTCGTGCGCTCTCTCGCTTTGTCTAACCCACTAGAGAGAATGAAAAATTGAGAGACCAGTATTCCTTCCCACTGGTCGATGAATTGTCCGCAATGTTCCTCTCTCAACGTAGCGTAGTCTCTAGCGCTGCTACAAGTGGCGACTCTGTAACTATGTAGGTCGGATGAGAACCGTACGATGAGAAGTGACTAGATGAGAACCTAATGAGGACGAGAGACAAGAGTTATGTATTATATGCAAATGGCTCTCATCCGACCTAGCACCACGGCTCTCCAATTCTCCGTGTTCTAGTGACTACGAGATGGAGTTAGAGATAGCAATTGTGTTGCTCTTCCAATCTCGAGACGTCTGCAGGCAAAATGGTTGCGAAATATGACCGATTTCTTCAGGCCTGAGGTGGTTTTGAATGCGGAGTAGTAAACAATCCAGGGAGAAACAATAGGGAGACCCAGAATGATCCAGAATGAGGCGGTCAAGAATAACATGACTCATTTTTAGAGATACGGCCCTGTTGCTGAGAATGAGAAACAGAGGTCTGCAGCAGAATTTATGAGCGTCAACAAGTTCGAAGTGTCTTTTGGATCGTGGAAAGAGCCCGTGATAGTATTGAAGACGGAAAAGTAAACAAAAAGGCAAATATTTGAGAGACTCATGAGGTTTCACCAGCCTGCCAGAAAAAGGGAAAAGCAGACAAATTCACGACGAAACATGAGTAAAAACTCGAGAATAAGCAAGCTGAATTAACGCTTGATGGCTCAGGATTGGAGAAAGCAACTAGATTCAGAACGGAGAAGTACATATGATGAAGTCAAGAACGTGCTCTTCACCAGCCAGAGAACAAATGTATGAAATGCTGAAAGCCAGAAATTACTCGAGAAACATCAGTTAAAATAGCGTGTAAACAAGCTCGAAATATCCTGTGATGCTGGAGAGGTGGACACAGAAGAAAGAAAAGCACGTGAAGGAAAAACGTTGGACCATTTCGCAAGCAAAAGAGACGTGGCGCAGCCGAACTTTGAACGAGAAGTCTGAACTTTCAAGAGAAAGCGGAGAAGAGAGATGCTGAGTGCAAAGTTTGGGCCAACTCTTTCGTCTTGCGTAAGAGCGATCTTCGATCGACCAGTGTGCAAAGTGCACACTAATTTAGAGAGAGGACGAGGACTTTCCCGAGAATGTGAAAAGCAACGCAAACGTGATATTCGCAAAGATTTGGCAACTAGACTCTGCAAATTGAACACGTTTTTGCGAATCACATGAGCCCGCAAAAGTTCTCGATTTCGCGAATCGCATGTGTGTATGAGACGAGGCATTTCTTCTGCAAGCAGTTCTAGCTGGTCAGACAGAGCGAGAGAGCGTGCAGAACCGAGAGAGTTAGAGCAAGCAGAGAAGGCAGAAAAGGCCCCTGCATCTAGCCTATTCCTTCCTTCCTCCTCCTTCTCATATGATTTGCCAGAGGGACAGCGGGGCTCTGCATGCATATTTCAGTGTGCAGGAGCGCGTCACAGTATTTTCTACGCACAATGTCGGCGGTCAGAGAAAGCTAGAGAGCGTGTAAATTGGAGAGAGTCAGACAAGGCTATATAAACATTTCATACTACATCTGTGGTTAGCACTGCTGCCCCAAGATATAATGAGAAGTGATTGTTAATGAACTGTAGATCTCGTTTAGTGAATTTTTGGCAATTTTAGAAAACGTTCTTACTATCACAACACAAATTCAGAATATGTATCTTCCAAGGATTATTTATTTTGCAAGTGAATTCAGATGAGGATAGATGATCAGTGATCACAATTACATGAAGTGTATTTAATGCGTTCTGTAAGTGGAAGCTGTTATTATCACATCATTTGAAAAAGGGACAAAAGCAACTCACATTGCAAACAATTCTTCTTGGGGAAACGATTTGACTCGCTAGGATGTGGTTCTCTGAAAAATCTTCACTTCATGATCCTACACTTCATGGTCGTATGCTTTTCAATTGAAATATTTAGACGAAGTTTCGACATTTTTGTTGAGTTCTGGCCAACCTTCATCGCTCTAACATTCCCATATTATGTCCCGCTTTCCATTTTGAAACCCCACTAGACTTCGATGAGTAACCAATCAACTAGTTGCGTAAATTGACCGCTTTGGCGAGTACGAAGGATCAAGAGAGCGGAGATAGATTTCCTATTTTGCAACGAGTTGTTTAGTTATTCAACGAAGTACCTCACCTTTCCAGATCTTCCAGCACTGCGGAGATTTGATTGATCGATTGCTGACTGAACTTGAGCAGATTGCTAGGATCGGCAGCAGAATCGGAAGGAGCCATCAGCATGTCCTTCTAAATTTGTTTCGAAAATCGGCAATAGTGCACTTTCTCGGACAAATCTAAAGTTCTCTACCACCGTCCCTTCAGGAAACATGCAAACGTCTAAAACTAAAAATCGTCATTTTCAATCATCAACGTGCAATTCGTATGCGTCAACCGAAGCTAATGTGGCTAATTAAACCACAACAATGCTCTAATAACTCAACAATGCTCAACAATGCTCTAATATCTTTGTTTTTTTCCTAGGCTTTTACAGAAGGCCCGCGATATATGATTTTCCTGTGATACAGTCCCCTGATGATACGGAATAAACATTGAATTGAATTGAATTGAATTGAATTGAATAACAATGTGGCTAACAGTGTTCTACCTCTGCTCCGTTATTCTGATCGTCATGATGTGCCCCGAGCAAGTGCCCGATTTCGTGGGCAAACGTGAAATGAGTGACATGGGCTGGGAGTCGGCAACCTGACTTTTGCAATTTGAAAAAAAAAATTAAATTTTTAAAATTTTTTTTAATTGCGCTTTGATTTTCTTATGTTTGATATTCCCTACAATTCAGTGTCTCTTGATTGACATCTGGGATGCGTAGAGAGGGCATGTGGAAAAGATAGATCGAAGTCAGGTTTTCACAGCCCAGGTTGAAATGCACAGTGCCCAAACTTGATAAGTACCTCGTCGTTTTAATGTGATCACTCCCGTATTCATTGTGGCTTGCATTATCGCATCATCGTCGGTTCGGAATAGTTGAAAGTCGCTACACAGTCCGTATTGAGCTCCTGAAGAAAATGGTCAGGTTAGAAACGCAGTCCAGAAAGCGAAAAAAGCTCCATATCGTCGTGATTAGTCAAAGATGATGTCTACCAATTACTGCGCGCGTTGCGCTGCCAAGTGTGCGCTCTTCAAACGCGCTGTAGGTAAACGCGAATGCAATGCAGAATGCAGAATGATCCTTCAGCGAATAACGAATGATGTAATCGTTCACGTTTTCTGCCGCGGGAGTAAGGGTCTGAAAGTCGAAACATTGCAGTAAATGACGTTGTAAATGCACGTACATTTTGCAGGTTGCAGCCTCTGCTCTCGATCTGAAAATGTATAACAATTTCGCCTTGAAAAAGTTTTGCAAGAGCAAACCGTTATTTGCTTCACTGCAAACTTAATGCTTCGATTTCCTTTAAACGCTGTATTTTCGAAAATATCGTTCAACGCTCGCACATGCATGTAGAACATGCTGATAATTTCTTCACGTGTCCTAGCAAGTCGTTTATTCGAAAAACAAGCAACCGCTTCAACAATACCTCTTTTTGTCATTATTTCCTTCTTTTTGGAGAATCTCGCGATACAATTTGTGATCTGCCTTTAATTAGGAATACATTTCAGATAAATTTATGCGAGATTTTCAAAATACCGTCAAATGCATAGTGCATGTTTTAACTTTCTTATTCATCGCAATATTCATTTCTTTATCGCAATTTGGTGATTTATATTTCATTCTGAAAATTTTGAAAAAATCATCAAGATTTCGATCTCGCAGAAAGGTTTCAAGAGAATTTAAAAAAGCACACACACACCTCGGATCGTTAAACTGCTGAAGACGAGCGGTGTGAGGTTTATGCTGCAAAATGTATTTCAAATTACTTTTTTAATTATTATTATTTTAATTTATTTTAAAAATAGAATTATGTACATGTTTGTCGTAGATGAGGGCAGAGTGGAAAGGTATACGGTAGAAGTCACGAAACTTTGCCGTTTTCTCAATCTGAATAGCTCATATTCCGAGCAATTAAAAAAAGTCACCATGAATGATCTCCCATCAGAAATGTGCAAGCGACCTTCGAAAACGCCATCAAACAGTGAACCGTAGACACGCGAGTCGGGATCACCTGATATTTACAATGAAATTTATTATTTTTACGAACTTTTTTTATTAGTTAAACTATATTTTCCCACCCTCGGCATATCCCTCATATAGGAAGTGGTGGGGTTGAATGTTCTGGATAACTCCGTCCTCAACAACCACAAAGTCGTGTGTGAACGGTAATATATGCTGAGAAATCGGGCGTAGAACGAGCACAAAATAGCTGAATGTGAAAAAATATATATATATGCTCGGAAAACTTGAATGAATTGAGTAGATCAAGTAATACAGCCTAATTGAGTATCATTCACCTATTATGGCCAGTCACTGGAATCCGAATCGTCGAGTCGTCCGAAAAGGGGCTAAAAACTTATCTTTGTTGGATTTGTTTGTGGTTCATCCTTGTTGTTCCTTGTTTGTGTGTTTTTAAAACATTATGTTCTAATACGGCCTACGCTTAATTTCTAATTTACAAACCTTTCCTGTAGATTATTTTCGCCAGGTTCCATTCGGTAGTTGAGTTCATTGTGGTTTGAGCTTACTGTAATTTAGGTTAATTATTCGATGATATTTGAGCGAAAAAAATATTTGAAATCGAAAAAATACGAATTAACAAAATGTACCGTGAGTTGAGGCAGAAATAAATGACAATGTCCTAAAATTGTTTGTTTTCACAATCTTATTTTGTTTGCCTACTGTTCAATCCGCTTTCTCTCTACGGTTGTTCTGTTGTAAAAGAGAGGATCGGCGTCCCTTACAAAGTGATTGAGTGTAACTCCTGAAATTGTGTTCAGTTGATGTGAACCAATGAAGTGTTTTTCAGATGGTCTTTTCTTGGATTCCCAAAACAAACAAGATGAGTGGATGCAACTCAACAAACCTGTATACATCATGAGCACTCGACCGTACCGGGATGCAGCAAAACGCGACATCACCAATCTAGTAGGGGTTTCTCTAGAGGAGAGCCGAAAGCGTGTTGGGCTATCACTGATACTCTCTATCCCAGATCATACAACAATAGTTTCTAGATGAGACTCGTACTACAGAGCATTGCCAATGGGTTCCTTAAAATATTCCTATTCAAGTGATGGCTAGATTACATCTAGATGTCAAAATTTTCAAATTATTTGGTGAAAAGGCTCTTTCGAATGCAAAAAAGCATCAAATTTATCAGTATTGCAGGAGTAGAATAGTAGACAATTGAGCTGAACGTGCATCATTGAGAATAAATAAATAAAGTTGCTTCACATAAGCGATGAACAGTGAAAAATGAATTAGGTTAGAAACGTAGATTGCTGTTTGCTATCGTTACTCCTTTGCCCACCACAGCAGGGTTGCAGGTTCGGAGTCGGAGTTTCCAACATCTCCCGCACCAGACGGTTAGAAATGAGACAAAGTGAGAGAGACGTTGCGCAGATCGAGTCGGAATTTCAACCCTACACCACAGCCTGATCTTGCATGATCAGACGGTGAAAAGATCGAAGCAAATATAGGGGACAATGAATAATGGATAAATGAAGAGGATAAAAAGGAAGTAAATAGGACGCTTCGTCACCAAGACTCTCTTGGTGGTTCAATAATTTAAACTTAAATTGATATGCGATAGAGTTACAGTAGGGGCTCTGCGAGGCTGGCAAAGGGGGCGGGGCCTCAATAATTATGGACAGTAGGTCGGATGAGAACGTTCAGATAATAACCTGCTGGACGAGAACCTAATGAGGATGAGGGAACAACTGTAATGCAATAGACGGAATATGCTTATTGTGCTCTTCCAGTAGGTTCTCATCCGAATGTTCTCATCCGTTCTAGTGCCAAAAAAGAACAATGCAGATATTTACAGGAAAGGGCTTTGCGAGGCGGGCGGTGGGGTTGATGTGATATGCTGGGTTGTTGCTAGACTAGTCAGAGATGATATGAGATAGTTACAAGTTCAGAAAGTACTTATATATAGATAATAGGTTTCGGATGAGCCGCAAGGGAGGCAGGATAGAGAAGAATAAGACTGGAGAGGAAAGAGTGGATTTATGCAGGGCCGTGGGAGATGAACAGTAGGAGCACTCTGCCCGCCTCGAGTCGTTGGTGACCAACACTCTGCCCGCCTCGAGAACAATGCAATAGATATTAGTAATTACAGGAAAGGGCTTTGCGAGGCGGGCGGTGGGGTTGATATGCTGGTTTGTTGCTAGACTAGGTAGAGATGATCTGAGACAGTTACAAGTTCAGCAACTACTTACATTTAGATAATAGGTTTCGGATGAGCCGCAAGGGAGGCAGGAGAGAGAGGAGGAAGACTGGAGAGGAAAGAGAAGGTTTATGCAGGGCTTTGCGAGGTGAATAGTAGGAGCGCTCTGCCCGCCTCGAGTCGTTGGCGACCAACACTCTGCCCGCCTCGAGAACAATGGAATAAAGTCAGTAATTACAGGAAAGGGCTTTGCGAGGCGGGGGCCGGTGGGGGCGGCGCGTTGTCTTCCCGGAGCGTCTTGCTCACCAGCACTCTGCCGTTCTTACAGAGAACTCGTTTTAAGATAGAGAAAAGACTAAAGACCAAATATACGAAATCTTTGGTTAGGTAATAGGGGGCAGACACGTTTGGCTTCGTTTAGAGGATAGCAGCCGTCACATCGTCGGAACATCAGGGGTTCGATTCCCCTTGCCTCCATCGTCTTTTGCCTGCTTGCTCACCAGCACTCTCCCTGCCTCGAGATCCTCAATCGTCGCCGTGACGGAGCGAGTATCGCCCGGGATCGAACTGCAAGACATATGGGTAAAATATCAGGTTGAAGTAAGAAATAGTGCACCCATAGAGAAATGATGGCCCGACTGAAAAATAGTGGCCCCTCCAAAAAAATAGTGGCCCTCGAGGGCCACTAAATCTCAATGGCCCCCAAATAAAAATAGTGGCCCCAAATTATGCAAATATAATGGCCCCAACTATTTTTTACGAGATATCGATTTCATGCAGTTTTTGGGAACATTTCGAATGCCGTGCCGGAGAATAATGCACGCAATGCACCACGGCCCGGCCGCCACCCTAGCACATCCCTCGTTGCATATTTGAATGCGCAGAGTGCGAGAGCTTCCCCTAAGTTACACCTCCCCATCCCTCTCCTTCTCCCCTCACTCGCTGGGGCAGTGCGGCGCAATCTATGCCTTAGCTTCATCTTCCTAAACATCCTCAAAAATCAATTCAATGTTTCGGACAATATCTTAAGGGAGACGCGGAAGGTGCAAGGCTCGGTATGACTGTTGAAAAATGCATCCGTAAGGATTTCTGCAGTATTCAGCGGTTTCTTCGTTGTTCTTCCCAAAGTTCTTAGATTGCTAAGGCCGTACATTTTCATGCTATGCTTGGTCATACCTAGCGGACACATTACTATTCGCATTTTTGTACTTTAAATGTTCCAATTATTGAATAGGCAAGGGGCCATTATATCTTCATGAACGGGGCCATCATATTTTTCAGCAGAAATTTGGGGCCACTATATATCGACGGGGCCATTATATTCCGGGCCACTATATATACGGGGCCACCATATCTATAAGGGGCTTTAGTGGCCCTCGAGGGCCACTATTTTTTTGGAGGGGCCACTATTTTTCAGTCGGGCCATTATTTCTCTATGGGTGCACTATTTCTTACTTCAACCAAATATCATATGAAACGGACATTAAAACACACAGAAAAATCCATAGAATTGGCTCTAGGGGATTACAATCCGCAGTTACAATCCGTCTATACTTGCGGATTCATCATTGCGGATTGCCTCCGCAAGTTCTAGCGGTATAATCAAGTGCGGTTTGTAATCCGCTATAGCCAATTTCACGGATTTTTCTGTGTGAATGAGCAAATTTTCCTTTCCGATTTTGATTTTACGAAAAATCTGTCTTCTCACCTCTTGAACTGCACCCATCCCTCGCTCATCGCAAGAATGATCACGGGGAACCACGGGAAGGCCTCGGTTTGGATGAAGAGCGGCTGACCGCGGGGGTACCTGTGAATGAGAGGGATTCAATTCAATTATCATTCCGCTCTGGGGGCATGGCATCAGGAGAAACCGATATGATGTGTGGACAAGGAAAGAAAAGAAAGAGAGGTGAAGTTATCGCGATAATCAGGCGATCATTGATGATCATTGCTTTTGGTTTGCTTGATCATAAAGCAAGAAATGGCGGTGTTTTACGCGTCGCGTCGGCGCGGAATAGTATACGCTCAATTCGTGCATGTAGCGACTCACGATTTTCCATCACAGGTGATCTTCTGGCCGTCGATGGTGGCCTTGTAGGTAGTAGCAGCGCGTCCTTGGAGAAGATCCAGCATCCCCAGGCGGCGCAGATCACGGTAGATGCCGGACTGAATGAGTTTCAAATTGAAGAGGCACAGAATTGGAGAGGCACTGGTTAATAAAGACCTCCTAATTGCCTATTTCTGGTAGATACGGGACAGAAGTAGTCAAATTGAGAGGCACAGAAGTTCCTCTGAATCGTCTATTTCTCGGCCTAATTATCGTTTTTTTTACTATCCGAAAGATATCCGAAAACTATCGCTGTTGCGAACGATTGAGAGCGTTCAATTTGAGTTTAAAAAAAAAATTATTCCGCCTTCCGCCTTCCGCCGCGCCTCCTCTCTCCAGCTTGCTAGTGCAACTATCCTCACAAAGTAAGCTGAACGTGCGGCACTTCTGTACTTTTTGGCCCAGCCATTCTCAATAGAGTATTCTATCCCTATCCTTCTCATTCGCCGCCTCACCTCTCAAGCAGAGCGGTCATAGAGAAGGAGACCCTGGGCCAAAAAGTACAGAAGTTCCGAACGTGCTTGCAGTAAGTATGAGTCTCACCTCGCTCAGCAAGTACGAAAGTGGCTGCATGTTCGGTTTCTTCTTCTTTCCCTGTTCCATCTCGGGAACGTAGTTGCTGGGGACGGAATCGACCGCAGGACGGCCACTGGAATCAGTGTGAGGTAAATGAGGCCCACCGAACCTGATCTACCCTATCCCTCTCATTCGTGTTCCTCGATTTTCCTAACCATAGCATCGACGTTGAATACTTAATGATCTTGCATCCAGCCCTCTACTACGCTATTATCATGCAACTTTTATGTGCATATGTGGTCAAAATATCAACTTTCTCAATTGAATTGTACGAATCAGTCGATGAGTCATAGCTCTGGGAGAATGGCGTAAAGTTACTGCGTCGAATATAAGTTACCTTCTCAGAGTTTTCTTTGCGGTGTTGCCTGAGCCGGGTACGTTCAAATCATAAGCGCCGATCTCCGTATCGATCTGAAACACACCAAACGTATAAATCAACAATATTTCGAGTGGAAAGTTCCCATTACCAAATTGCAATTCTACAAACCCAGATAAACCCCATCGCTCTTTGCGCTTCGACCCCCCTATTGTAACTATATTTGACCTAGATAAATGTTGATAATGGTGGTTACAGTTCGAAATCCGGGTCGCCGTCTCTTCATTTATCGCAATTTCTCGCCACTCTGTCCGTTGAGAGAGTGTGTAAAACGAAGAGACAGCGACCCGTATTTCGAACACTAATTATGATTGACTAACCGTTCGAATCCTCTCATCCAGATCTTCTAATAACCACGCTTGAATCTCGTCTCTCCTCTCTTGCACCAGTTTCGTATGTTTTGCCTTGTCCTTCCTTTCCTTTTCATCCAGCGCATTCTTCTTGTCGGTGTATTTTCTCATCTGGACACGAAGGGTTTCCTGAATGGTCATTGTTATTGTTAGAGAGAGAGAGCGCGCTTTCTTCAACTCGCACATTGCTTGCGCGTCAGGGTCACTTGGCGCGTTGCCGGTTGGCTCAATTTACGTTTGGAAACACCAATTGGCTACAAATGATCCTGATTCGCACGGTGCTTGCGCGTCAGGGTCACTTGACGCGAAGCCGGTTGGTCATAACTCTTTTCAAATGTAAATTGAACCTTCAATTCGTACACTGCCCACTTGATGCGCCAGGGTCACTTGGCGCGTGGTCGGTACACCATAACTCCTTTCTAACGTAAATTGAGCGCATGGGGGTTCGAAAGTGTGATTGGCTTAACCCCTGATGTACAGTAAGCTAGAAAGTCGCCCCACTCCTTCATTAATTATCTCACCTCTTGCTTCGCTGCCATATCGTCTTCCATCGATTGGAGCTCATCTTCGAAAGCCTGCAAATTAGGAATATGACGATTATTCAACATTACAACGTTCCGTGTTCCGATACCTTTCACCGTTCCACCCTATCGTATGGCTTTTTCACAGCTACGCTTACTACGGATTTGATTCTACGCTCACCTTTGGATAGATTCCCTTCTGCATCTGCTCTATTTCCTCCAACGACTGCTTGTACTTGAGGAGGAGTTCCCTGCAAAAGATAGCGGAAAGGGAATCGTGATTATTTTTAAAAATCCCTAAATCATCGGAGCGGTGATGAGCATGAAATACATCAGGAACATTACATTTTCTTTGCATATTTCAATTTTGTATTCTATTTCTCTTTTATTTTAAACCATGAAAATCTATTGGAGAGGGCTAGTTTTCACAGTCGGTACTATGTAGGTTGGCTGAACATTTTTAAAATATTGGAACAGTATTTCGTCATCCGAATGTTCTTATCCGACCTAGTGTCGTTAGTTACTCACGGTCGAACGTATTTCGGCAGTTCCTGATGCTCTCCTCTCTTCTTCGCCATCCAATCAACTCCTTTCCACTCGTCCGACTTCTTCTCCTCCTCCTTCTCCCTCTTCTTCATCAGCAGATCGTTCTTTAGCTTGTCGAAATTCATCGGGAGCGGTTGCGGAAGGAGATATTTCGAGGTGTGATCGGCAGGGGTCTGTAATTGTACTAGGCGCGTTGCATTTCATTTCAAATTGGGCAGTATGATTCCAGGACACTTTGGGAAATGAACAACCCGATAAAAGGGTATCCTCGTATTCAAGGCACTTGCGCCCTGTGTCTCTCAAAACGATACATCTATCAAACGAATGTTTGATTGCACGCAACTGCACCGTAATTAGAGTATGAAATACGGATCGCCGTCTATTCATTTCACCTTTCTCGCCTTTCTCACAGATTAGAGAGTGTGGGGAATGAATAGACGACAACCCGTTTCGAACTCTTCTTCACTCTCCACTTTTTCCTCACTACCTCGTTCATTCTTCACTAACCAAGTGAGCAAGCACTTGGAAGTTGAGCTTGACCCGGCATCACTCATCTAGCATAATTGTCAACTAACCCGATATGTCTTCAAACAGTTGGTCCAATCAGGATGGTCCTCGGATGGATCATCTTCCTTCGGCTCTCGATGCGTCCACAACTTCTTTCGTTCACGAACTTTTGGTCTTCAAGGATTTTAAGAATGTATTTAGCTTCATAGCTTAGTTACAGTTTTCGCCACATTCACGTGAAACATTCACTGGACTTTGTTAGTTCACGAATAATCCATATAGTAGGTTTTAGTCAGTAAACAGTAAAATTTACTAAAGAAATACGAATACTACTGACTCTTTCCTGGGCTCCTTCACTCCATCGTCCATCAACTTTCGAATGTTGAGTGAGGATGTGGCAACTGGCTTCTCTTCCCGTTTTTGCAAAGTTCGTCGACCAGTTGTGGATCCATCGACCCAGTTTGGATCCACCTGAGCAATTTTTTAAAGAATATTTTAAAACAAATAAGGATTTTACTTTTATTTCTCCTTCACGAACTTTCCCAGTTGTTTCGCTTCCTCCTTGTTTGGATCCACCGGCCTTCAAAGTTTAGGTAAAAAACATTCACGGAAAAACTTGTTAGTTCAAACAAAGCAGATTCGATAAAGACGCTAATAATAAATAAATTAGGCCAGGAAACAAATCGTTACCTCTTCCTTCTTCTTCTTCGGTTTCATCTTCTGCATGCTGCCACGTTACGTCGCGGGTTTTGTAATTAATAATTAATTAATTAATAATTAAAAGAACAAGATATGCACAAATAATGGCTTGAGACTCTTGCAGACGAGCACTGCCAATGGGTGTTTGTACAAGGGAGTCTTTACGTTATGGTACTTTCACCAGCGATTAGGGTTGCAGGTTCGGTATCGGTATTACCGCACTCTCTCGCGCCAGGCAGTTAGAGACATGAAATTGCATGCAAATGTGAGAGAGTCGCGTGCGGTATTACAGCACAAACGCGGTATTACCGCATATTGCTTTATTACCGATACCGAACGTGCAACCCTACTATCGATCTTCTACTATTTATCAAATAGACCGCGCTTGAATTCAACGAGTTTTTATTCGTTACAGAGATTACCCACAATGATGAATAGTTCATTCATCAGCAAAGTACAAGGAAAACAGAGTAGTTTACAAAAAAGACGGATACTATGATGTAAGAATAAACAATTATTGAAAAGGAATAGATGTTATTAGCCCACTCTCCTATAGTTTATCACCAACCCACTAGCTACCAATACTGCCCCAATGGTCGATGGATACTCGATAGAATAAATATTAGTATCATCCATCGACACTCCCTTGACCACCTCTGTCTCGTATTTCATCCCATGCAGGTCAGAGGGAGCTAGGGATCGGGGCCCGGCATGGACATAGGCGGATGGGGTGAGTCTACTTTGCTCTTTAACCACTTCAGCCTGATCTTTGATCTCACGCAGGTCAGAAGGAGCTAGCGATCGAGTCAAATGGAGAGAGCTGTCGTGGATCTTGGATTGCCTATTGATGACGAGAGGTGCTGAGTAGACATCGACGTCGTTGGTCTTGGATTGCCTATTGATGACGAAAGGTGTTGAGTAGACGTCAACATCGTCTTTGAGAACAGTCCAGCTGGGCTCGTACTGACCGATGAAGGAGTGGTGTAGCCTGCAAGATGCACTAACGACTTGGAAAGGAGATGACTTCCACACAGACTTCCAAGGGTCCCAGTGCGGGAAAGAAGAAAATGCATTTGGGGGCACTCTAAAATTACAGAGACTTGAGGGATAGGTCACGGAGAGACAAAGGAATAACCACCTCATCTGCGCCTCCTCCTCACTCGCGTGTACGGCAAGTTCGATGTCCCTGAAATTATTCAGTTCAATATTTATTCCGTCAGGGTTACTGTATTATGAAACTTGATTATGATATGAGACTTGAGATTATGAGTGTTATGAGATTATCGAAATCGAGAACCGAATGCGATACGCGGTTTCAACAATCGAATTCGCAAATCAACAGGGAAGGAAGCAATAATTATTTCGAATTGCTCACTTCAGCTCAATCAGCTGCAGCAGGCAAGTCGCAACTACTGCGAGGGCAAAGGAATACTCCGCCAGGGCCACCCACCAGGGGACTGCAAAGATCTTGTCATAATTGTCGTCATGACTTTTCATAGTTTCCTATGTATTCAGTGCTCAAACTAGTACAGCGCCAATCGTCGATGGGTATTCGATAACAAATGTGTTGTTGTTCTCCTCATTTTCATAGTTTCCTATAAAGGAAAAAGTACTCGGCAAGGGCCACCCACCAGGGGACTGAAAAAGGGCTGTACTGATCACATCATGAAATTAGTAAAATTACAGCAGCAGGTGGGGTTTGCCGCGCTGGGCGAATCAGTTATCATCATCTTACTTATGCATTTTCACTTGAGTTCGAAATACGAGCCGCCGTCTCTCCATTTCACACACTCTCTCGGATCTCGGACCGATCAAAGAGTGTGAACCTCTACTGTCACAGTTGATTTTGCGGTCAGTTTGCGAACTACTCAACAGAGGACAATCCTTTCATGCCAATTTCGGAATGATCGTTCCAAAACGATGATTACCCTGGATCGAGCAGACTTTCGCCTCGAAGAACTCCGTGTGGGCAGTGTAGATGACGGGGAAGGCGAGGAAGGAGATGAAGAAGAGCAGTTCACGGAGGGAACGGCGGAGGGGCGGAGCCTTCAAATGGTGGAATCATTTCTAAATGGAAATTCGTTCGGCACCATGTTTCATGAAAGCTTATCACTGCAACTACGATTACGCGCGATCTAATGTGCGCTAGAATGGTGTTCGATAGGGGAGGGGAAGGAGAGGAAGGAGATGAAGAAGAGCAGCTCTCGGATGGAGAGGCGGAGAAGTGGGGCCTGATATTTTTTTCATCAGTTTTTTCCCCTAGATACTTTGTTCCGAGTATTCACGATTTAGATAAATTCCTTCCCACCCATGCCAGCGATAGATGAATAAGTTTCACCCATTCTACGAAAGAATCACCGAAACGATCGAGGAAATGCATTCAGGATACCTCGTTCTTGAAACAAAAATACAAAATAGTTCGATATTTTTACTTTTCCATTTGTTTTTGTTTTTTTCCTTTCTCGAAACATTCTCACCTCGTTGAACCGATCGATCACGATCAGCGCGCCCATGTCCAGAATGCTCGTTACGCTGAAGGAGATGAGAGAGATGGGGATGAGGAACCGGACTGAAACATAATGGAGCCATGTCTTTTCATGTCGCTTCTCTCATTTCAACTACAACAGGGTGAATTCCAGCTATATTTAACCAAAACATTCATTTAGTAAGAAATACTCTCCTTATCTATATTCTCAGGATCTATGCTTGCATTCAAAGAGTTCACCGAGAGTGCGGAAGCACCTTCGTCAGGGCAAGATATTATCAAATATCACCAACTCGACTGGTCGATGTCCGAGTGCACCGTGGTGAGGATGGAGATCGAGATCATCTGCAAATTAGACTTTCGAAAACAACGATGTGATTAGCCACTTCAACCTCTCGCACTCCTCATTTGGCGTACTCTCTTGCTCAAAAACCGGTTGATTCACATAGTAAGTGACTAGTCATATCGTTGACTTTCAAACTCTACTGCAAATGCATTTTTAGACCGAAATTCGCAGAAACCCCACAATGATTAGATATGCCAAAGTGAAGATCATGTAATGGAGAAGAACAATAATTCATTTGCATTGCATGACTCCCTATTGTATCTGAATCGGCCTGGATGAATGGTGAGATGTGATGTGACGGTTAGCGCTTGAGAGCTAAAAGTCGAAGACGATGGACTAACTTGCACCACAACAGTCGGCGTGTGCAGCGCAGCAGTCCAGCGAACGAACGAGGGGCAACCTGGGAGCGTGCATAATAGAGTTCGAAATACGGGTCACCTTCTCTTCATTTCACACTCTCTCACCGGTCAAAGAGGCGAGATTGTGTGTGAAATGAAGAGACAGGTACCCGAATTACGAACTCTAGTGCAGAATGACATCAACGAATGACGAAACATGACGATGCACGCTTGGTAGTGGTCAGGCTCAAAGAATCTGCTAGCAATACATAGCAAACGTAATGATAATTGCACACCCTTCCTGGTCACCACTCGATAATCACCGATCATCGTAGCCACCCATCGAATGGACATTGCCGTTTCTCAGTTCCCCTACCACACTGGGTCCCATTCCTCGCTCTTCCACGTAGCCATTACATTAGTTTCATGATGGAAAGCAACAGCAAATAACGAAATTCGTATTTCCGCTCACCCTTCCTGGTCACCACTCGATAATCACCGATCATCGTAGCCACCCATCGAATGGACATTGCCGTTTCTCAGTTCCCCTACCACACTGGGTCCCATTCCTCGCTCTTCCCCGTAGCCATTACATTAGTTTCATGATGGAAAGCAACAGCAAATAACGAAATTCGTATTTCCGCTCACCTTTTCTAGTCGCCACTCGATAATCGCCGATCATCGTGGCCACCCATCGAATGGACATTGTCAGCATCACGATCAGTCTGGAAGAAAGTGTTTGAGAGGAAATTTTGACATTCCCTCTGCTGCAAGAGCAGACAAGCGCAATTTTCTGATACTTATTGTGGCAAGATGTCAAAGTTCATCCTCCAAATAATACACATTCGAAACACAGCATTCCAATGTGAATTGCTTCAAACGGGAGTGCAGGGGGGGGGGGGGTGTAGAGTAATGGCTGATGAGTAGATCAATTAAAAAGAAATACACATGCAATTGTTCATGAGAAAAAAAGTCCAAGGAAACTAGTCCACCAACTGAATGCTATATGAGACCGTATCTGAGACGGCCGACCTACAGCCGTACAAGCAAAATCAGGAAAATCTGAAAAAAATACCATAGGTGAACCTTATGACGTAGAGCTCAAAAATCGATATTAGGGAGCCTTATCTCTTGAACCTAATTTACGGTCGCCCTCCCGGCTCTGCTCGGGGCTGCATACAAACTTTCCAATGAAGCATGAAAACTTCCATTTATGTCATCAAACTTCACTATTACACAAATTCGAACATTTTTGCACAAGTTTTTGAAAATCACCTTTTCGATTTTATCTTTTATGAATAACTTACCCCAAAAACGCAAACGAGCTAAATTCCTATTGCTCGCACCGTACTTGGCACTAGGCGCAAACGATTCCTCGTGAAAAGTTACCCTTAGGCGATTTTTTTCAGAATTTTACGCGTGTATAGTACCGTTCGTTTTTTTCATCGAAAATGGTTGAGCGAGGATCGAAAGAGTGTTTTCTGGCATTTCTCACATAGTCGACTTGAGATTTCTGGTACAAACCACTTACATACAGTCCTGGCGATGTCCCCCGTGAAAACGGCGCGCTCCGGGTAACCCCGAGTGACCCCCAATGACCCCATGGCTCTGGTGTAGATATAAAATTTTTAAAAAGGGCCAAAGTTGATATGCTCGTGTTCAGCGATCGATTCTTCATCGATTCACACAAAAATAAATTCATAACAAAATTTATTTATTTGTAAAATTAAT
>LS490170.1:4330-14418 GCA_900490845.1 Pristionchus japonicus
GGAGTGGAAAAGAGAGAATTGTCACGTGGCGGGATTACGGTAGTCTTTCCAGTTTTGGCGGCAATTCAAACTTTGTTGGCATGTTGCCAAAATGGACGAGTGTGACTTTTCCATCACTTCTTCGCGTTTACGGTTTTAATTAGTTATTTAATGGTTTTTGGGTATCGATTTACGATGGAAATCGTGGAAATCGGTACACAAATACAAAGGTAGTGAAACCAAATAGGAATTCCTATTAGGGATTGTACGGATTCTAGCTCCTAGAGCAAGAGAGCGTGTAGGCTCATCACGCAAGTGCAGGTTAGAGGCAGAGATTTTTTCCCACGATATTTCACGAATGGATAGAATGTTAAAAAAAATCATCCGATTCCTTCCGAATTTTTTTGTGCTTCAATACTCCAAGAAGGTTCACTGCCTGCGGAGTTCCCATTGCAGTCATGATTCTCGATATGAATAATATTTTTGAAAAAAAATCATGCTATTCTCATCTCCCATGCAATTAGTGTTTTACAGCATCTTGATAACGCTTTATCGCGCGTTTCTCTGATTTAGTCGAGATAAATTCTTTAAAAAAAGATTAACTATGATGAGAGGAACACGGATCATTGCAGGTCGCAGAGAACAACCGGCTGCGCTTCACGAGACTGGGAGACGTCGCCAAGGTACGGTGTAGGGGTTACGGTAAATTGCATGGCGGAGAATACTGTGTTAGGTCGACTAGGATAGGATACGGTAAGGAGCACTCTATGGATTACGATATTGGTCTGACCCTAGACTGCTTTAGCCGATTGACGTCGCCAAGGTACGGTGGATATTGATTTTTATTGATTTTCTGTACTTATTTCTTGTGAATACGGTTGAAAAAATACGGTAGCGAATTCACAAGACGCGGTTCGGGCAGTAGTGTGGAACGCGATCCATCTCATCTGATTATGGGGACGATTTGACGTTTCGCAGTTCCCATGAAAGGTCGATACCGGTTTGCTTTAGTAGTAATATCTCCGGCATTGATACAAAAAGGCCCGAGCATGAAATTGTCGAATGTGAATTGATGCCGGAGAGTTTCGAGTTTCATCTGTGATTCAAGTGTGGTTGCCTGGTTTCTAAACTAATTCTGCTCTATTGTCTGCAACACAAAAATATTAGTGTATCCGGATGACGGTAGCAGCAACTTTAAAAAAAATTAAAGTGTGCTCGGATTACGGTAACCGCCCTTTCTCCCCTCTGCAGGTGCGTCAGTTCGAGGACTGGGCCAAGGCCGCCAAGCAGGATCTGATGCTGGTGAGGGAGGTCGCGCGGAGAGGACTCAAGGTACGGTAGGGGCACGTGGGGAGGCGATCGAGGAGTGACTTGTCACCAATTAGCTGTGTGGATGTGCAAGGTTTCACGTATACTACAAAAGCGTCTTGAGGCGAACAGAGTTCGATTTGTAGCGGGGTTGGTCTTCCCAAATTTATTTGGCGTGAACAGCGCACGAGTTCAAAAGAGTTCAAAAGAATCGATAGATGGAAAGCTACGTGGTGTGATCAGAGTACGGTAGCCGCCTATTTCCAGACGCCCAAGTTCCACCGCGAGCTGCGGCAGATCCCGTCGGCGGACTTCTTCCCGGATCTGGCCGAGGATGTGCTCGAGGTATACTGTAGATCTTAGAGGGTACGGTGGAATGAGGGATACGGTAGAATGAGGGTACGGTGGTTTTATGGAGTTGCTATATAAATACGGCACGATAAGAAAGATTAGTGGAGGGCTCGCATAAATGCCAGGCCGGTGTCAAATTGTTGGGAATTGCAAAGTTTCAAAGCACTAGTATAAATGTAACTACACGCAATCTTTCGATACTTGCAGCGTTGATGTCGCCCCAAAACTTTCTAAATAGAACGTGTGTTTGATCTCACGGCTCATACTGCAGACATCGTTTTTTACTGAAAATCCCCTCCAGCTGAGCATTCTTAACTCGATGAACGTTTCATTTTTGCGGTGTGCTTTTATTAGGTTTCACGGCTTCTTCATTCCCTAAGGTGGCTGAGAAGAAATGATTGCTGATAGAGTCCAGTGTCTGCAACAAAATTCGATATTTTCCAGCTGAGCATCCTCAACGCGGTGGACGTGCCGCTGCCCGCCGGTTATGAGCCCGAGCACGCGAATTTGTTCGTGAGGTGAGCGATTACTGTTGTCACTACGGTAGCGTGAAGAGAAGGGTACTGTAACAATATGTAGTATGTTAAAGGAGTACGGTAGCCGGCATTCGTTAAGTAAGAAACAATCGATAATATTGATCATCGTTATACAATAATTAATATTTATAATGAGAATCGCATGTAGTAAGTGAGAGGGTGGGCAGGTTAGTAGTTACATGGGTAAACCCCCGTTAGATTTGAGTTGGAGCACGCGAACCTGTTCGTGAGGTGAGCGATTACTGTAGGAGGATTACGATCGGTTAGAATAGGATCGGAAGAGCCCGGTAACCTTTTTTTTCATGAGGCGAGCGCAGACGATAATTTGCAGTTAGATTGGTGAAGTGGAGAACTGATTCCATGTTTCACGAGTGCTCCTTGATCGGGTGAAATTAGATGCATCAATGACTCAAGTATGTCATGTGAAAAAAATAATTGAAAATGAATGTGCTGTGAAATCGATGAAGTCAGTGATGAAATGCAGTCACGTCACGAACAAAAATCGATATTGCCCCTCAGATACACGCTACCGTACCCGACGGACGCGCCGCAGACGGGCAAGACCAAGTACGCGGCGGGATCGCGCAGTCCGAGTCAGTTATCGATTGATTTTATGAATTTGATATATCGTCGATTAGTTACAGTGATCAATCTTTGTTAGATTTCATTGATCGCATAATCCACTTTTTAAAGAGATATCGTATTCATCAGTTATCGATCGATAATCAATCGATAATCGATCAATTGCAGACTGGAACGAGACGATCGTGCTGCAGATTGGCAGCAAGAAGGCGCGTGGCAACAAGCTGCTGCGGGTCCTGAAGCGACTGCCGTTGAAGCTGGAGGTACGGTAGATTACGGTAGATGGGCAGTTATCGATCGATCGATCAAGCAGCTAATTAGACTGGGGATTAGGTAGGGGAAGATACGATAGCAAACTGCTGCGGGCCCTGAAACGACTGCCGTTGAAGCTGGAGGTACGGTAGATCAGCAGTTATCGATCGATGATCAAGCAGCTAATTAGATTGGGGATAAGGTAGGGGAAGATACGATAGCAAGCTGCTGCGGGTCCTGAAGCGACTGCCGTTGAAGCTGGAGGTACGGTAGGAGTACGGTAGATGGCCAGTTATCGATCGATGATCCAGCAGCTACTTAGATTGGGGATAAGGTAGGGGAAGAAACGATAGCAAGCTCCTGCGGGTCCTGAAGCGACTGCCGTTGAAGCTGGAGGTACGGTAGGGTATGGTAGGGATGGGATACGGTAGCGCATTATGTTTGCTGTATATCAATCTATCTATTCATTGTACCTCCGGTCGGGACTCGGTGGCCGGACTTATTGTCCGACCAAAGAGAGCTGCAGGATTTGGGCTGCAAAAGAACTTTATCTTCTTGTGAGCTCCCGCGTTTGCGATCATAGAATACATCAACTTCATCAATTTCGCTTTATCACCAAAAATTTTGCTGTTGCAGGTGTACCAGAAGGGCGGCTTCCTCCGCTCGGACAAGCTGATCGGCACGGGCGAGTGCAAGTTGGACGGGCTGGAGACGAAGGCCGAGGTGGAGGAAGGCGCGCCGCTCAAGGAGGGCAGAAAGGTGAGGAGAGGGTGGACTCTAGACACGCCCGGTTAGATAAAGCCGAGGTAGTTACGATTACCGTAGTTTCACTTGATTATGTGAGCTGAAAAAGATGTGGAAGATGGAACGGCGAGGTTACAGTACTAATCAATGCTTGCAGGCAACAGGCGGAGTGGTCTCGGCGCGCGTGAGAGTTCGAGAGCCGCTCGGAGACACAAAGGTACGGTAGAGTCGATCGATCAATATCTGATTACCGTAATCTTGAAATTAATCAATATTACACTCAGGGCGCAGCGCGCACGATCAACTGGCTGGTTATCGACGTTTAGAGGCCAATCCATCGACATTAAGCGAGAGCCATTACTGTATAGTACCGTACCCCGGCCCCCCACTGTATACTACCGTATTCTTTCCCTGCTTTCTTTTTCTTTCTGTTCCTTTTTATCGCTAGCCAAAAGGTCCGCTGAGTCTATCCGTATATTTATTGTAGTATATTCCAAAGTACATTTGGCCCCCAATCTTACCCTTATTGCAACTCGGTAATTGTCACTCCCAATTTCTGTTCCAGTTCTATACTTACGTGGTGTAAACAAGTGTGATTCTATTCTATGTCGTCTGCAGCTCTGAAATAAAGTGATTATTTTAAATTTCATCCGAGGATCGTATGCATTTGTCGAGTTTCAAGAGTGGTGTATCTAGTTGTATGAAGGGGTAAACCTATTTTTGCGGGGATTCGGAGGGAATGAAACCACAATAGAATGGGGACACGAAAATCGGTGTAACTTTGTTTCCCAGTAACCTAGTTAATCATTCACACTTTTTTACGTTGTGTCGGTCACGGTCGAATACTTTTCAATCGTTTCAAAAACTACACATAAAAATGGATTCATGAGGTGCATTATTCCTAACAGTGACCATTGTCATACTCACTGACAATGAGCATTATTCAGATGTCTCTCAATCGAATAGCTCCTCCTACTAAAAGGAATAGGCAAATCGAAGGAGAAGACGAAGATTGCGTGAGATTTATTTTAAAATTAATTCTGTAAAAATTGTAAAATAAATTCATTCAGGCCCTGACCTCGATTAACCCGGATAAGGAAATTATTAGGCTGCTGATGGAGAGAATTGCCGTGAGCTGCCATTTTTTGATAATTAAAATTGATTTATTCCTTCACAGGAACTGGAGTTGGAGAACAAAAAGCTGACAAAAGAAGCCGAATATAATAAGAAGCTTCAGGTGAGGTCGAACGGACACGCAAATTATTAAGTTGGTTATGTTTGCAGGCCAGCCTTTGCAAGGATTGCTATGTGGTAAGTACGATATTTAGCATCAGAATCAGATATCCGAATTTGCTGTCTTACAAGAGAAGGTCGGATAACCATTCGGATGATATACCTACTGGACATCCGAATGTTCATATTCGATCAAGTGTCGTGAAAAAAATGCTAAATATGTTGTGTTTTCTATTTTTGTCATTCAGAAATTATTAACTGAACTGTTGTAGTTCCCGTGCTTTCTCTCGTTTCCGGAAGAAATCATCACTAATATATTCTCGTTTCTTCCTCCAAAAGATCGAATGAATGCTCGACTGAATAAGAGACTGAGGAAGATCGAATCGGAAATGAAGTATTGTGTAAAAAAATTGGATATTTACGAGGTAAGCCGCTAATTGACCGTAAGCGATTGTTCAGAATATTATTTTAATGATTTCGAACTATGAAAAATACATGTTTTTTTCAGTCACCGTTTGGTGAAAATCATCGCCTTTTGCTCAATAAATCACCGGCTCCATTTGATTGCATCAGTAAAATCGCCACGAATCTTTGTTTGTCAGCAATGTTAATCGGAGTAAAGCCAATAACTTTCATTTTCTGATATTCTAATATCTTTTTAAGTTTTGTGGATCGCAGGAGTTCTATCGTGAAGTATGTATTGTCATCAAGAAATTCGAGAAAATCGATGATCTTTCTCTTTCTTTCTGTGTAAAAATTCGTTCTTAAAAATTTTGTGTTAGCTGCTTTTTTAGGCCGTGCAAATATATAGTATTCTGGAAGAAGAATTTTTCGATGAAGTGCTCAAGAGATGCAGCACTCTCCATTTGGATCGATTCAACGGATTATCATCAAAGACATTCCTCAAAGTTTATAACGTCAGTATGTGGCATAAGTATCTTATGCATGAACGTTTTCGAAAATGTTATATACATGTACTTGCCAATTTGAAGGATCTCTCCATCTTGCGCAAATCCTTCCATCTCATTACCGATGGAATCAGTGAGGTGAAACTCGAATCATTCCTCAAGCTCATTGGGATCACTCTCACAGACAATATGCTCTACTCGGATAGAGATATCGAGGTATTATTTTCGAAATGTTTTCTCAACATCTCGATATCTTTCAGGCGTACCGCAAAGAATACGAAAATGATTATTTCCTCGAAAATGGCATGATTTGCATATTCGATGGGCTTCTGGAAATTTCGTATTCGTACGATAACGATGGTGAATACGATCGAGAATTCGGACTGGAATATTTCTCTCTGCGAGTGTACGAGACTCGCGTATCGCTCGAGAAAGCGATGGAAGGAATGGAGAAAGAGGAAATTCTTCCCATGTCCAGACTCCGTAGATAATGATTGTCAATATAGTTTATTTCATGTTGTTTATTTCTCAGTTATTCAGTTGTTGTTTATCGATAAATGATATGCAAAAACAGTGAATGTTGTCGCGAATTCGAAAAGGTTGAATGGCCTGCAACTGTATTTATCGATTTGTTTGAAAGCTAGAGAAAAATCAATTGTTTTCTCAAAGATGTCTCTCAATCGACTAGCTCCATCAAGCGAAAAAAAGAGGCGAATCGAAGAAGAAGACGAAGATTGTGTAAGTGAATCTGTAGAAAGGAATGAGAAGCTTTGCTCTTCTCATATATAAGAGGTCTCTTGAAATAACTTTAGATTGATCCCCTCGTGTTTGATAGGGGGAAATTACTGGGGGTTAATTTTGCAATTTCTAAATGGTGAAGGAGCATATTCAGTCCTCGACCTCAAACAACTCGGATAAGGAAACTATCAAGCTGTTGAAGGAAAATGAAGATAAACTCATCAAGAGAATCGCAGTAAGTCGACTTTGCTTGTTCATCAAACTTTTTTCTTGATGATTGTTCAAGGAACTCGAGTCGGAGAATAGAAAGGGGACGAATAGTAATAGAGAACTGGAGTTGGAGGTCAATATTTTATCCAATAGTAATAAGGAACTGAAGTTGGAGAACAGTCAGCTATCCAATAGTAATATTGAACTGAAGTTGGAGAATAGTCAGCTATCGAATAGCCATAAGGAACTTCAGGTGAGGTTCAATCAACAGAGATCATCGTTTTAAATATCACAGTTTCAGGCCAGTCTTTGCAAGAATTGCTATGTGGTAAGTATAATGGTTGACGTCTTTGAAGTTGAATAACGTCAACGGATCGAACCCGTCCCCTTCGGATCAAAGGAATCTTGAAACTCTCTTTTTTCATTATTATCTTCCTGAAAAATATCTAACCTCTAATTTTCCAGTTTCCTTGTTTTCTCTCATTCCCGGAAGAAATTATCACTAATATCTTCTCGTATCTTCCTCCCAAAGATCGAATGAATGCTCGATTGAATAAGAAACTGAAGAAAATTGAGTCGGAAATGAAATATTATGTGAAGGATTTAAGGATCGATGAGGTTCGTATTGTTAAATTTTTGAAATATAGCACGCCTCTCACCTAAGACTCGACCTAAGTCTGTCAGCGTGGCATTTTTCGACCTCGGGTTCTCAACGATTTCAGACTCCCCTCGACCCCCCTAGGTCCCCTGTGAGAGGAATAGTGTCAGTGATCCCGCCTCGTCGAGCTGCAGCATCTGTAATTTTTTGCCTTTCAACTTTGCAGTCATATTTGTACACTTCAACCTTGTCATAGAAAGTTCATCAGTAACACATCACTGAGTCAGAATTCGATGCTCTATCGATCTAAGCAAACTAGAAGTCGATATCTTTACCCAGAACAGCGCTACGAAAATCAAGCTATAACTAGGAAATCGCTCGAAAAAGTACGTGTTTTTCGACATAGCATTGTAGAGCACGACGAGAGGAGAAGAATGAACGGTCTGCGCTCTCCCAACTCGAATACTAAAGTGGTTTCTATGCCGAAAAACACACTCACCAACTTTTGAACTTATTTTTCAACAACCATTCGTCGCTTCATTCCGAGGATTCGCGGGCAACGACTCGGTCTAACTCGGTCAATTCTCTTTATGTTTCATTCACTCTTTAATCGTGAGTGAACGGTATTGAATGGCGAATGAAACGTAACGAGAATTTAACGAGCCAGACCAAGTCGTTGCCCGCAAAACCTCGGAATGAAACGGCGAATGGTTGTTGAAAAAAAAGTTCAAAATTTGGTGAATGTGTTTTTAGGCATAGAAACCACTTTAGTATTCGAGTTGGGGGAGCGCAGACCACTCATTCTTCTCCTCTCGTCGTGCTCCAAAATCCTACATCGAAAAACGCGTACTTTTTCGAGCGGTTTCCTAGTTATAGCTTGATTTTCGTAGCGCTGTTCTGGGTAAATATATCGACTTCTAGTTTGCTTAGATCGATAGAGCATCGAATTCTGACTCAGTGATGTGTTACTGATGAACTTTCTATGACAAGGTTGAAGTGTACAAATATGACTGCAAAGTTGAAAGGCAAAACATTACAGATGCTGCAGCTCGACGAGGAGTGATCACTGACACTATTCCTCTCACAGGGGACCTAGGGGGGTCGAGGGGAGTCTGAAATCGTTGAAAACCCGAGGTCGAAAAATGCCACGCTGACAGATTCAGCCTATTTGAGTCGATTCTTAGGTGAGAGGCGTGATAGACAATGCTGACAATGAGTGATGTTTACACGATCCAGTAAATATTTATAAATTTTAGTCACAGAGCGGTAAAAACCACCGTGTTTTCTTCAATCATTCACTGGCTCCTTTCAATTGCATCGAAAGAATCTCTCCGACAGCTTCGATACGATCAATGAAGCTCAAAGTTAGGAAATTTATCTTATTTGCATACCCAATTTCGTTTAAGCTACGTGGATCGCAAGAGCTCTATCATGAACTATGCAATATCATCAAGAAATTCGAGAAAATTGAAGATTTTTATCTTCTAGTCGAAGTAAGAATATTTCATTCGATTACTAGACTATGCTCAATCGATTAATATAATCGACTGGTTTTTATTTTCTTCAGAACTGGAAAGTGAATCGTACTATGGATGACGAATTTTTCCTTGAATTGATGAAGAGATGCAAGCGTATCTATATTGACCGATTCGATGTTTTTTCAGCAGATGCACTCCACAAGTTGTACAATGTGAACATACATTATTTTCATTTTCTTAGAAAAGCATTTTTCAAAAAGTACGATGTGTTTCAGTCGGAAATAATTTATAGGATCTCTCCATCTTACACAAATCGGGCTGGCTTGAAGTCAGTGTAATCAAGAATAAGACACTCAATTCATTCCTCACTCATATTGGAGTCATTTTCAAAGGCGATAACTTCTATTCGGATCGAGATATCGAGGTTTCGCTTATGCGCTCATTTCAAATAACGTGTTCACCTAATTTGAGATTTACTATGTCGATCCTGTAAATCTTAGAAAGAGTGGAACAAATCAGTTTCATATCTTCGATGGGCTACTCGAAATCGAAATTAAAGACGACGGTGGTATTGAGATAGGGGACTATTTGGTTATTATTAGGTTGGTGCAAAAGTTTCTTTACAAGGTATTTTCCAATGCCCCTCTCTTCTCCTTTATCAGTTCCCAATTCCTCTTCTGGAGCAATTAGGCACTCGTTCTAGCATATCGTCTGCAACTTCAAAATTTGTTCCACTTGTGCTAGGTTGGAGATAAAAATTCAAAACTGAAAACAAGGAAAAACAGCAAATTTCGATGTACTTGTTCACCGATCGCCCCTGTAAAAGCCAATCATGTTCAGGGTCTGCCCTTTTTCGAGGATGTATGTAAGGGGTCTCAAGTTCGTATAACTACTTAAGATTGGGGTTTGAAGCAAAACCGGCAACGATAACCTGAAAAACATGACGATTTCGAGGCTGGAAATCAGTCATTCCCCTTCCGATATTTGTATCTTTTCAAAATCTGATCCGATATCCCTATAACTTAAAACGGTGAGTCTACAGGCAAGGTACTTCACTAATTAGCATAATAGAATTCACTCGGTCCTTTCACACTAACGTGTCACATCAAAATCAGTTATCGCGAAATTATACATGCGGCATATTCCGGAAAACTAGAGTATTTCAAGAAAC
>LS490170.1:47977-80310 GCA_900490845.1 Pristionchus japonicus
GCGGCACGTGCCCCCCTCTCCCCCTAATGGGCACGGCCACCGCTGCGGCACGTGCCCCCCTCTCCCCCTAATGGGCACGGCCACCGCTGCAGCATCGGGAGTCGCACACTGTAACCAACTTTGAATTTTATCGCTAGCTACGGTGCCGTTACCCATCGGGAGTCCGGACAGCTCCACACCAGCGGGCATCGCCGTTTCCCATTATTCGCAACAGCAGCACACCCGAAAGGGTGGTTTTATTTCTAAACAAAACAACTAAAAAAACTCAGCTTTCGGAAGAGAATTCAATAGACGTCGCAGTTGAGAACGACGGAAACAAGGGAGAACGAAGAATGAACTTCTTGAAATCGGCCCTCGAGTCGTGACCCACACCCTGTCAAGAAGATATACGGTCCACTTCACAAGAAGCTTCAAACATCATTACGCGTTTCAGATTAAAAATAAATAATTAATTAACTAACTAATCACTCACTTTCTCGACGAGAAAGAGGACGTTGACGTTGAAGGCGACGACGTCATTGTTGTCGACGATCGCATCGACGTGCACTTCGTCAACCTTAATTAATTAATTAATTAATTAATAACTAAATTTTATGATAATAGAAAATAGCAGAAAACAACAAGGTTTCGCGGCAGAACGACTATGGTTAGCGTGCACCTCGCCAAATCAAGGTGATATGAGCATTCACACAAACTTGCGATAATGAGATAAAGGAAAATAGACATATTTGAGGCCACGATGGGGAGGTTTGGTAACAGCTCTCAATATCAGTGATTTAAATAACAGCAGCTTTGACTGATGTACTGGAAGATTTGAAATTGTGAGGCCATGAAATCGAAGGTTTGCTTTTTTTGAAGAAGAGCGAAAGTGGGAATCTGCGCGGAACGAGCCTATGAAATGATGAACAGCTGTGGGATGGGCTGCTTAGACATGCTTAGACCTGCTTAGTCAAACGAAATAAACTGAAAAAAAGCAGTGACACACTCAAAATAGAAGCGCGGCTGCTTCGATTCCTACTTGAGTGATAATTAGTGCGTTCTATGAGGCGGGAGCGAGAGAAAGAGAGCGCAGAGGAAACCGAGGGAAAACTGAATCACCCAAATTGGGAAAAATCCAATGGTCACACGGGTCTCGCCACGAACCCGGAACGCAGTGTCCTACTTGAGTGATAATGGAACGCGCTTGAATGCATGCAGTGAACGAGATGCGAGAAGTGTGCGATGTGCGATGCCAAAACAAACAAAAGATCACACAAAATCAGCGCCCTAGACAATTCAAATAACAAACGACAGTGAGCGTCGCAAGTAACTCACGGTTTCGCGCGCGCGATTTCTACTGTACGACGGATACCGTACTTTACGGCCATCAGAGAGTGATTTTATTTTTCTCCTTTTTAATAAAATTGAATATCGACACTTCAAAGATCGCCCAATATTCAGTGCTGAGATTTATATTTGTGGAATAGAGCCACATATCGCAGCATGAAATGCACAAGTCAGCTCAATTTACTAGAGCAAACACAATAAATCACCATGAGATGGATCATTATCTGGATGCGTCAGATACCGTTCCAGGCGATTCAACCTGTCCGAAGATATGACATAAATCGTTCTCGAAAATCATTTATCGATTAACAACAACTGAATAGCACATAGCAGCAGATTGGATGAGAGAACAATCTTGAAAGTTATTACCTAGGGAGCATGGACGTGGGAAGAATTTCATCTACTTTCTTCCCTTCCTTAGCCCTCGCAAGTGATTCTTGATTTTCATACACTCTCAGAGAGAAATGCTCCTGTCCGACCATATCGTGTCGAACATCATGTGAATACGAAATTTCGAGTCGCCCATCGAAGATGTAAACATCTACATAAACATCTCCGAATATAACGTATGACTGAAAGTCAGAGATAAATAGATTACAAAATAGTTATCGTAAGAAATACCTCGATATCTCTATCTGAGTAGAGAACGTTACTTATGAGAGTGATCCCATTGACTTTGAGGAATGCTTTGAGCTTAAAGTCCGTTATTCCACCGGTTACAAGACGAAAGGATTTGGGCAAGATGGATAGATCCTTAATATTATTTTTTTTCATTTCTCGAATTTTCCGACGATTTTTCGAAAGCTTCACCACATCAAATGACTCTATTGAAATAAAAAAAAGATGCTTACTTTATAGAACTTGCTGAGTGCGTTCGATGAGATTACATTGAATTGATCCAGATGAAGAGTCTCGCATCTCTTCAGCGCTTCAAGGAGAAATTCGTCCTCCACGATATCAACTACTTTCCGCCTCTGAGCAAAAAAAAACAGTGATTCGCAACAATTTGCTCTTAGATTTTAATATTTCTTTCAATAAAGTTTTCATCTCATTATAATGAATCTAATCCAAGAGGAGAAATTACACAAAAAAAGGAAATTATTGAAGTTCGTACTAGCGTAAGATGAAGATCTTCGATTTCATCGAATCTCTTGATGAGATTACACACTTCACGATAAAACTCTTCCGAATCACGAATCTTAAAATGAGTCCGAATTGCGAAAAATATCCCATTAACTCACTCCGATCTTTATTGTTCTCACGGAAACATTCGGAGCGATTCTTTTGATGCAATCGAATGGAGATGGTGAATTATTGATGAGAACGCGGTGATTTTCACCGGACGGTGACCAAAATTGAGAAATACTTGTAATATCATGCATATATTTTTTATTTAAACATAATTTAAACTTAGAATTACTACAACTACGGTTTTCTACACACACAAACCTCAGTGATCACCAAATCTTCCACATAATATTTCATTTCCGATTCAATCTTTCTCAGTTTCTTATTCAATCGAGCATTCATTCGATCTTTAGGAGGAAGAAACGAGAAGATAATAGTGATGATTTCTTCCGGGAACGACAGAAAACACGGGAACTGGAAAAAAATCAATCTCATCATTGATTGAAGCTCCAAGTCAGCGTACTTACCACATAGCAATTCTTACAGAGACTGGCCTGCAATGATCCTTCACATAGTTTCCTTTATTCATTTACTCTCACCTGAAGTTTCTTATGGCCAAGCGATAACTGATTGTTCTCCAGCTTCAGTTCCTTATAGCTTTTCGTCACCTTTCCATTCTCGAACTCAAGTTCCTTATTGATTTTCGATAGCTGACTGTTCTCCAACTCTAGTTCCTAAATAGAAAAAGATAATAGCATTGATTTACAACAACAAAAATAACTCACGGCGATTCTTTTGCTGAGTTGCTCATTCACAGTCTGCAGCCGAATATTTTCACTCTCTAGATTGATCGAGGTCGGGGACTGAAAATATTATTATACCGTTAATTTTAAAAATCAAATTTAAATAAATATGGTCTTTCATGAAAAAATATTCCACAAGGAAGCTTCTGCTCCTCTCTCCTACAGAATCACTCACACAATCTTCGTCTTCTTCTTCGATTCGCCTCTTTTTCTCGCTTGATGAAGCAAGTTGATTGAGAGACATCTGTAGGAAACAATTTACCTTTTCAGCCTTTATAAAAACCACGTCAAATACAATTACAGGCTATCGAACCTTTCCGAAATCATGGTATGAAATGATTTTCGAAAAACATTTATCGATTAACAACAACTGAATAACTGCGAGAGAACATAAAAACAGATTGAAGAAACAACGGATTTGATAAAGTAAACGAGAGCAATCTTGAAAGCCATTATCTAGGGAGCATGGACATGGGAAAAATTTCCGCTCTTTGTTTTTCTTGCTTCGCTCTTACGAGTGATTCCCGAGTCACGTGCACCTTGATAGCGAAATAATTCTCTCCAAGGAGATCCGCATCTTGCTCCGAGTATATAATTTCAATTTGGCCAATGAAGATATAAAATAAGAACGGATCGCTGTCGTAAAGCCAGCCGTAAGCCTGAACTCAGCAAATATACATCATCAAAAATACTTATGTTGTGAGAGATACCTCGATATTTCTATCAGAGTACAGCTTATAGTTTCTGTGAGTAATTCCAATGAGCTTGAGGAATGCTTTGATTTTCTCCTCTCTGATTCCATCAGTTGAAAGAACGAATGATTTGCGCAAAATGGAGAGATCCTTTAATTGTATTTTATAAATGCATTGCTGACGTGAATGCACTAGGCATATTATGCCCTGATCAAAATAAATAAATAATTCATACCACATACTGACCTTGTACCACTTATGAAGTGATTGTAGCGAGAGAGCATTGAATTTGCCCAGATGGAAAGACTTGCATCTCTTCAACACTTCAACGAAAAATTCTTCCTCCAGAATATCATAAATTCTATTCTTCTGGGAAAAGAAATCCAATTATTCGGTCATTAAAAGTTGCTCACATCGAAAAGAAGTACAAGCTTTTCGATTTCGTCGAATCTCTTGATGACATTGCATAATTCACGATAGAACTCTTGCGATCCGCACAACTAAAACGAATATTTTAATATCACAATTACACTTGTTTGCTTACACTCATCTGCATTGTTTTCACTGAAGCAGCCGGGGAGATTTTACTGATGCGATCAAAAGGAACTCGTAACTGATTGATGTAGAGGCGATGATTTTCGTCAGTCGGTGACTGAAATAAGATAAATGAATCGATTGTATTTCAAGTAATTCTTTGGTTCACGAACCCGAAATATTATAATGAACTAACCTCGTGAATGATCAAATCTTTCACGTAATACATAAATTCCATTTCGATCTTTCTCAGCCTCTTATTCAATCGAGCTTTGATTCGTTCTTTGGGAGGAAGATACGAGAAAATATTATAAATAATTTCTTCCGGGAACGAGAGAAAGCACGGGAACTGGAAAATCAGATCATGAACTAGACTACGAATACAAACGCGCATTCAAGGCAAAAATAGTTCAAGAATACGTTGTTCGTGCTAATTAGAATTGTTACGAACTTAAGCAGCATACTTACCACATAGCAATCCTTGCAAAGGCTGGCCTGCAATGAGATAAATAAAATAATTATTTCTGTTGATTTAACTTCACCTGGAGTTCCTTATGGCTGTTCGACATCTTACTGACTTCCAACTTCAGTTCCTCATTACTATTGGATAGTTGACTGTTCTCCAACTTCAGTTCGCTATTGCAATTCGCCACCTTTCTATTCTCCAACTCTAGTTCCTGTGAAGCAATTAGAAATTATAATGATGATTTTAACTAACAAATCGTTAAATAATCTCGACTCACTTTGATTCTCTTGATGAGTTTCTCTTCATTTTCCTTCAGCAGCCTTATAGTTTCCTTATCCGGGTTGATCGAGGTCGGCGACTAAATGAATTTATCATTACAGCTCTTTTGGAGTAGCTTAGTTACCCCTACCAAACTCTACTGGGAATTAATCTAGAATAACTTTTTTAAACTAAAAAAATAGTCACTAAATCAGAGTAAAGCATCTAATTTCTTTCTACAGAATCACTTACACAATCTTCGTCTTCTTCTTCGATTCGCCTCTTTTTCTCGCTTGATGGAGCAAGTTGATTGAGATACATCTGTGAGAAACAATTAACTTTATCTAGTTTGAAAATTCGTCAAATACAGTTACAGGATATCGAACCTTTTCTAGTTCATGACAATATTCACTGTTTCGAAAATCATTTATCGATTAACAACATTTAAATAACTGAGCGCTTAACAACTGAAGAACCACGAGGCTCATAAACTTAAAGATGGAGTCTGGACATGGGAAGAATTTCCACCCTTTTCATTCCTTCCCTCGTTTCCTCCATCAACTCTTGAGTCTCATACACTCTCAGAGAGAAATGCTTTCCAACAACGCCCGATCTTCCATCATGCATGTACATAATTTCGAGTTGCTCATCGTAGATATAGAAAAAAGGCGCCTCGTCGTAACCCTTTTCAAGGTATGCCTCAAAGTGATCAAATGCAATATTAAATTTGTCTAAACGAATACCTCAATATCCCTATCCGAGTAGAGAATAGTGTCTCTGAGAATAATTCCAATGCGCTTGAGGAAAGCATAGACTTTATTATCTCTGATTCCACATGTTGAAAGAGAGAATGACTTCGGCAAGATGGATAGTAATTGTTTAGGTTGATGCACAACTTGAGTGCCCCGGGAATATTAGAAATATAATGAGAAGAGATGTAAAGGATATCGAATTTGCAAATGCCCCTGGCGATGAATTAATTATTCAACAGACTCACCTTGTACCACTTATGGAGGGCGTTTAGCGTGAGAATATTGAATTGATCAATGCAAAGATCCTCGCATCTCTTCTGCACTTCAAGGAAGAATTCCTCCTCCAGAATATCATATGACTTAATCTTCTGAAAAATAGCATTGGAAAGGTCATCTTTTATAAGTTGTTGATACACGATTCCTAACAGAACTTAGGTGCACAATCGAATAAAATATTCGTAGAGTTCATACCCTGAAATAAAGGTCAAGAGATTCGATTTTCTCGAATTTCTTGATGAGATTGCATACTTCCCGATAGAACTCTTGTGATCCACGAAACTGCATTAAATATTTGAACATGACCATAATTCTTGATTAACTTACATTGACTGTCATTTTTACTAATGGAAACGTCGTGAGTTTATTGATCAAATCGAATGGAGCTGGTGAATCGTTGATAAGAAGGCAATGATTGCCTCCGGGCTTCGACTGAAACAAAGATAAGCGCAGGAAAAGACCCTTTCTACAATATTTATATCTAAAAGCTTAAAAATATAATTTTCAACAATCACTTACCTCTTTGATATTCAAATTGTACACATAATACTTCATATGAGGCCGGTTGCGTAAGAATCGGACAACGCACCAAAGAGGGTGGCACAGTGATTTTGTGAAAAGTTGTGAAAATAGGGTCTCAAGGGTGCTTATGAACTGGGTTTACTTCATTTTGTATAATCTCGACCGGTAGTGCCGGGCTGCAGCTCGGCTGCATGTAGGCTAAAACAACCTTTTAATCAATATCTACATGGCCGTTATTCCAAATGACTTGAAAATCGGAATGCAGCTTGATGGTACAAGGTTGATGATCCTCGTAAACAATGACCCTATTTGGTGATATGATAAGAATAATCAAAATACGATTTCGAATACTAGGTCGTTGCGGAACTAATGCTTGGTACGGCTGTGTGCGCCTTGTCCTGGGGATCATTTTTCATATGCAGGGTTGGGGTTTATATTTTATCATATTTTCGCTACGATCACTTTTGTGTGACGCTTATCAGTTGAAACAGCGCAACCCTTGCAAAGAATGAGGAATGAGAATGAGTTTCATCGAGAGCGCAGTGCAGAATGAGCGATTTCATTCTTATTCAGCACTCACCGCGCGAGGTGCGCGGCGTCTATGTGATAAGCGTCACACAAAAGGGATCGTAGCGAAAATATGATAAAATATAAACTCCAACCCTGCATATGAAAAATGATCCCCAGGACAAGGCGCACACAGCCGTACCAAGCATTAGTTCCGCAACGACCTAGTATTCTAAATCGTATTTTGATTATTCTTATCATATCACCAAATAGGGTGATTGTTTACGAGGATCATCAACCTTGTACCATCAAGCTGCATTCCGATTTTCAAGTCATTTGGAATAACGGCGATGGAGATATTGATTAAAAGGTTGTTTTAGCCTACATGAGCCGAGCTGCAGCCCGGCACTACCGGTCGAGATTATACAAAATGAAGTAAACCCAGTTCATAAGCACCCTTGAGAGCCTATTTTCACAACTTTTCACAAAATCACTGTGCCAAACATTGTTCGAATCTTAGGCAACCAGCCTCATATCCGATTCGATCTTCCACAGTCTCTTATTCAGTCGAGCAATCATTCGATCTTCGGGAGGAAGATACGAGAAGATATTAGTGATGATTTCTTCCGGGAACGAGAGAAAACAGGGGAACTGAAAAAAGACTCTTTCAGTGATGGCGAACAGAAACGATCATTCGACGAATAGCAAATAGGGAGAATCATCCAATAATTTCATTGAAGTATGCAGATTTGATAGATAGGTGATCGTTGATATTATCCGAAGATAAACATCACACTCACCACATAGCAATCCTCGCAAAGGCTGGCCTGCAATCATACTCATTATATATTATTAAATGTCCAACCTCACCTGGATCTCTCTATTATATTCGGCTTCATCCCTCAGCTGTCTGTTCTCCGCCTCTAATTCCTCAAATTGAAATGATATTGCCGTAATATAAAACGACTTCACTATGGGAGTCAGCCATTATCGTAACAACAATAGTGATCAGGGTGACTCACGGCAATTCTTTCGATGAGTTTCTCCTCATTTTCCTTCAACAGCTTGATAGTTTCCTTATCCGGATTGATCGAGGCCGGGGACTGAACGAATTTATTATTGCATCTTCATTATTTCAAAGGAAAACGTACACCAACTACGTCTTCTTCTTCGATTCGTCTCTTTCTTTTACTTGGTGGAGCAAGTCGATTGAAAGACATCTGTATAAAACTGCTATGATTCTAGCTTTAAAAAAAAGTTAAATACAGTTGCAGGCCATTTAACCTTTGCGAATCCGTGACAATAACCACTCGTTCGGAAATAATTTATCGATTAACAACAACTGAATAACTGCGAAAACATAACACGGGTCTCCTGTAAACGTGTAGGAACGGTTGCGACAGCAAAAAATTTTTGGCATTTGATTTGGCTGAAACTTGTTTGACTGGCTAAAAGGAGGGCGAGGATGACGTTTTTGCATTTTGATTTTCGAAATTTGCATATTGAAAGAGGTTTTTGACCTACAACTTCGAATAGCTGAATATCGCTCGGTTTTTGACCTACCGAGTTCCGGTTTGTTCTAATCGATTGGAAATTTCCTCCTCTACAAATAACTCCACAAGGGATACGGTTTAAATTTGCATCTTTGACTGGAAAACCCCGAAAAATACTTTTTGTGCATACATTATGCAAATTATCTCGACATTTTCCTGAAAAGGATACGGATATTATTTTTGATATCGATTCCCCATCCCTGAATTGAGCTACGATATTTTTCTCGGGCCTCAACTCTGTCCTCCCGATAGGGCTACTGTTGGGGAGAAATCGGTCTTTCTGGACTTAGAAATTTTTGCGCTCAAACATTTTTTCGCTTGTAAAACTGCTCAAACATAACAAAATCGCATTTTTACCCTATCAGAAAAATTCTTCCCGACGAGTCTGACAAACTTGTTGTATTGGTTCAAAGCGTGAAAATCGACCGTTATCGAGTTATTAGCGAAAAAAATGTTTTGAGCGCAAAAATTTCAAAGTCCAGAAAGACCGATTTCTCCCTAACAGTAGCCCTATCGGGAGGACAGAGTTGAGGCCCGAGAAAAATATCGTAGCTCAATTCGGGGATGGGGAATCGATATCGAAAATAATATCCGTATCCTTTTCAGGAAAATGTCGAGATAATTTGCATATTGTATGCGCAAAAAGTGTTTTTTCGGGATTTCGAGACAAATATGCAAATTTAAGCTGTATCCCTTGTGGAGTTATTTGTAGAGGAGGAAATTTCCAATCGATTAGAACAAGCCGGAACTCGGTAGGTCAAAAACCGAGCGATATACGACCATTCGAAGTTGTATGTCGAAAAACCTCTTTGAATATGCAAATTTCGAGAATCAAAATGCGAAAACATCATCCTCGCCCTCCTTTTAGCTAGTCAAACAAGTTTCAGCCAAATCAAAGACCAAAAATTTTTTGCTGTCGCAAAAGTGTTTCATATTCCTACGTTTTTACAGGAGACCCGTGATAACAAGTTAACAACGAATCGATGAAACAATGGTTTTTCTGCTCGAATTTGACAGTCACCATCTAGGCCCTCTGGACATTGGATAAATTTCCCTTCTTTTCTTTCCTGCCTTCGTTCTCCCAACTGATTCCTGATTTTCATGCACCCTGATTGCGAAACGCCGTCCGACAATATTCCCATCATCGTCATGCGAATACATAATTTCGAAAAGTCCGTCGAAGATATGAAAGAGCCACTTGTAGGTGCCATATTTGTAAGTGTACGCCTGGAAAATAATACAATGAGATAAAAAGAAGAGCGCGTCATACCTCGATATTCCTATCCGAGTAGAGGCAGCAATGACTGAGAGTGATTCCAATGAGATGGAGGAATGAATTGAGTGCTTCCTCCGAGATTCCTCCGGTAATAAGATGCAACGATTTGGGCGAGATGGAGAAATCCTTTATTTAACACCATTTATGTGCGCTTTCGAAATTAAAATCACAAAAAAATGTATTTTATAAAAAAAACTCTAAAAGCAAAATTAAAACTCTATTGAAACAATAGAATCCAACTGCTTACCTTGTACAATTTATGGAGTGCATTCTCCGAAAGAATATCGAAGTATTCGACATACAGAGTATTGTATTTCTTCGACAAATCAACGAATAATTCGTCCTCCACAATGTTACCATTTTCCCACTTCTGAAGGAAATATTTTTAACGTTATTCTTCGATAGTTTCATTAAAAATAGATGAAAAGTAAAACTAAGAAACCTTTAAAAAGTAAAACTAAGAAACCTTTAAAAAAAGATCATACCTCGACGGCAAATCGAGGCTCCTTAATGTCATCGATCATATTAATAAGATTGCATACTTCACGATAGAGCTGCTTCGATTTAAGCAACTTAAATTAAAATTAATTTATGTACTTTTCAAAATAATAACGACAGCGCACAATAAAGTTTGAGCGAATACGATTCAAGAAGAATCAACGGAAATACGGTTAAGTCCGAAATACCAAAATGAGGAAAATGAGGACTATAAACAGATTTAAATATAGCATGCACACGTACTTTGACCTTCAGTGTTCTCAAAGTGACGTTAGTAGCAATTCTTCTAATACAATCGAATGGAGCCCGTGATTTATTGATGAGAACGCGGTGGTTTTTACCAGTCGGTGACTAAAATTAAATGCCATACGTTCGGTCAATGATATTATCATTAATTTTAAATCATTTTAAAAATCCTCTGTTTCCTATACGTACTAACCTCATCGATCACCAGATCCTCCACGTAATATTTCATTTCCGATTCGATCTTTTTCAGTCTCTTATTCAATCGAGCATTCATTCGATCTTTGGGAGGAAGAAATGAGAAGATATTAGAGATAATCTCTTTCGGGAACGATAGAAAGCAGGGAAACTGGAATACCCGGGATAGTAATGTACTGATTACACCTCTATTACCACATAACAATCCCTGCAGAGGCTGGCCTGTAATTATATTCATCACAATATTGCTCTCAGTGCATTCAACCGAACCTGGAGTTTCTTATTATATTCGGCTTCATTCGATAGCTTGATGACTTTCAAATTTAGTTCATTATAGCTATTCGTCGTCTTTCTATTCTCCAACTCTAGTTCCTGTGAAGCAATAAGATAATATGATAATGATTTTAATTAACAAATCGTTGAATAATCTCGACTCACGGCGATTCTCTTGATGAGTTTCTCTTCATTTTCCTTGAGCATCCTTATAGTTTCCTTATCCGAATTGTTCGAGGACGAGGGCTGAATATACTCCATCACCATTTGGAAATTGCCAAATGAAGCTCTAGTTATTTGCCCCTATCAAACATGAGGGGATCATTCTAAAGTTATTTCAAGGGACCTCGGATATATGAGAAGAGCAAAACTTCGACTTCATTTCTACAGAATCACTTACACAATCTTCGTCTTCTTCTTCGATTCGCCTCTTTTTTTCGCTTGATGGTGCAAGTTGATTGAGAGACATCTGAATTAGGACTGAGGGTTGCAAGTTCGGTATCGTTCTTTTTCAAAATGCCAGTATGACTTTTTCGAAATGATCACATCTTATCCCTGGAACCATCTGTACGAAACAAGTAAAGTAAAGATGCAGGTCATTAAACCTTTTCGAATTCAATACAATATTCATTCCTTCAAAAAAAACATTTATTCATTAACAACAATAGAATAACAGATAATTTAATATCTTAACAGTCTAAAGGAACAAAGAATTGCCAAACAGAACTAGAGGGCACATTTGTATCATTAACGGAGTCTGGACATGGGAAGAATTTCCTCTCTCTCCATTCCTTCCTTCGCTCTTTCAAGTGATTCCCGAGTGTCGTGCACTCTCAGGGAGAAATGATCCTGTCCGTATTCCAGATACGAAAACGAAATTTCGATTTGCCCATCGAAAATACAAATTATGCACGTATCACCCTCGTCTTCTTCGTAGATGTACGCCTGAAACTCTCATGTAACACCTCCAAAAAATGATTTGAAGTCAACTCAGTTGTAATGTTCATAAAAAATGAGACAGTTCCCATGTCAGAAAATAAACACTAGAAAGAGACTCAAGAGATACCTCGATATCTCTATCCGAGTAGAGAACGTAACTTTTGAGCGTGATTCCAATAAGATTGAGAAATGCTTTGAGTTTCTCCTCACTGATTCCATCGGTTATAAGATGAAATGATTTGGGCAAGATGGATAGATCCTTTGAATTTTATTTAATTTCTCGAATTTTCAACAGTTTCACCACACCCCATGACTCCATTGTATCAAATTTTCAAATAGAATCGCATTATCAAAACTTAAAGAAAGTCCTCATCCAACAAACTGACCTTGTACCACTTATGGAGCGCTTTCACTGGGAGAATGGTGAAACAATCCAGATGGAGATTTCTGCATCTCTTTGTCACTTCAACAAAGAATTCCTCCACAAGAATATCATATACTTGAATGACCTGAAAAATATACAGGCGAAAATGATGATTTTCTTGCTGGTCTAATATTTCAACATAATACAGGTCGATAATATAATGGAATATGCATGGAACCAATTTTTACATTTTTGAAATGAAGGTAAAGATCTTCGATTTTCTCGAATTTCTTCATGACATTGAATACATCGCGATAGAACTCTTGCAATCCACACAACTTAAACGAATATTTGAATATCGAAAACAATGTAATTTTACTTGCTTTGAACGATATTGTTCCTATCGAGAATGTCGGGGCAATTCTTCTAATGCAATCGAATGGAGCTAGTGAATGATTGATGAAAACACGATGGTTTGTGCCAAACTGTATCTAAAATTAGCATCACACTGGATCACAAATAGTGCTCATTATTATCTCATTGTATTTCAAAAAATAAAAAATTTCCTCCATTGACGAACCTCTTCGATCTTTAAATCCTCCACATAATATTTCATTTCCGATTCGACTTTCCTCAGTTTCTTATTCAATCGAGCGTTCATTCGATCTTTTGGAGGAAGAAAGGAGAAGATATTTGTGATAATTTCTTCCGGGAACGAGAGAAAGCAGGGGAACTGTAAAATCCAGAAATATATTTCACTAAATCGGTTTAACAATTTTAAAATGTTCAACACAAGCTCCTTCGAGTCTGTGTACTTACCACGTAGCAATCCTTGCACAGGCTGGCCTGAAATTACAATAATTAAACTGACGATGCAAACTCAACCGCATCTGGAGTTCCTTATAGCTTTTGGTCATCTTTCCATTCTCCAGCTTCAGTTCTGTATTGCTATTCGAAAGCTGACTGTTCTCCGACTCTAATTCCTGAAAATAATTAAATACAGCCATTTTTATTCAAAAAGGACAAAAATAAATGAGGGAAATTACGGCGATCCTCTTGACGAGTTTCTCTTCATTTTCCTTCAGCCGCCTTATAGTTTCCTTATCCGGGTTGATCGAGGTCGGCGACTAAATGAATTTATCATTACAACTCTAATTTTAAAATAGCTTCATGTTAGTTACCCCTACCAAACTCACCTGGAGATCAGTCTAGAATATGTTTTAAAAAAATTTAAAAATAGTCACTAAATCAGAGGAGTAAAGCATCTCCTTTCTTTCTTCAGAACTACTTACACAATCTTCGTCTTCTTCTTCTTCTTCGATTCGCCTCTTCTTTTCGCTTGATGGAGCAAGTTGATTGAGAGACATCTGTAGGAAATTACTATTTTTCGAGCTTTGAAAAAGTAAATTAAATACAGTTGCAGGCCATCGAACCTTTCGGATTCAAAACATATATCACTTTTTTCGAAAATCATTTATTGATTAACAGCAACTGAACAACAGAGAACGTAACAACTTAACTAAGAGGTTGAAGAAACAAAAAAAGGGTTCTCAACAACACGGGGAAAAACTTGTCAGCAATCATTGCTGCAGACTTGACATTGGACGAATTCGGTTCCCGTTCATTCCACTCTTCGCATACTGAAGTGACTCACGAGTCTCGTGCACCGTGAGAGAGAAGTAATCTCCCATGACATCATCTTCAAACGAGTACACAATTTCCAGATTTCCGTCGAAGATATGGCTGTGGTATGTGAAATTATACCTATCCTCTTCATTCATATTGATATAATACATCTGCACGGAACGGGCTAGGCGAGATACTCAGATCCTGGAAAAAAAATTCTGTAAATTGCGAGGCTAACCATGACATAAGTATGCTCACATTGTACATTTTTTTGAACGCTTCAGGTGATAAAATCTTGAATCGATCAATATTGAGATAGTTGCATTTCTTCGACAATTCGAGGAAGAATTCATCATCCATAGTACGATTCACTTTCGAATTCTGGAGTTAAAAATAAACATTTAGGTATTGTTCGCATTTAAGGAATTTTCACAGTTGAATATTGCCTTAGTTTGATGCACATTGAGAGCATAAAAGTCTGATAAAAGTCTACTAAATTCGAACAAAAATCTTCACTAGAAGATGAAGAGTTTTAATTTTCGCAATTTTCTTGATGAGATTGCAGATTTCATGGTACACTTCTTCCGATCCAACATTGGAAATGATAATTCATTGACAGAACAATAGAATTTTGAACTTGCCTCGATTTTCAATGTTTTCATCAAGACATTCGGGACGATTCTTCTTATGCAATCAAATGGAGAAGGGGATTTATTGATGAGAACGCGGTGGTTTTCACCGGACGAAGACTGAAAGCGAAGCAAACGGGCACTGTATTTGCTGGCCCTGGCTATTCTCAGGATCCCTATCATTCTCATTCCCCGCCTCACTCTTTGCTCAGAGCTGTTTATAGAGAGCGAGGCTTGGGTCAAACAGTACAGACGTTCCAGCGAATGGAATAGTTATCGACAACCGCCTATATTCATAGTGAAAACATATAGAAAAACAAGGGTTCAATAAACAGCGGTAAACAAATTATTTCGAAAATCTTTCAAAGATTTTCTGCATTCACTAACCTCTTTGATCATCAAATCTTTAGCGTCGTACTTGGATTCCGACTCAATCTTTTTGAGGTCCTTATTCAATCGAGCATTCATTCGATCTTTGGGAGGAAGAAACGAGAAGATATTAGTGATGATTTCCTTCGGAAACGAGAGAAAGCAGGGGAACTGAAAATTAATCATTCTCGGATAGAAAAAAATTCAAGATTCGTTTGATTGGAAGGCCTTTATTAAATTTGTCTGAAGTCAAAACATCATGCTCACCACATAGCAATCCTTGCAAAGGCTGGCCTGAAAGTACACTAATATCTATGGCGATTCTCTCCTGCAACAGCTTTATAATTTCCTTATCCGGGTTGATCGCGGCTGGTAACTGAATGTATCTGTCAACACTCCTTTTACTTTTAAAGTTCCCCTCCACACCCAGATAATTTCGAATTCGCGCGCAATCAGCGAGGAGGGCAGATCAATGACCCCTCCCATCTCTCACATGAGAGAAAGCGAGGGGGAGTGAGAGAGCGCCAGATAATAGAGGGATATCTCTAGTCTGATCTACCCTCCTCTCCCCATGCAAATCGCGATCAATAGTCTCTCAACGACAGTACATTACGAAATCCGCATGAAACACCTCTTCACCCTTAATCAGGAAGTCCACTTTGAAAAATAACCACGGGCTTCAAATGCATTTTTATGATTTAGTTTCTTCGTTTACATAACATTGGCGCTCGGTTGAAACATAAAATCGAATAAAAAATGGGGGTAAAAAAATTTTGTGTGGAGGGGAACTTTAAAATAGCTGAGTTTCCCCTAGTAAAATGAACCTAAAGTAATTTCAAAAGACTACATCAAATCATTAAAGCATCTCTTTCCTCTCTATAGTCTATAATCACTCACAAAATCGTCGTTTTCTTCTTCGATTCGTCTCTTTTTTTCGCTTGATGGAGCAAGTTGATTGAGAGACATCTACAGTAGGCAATTAGGGTTGCAAGTTCAGAAACGACAATTTTCGAAAACGTCGGGATCACTTTTCAAAACACAAATTCGGAAATTCCGACACCATCTGTGCTAGAGATGCCAAATACAGTTGCAGGCCATTCAACCTCTTCGAATTAATGGCATTAATCTCTCTGGAAAATGATTTATCGATTAACAACAACTGAATAACAACAGATTGGAAAAACAACGGATTTCCTAAAAAAAAGAGAACACTCTTGAAAGTCTACAATCTAGGAAGCATGGACAATGGGAAAATGTCCTCTATTTCCTTTCCCTCTTTCGCTTCCTCTAGCAACTCTTGAGTCTCATACACTCTCAGCGAGAAATCCTCTCCAATAATGTCTTCTTCTCCATCAATAGTGTACGTAATTTCGAGTTGCCCATAGAAGATATAGACTGTACACCTCTCTTCGTATAGACACTCGATACGGTATGCCTCAAAGTCATCAAATGATATATCGAAAACATTTTTGACACGAATACAGAACTAGGATGGATGATTAGGGTCGATTATTTTGATGTTTTCATTGTGACCTCGATTGTTTTTGACACTCTACGAATAATCACCATCCGATGAGAACCTAATGAATGCGAGATACGAGTGTCATGCAATAGACGAAATATGCAAATGGTTCGCATAAAGTCGGTTCTCATCCGACATTGCACCATGAATACCTCAATATCATCCCTATCCGAGTAGAGTTCATTGTGTCTTAGGGTGATCCCAATGAGCTTGAGGAATGCTTTGAGCGTCTTCTCCCTTATCCCTCCAGCAACAACAAGACGGAATGGTTTGGGAGTGATGGAGAAATCCTTAAATTTGCAATTTTAAAATATTTTTTATGAATATTCCATGCTTATTGACGACTAACGTGTAAAAGTAAATAGTCAATATTCAAACTTTAATAGTTTTCTATTTAATCCATATTTACAAAAGACCTAACCTTGTACAATTTGTGGAGTGCGTTTGCAGAGATAACATCGAATTGATCCAGATGGAGAGTCTGGCACCTTTTCAAAACTTCAACAAAGAGTTCTTCTCCCACAACACTTTCAGATACTTTGCGGTTCTAAAGGATTAAATAAAATTATACGAACCAATTTGCGCATAAAATTTGAAAAAAACAAAAAGTTCTTACTAGCTTGAGATGAAGATCATTGATTTTCTCGAATTTCTTGATGATATTGCACACTTCACGATAGAATTTGTCCGAACCACGCAACTTGAAAATTTATCGGAAACGTTTGTTTCAATACTATTAACTTACTTTGATCTTCAATGATTTCATAGAAGCATTGGAGGCGATTCTTTTGATGCAATCGAAAGGCGCCCGTGCGCCGTTGATATAAACGTGATGGGGTTCACAAGGAAACTGAAAAAGGCACTTCTTCGTTTTATGACCGACTACCATTCTTAGAGTATTTTTTCTGTCATTCTCATTTCCCGCCTAGCATTTCACCCAGAGCCGTCAAGAGTAATTCATGGAAAATGATAATATTTTCACGAATATATACATTCAAATCGAAGAACAACTTTAGCATCGCCAGAAACACTAACCTCGTTAATACACAAAATCTTCGCATGGTATTTCAAACCCGATTCGATTTTTCTCAGTTTCTTATTCAATCGAGCATTCATTCGATCTTTGGGAGGAAGATACGAGAAGATATTAGTGATAATTTCTTCCGGAACCAAGAGAAAGCAGGGGAGCTGGAGGAAACAGATTAATATTTAGATAATGCAATACATTGTATTACGAGTCCTGAAACTTACCACATAGCAATCCTTGCAAAGGCTGGCCTGAAATTATATTAATATTATATCATCTGTCCATTCATCCGTACCTGAAGTTCCTTATAGCTCTGCGTCACCATTCTGTTCTCCGACTCAAGTTCCTGTTAATTAGGGTTCACCTTTTCAGGTCATTCCACCTGATCAGGTGAACGACCCGGTCGAATCCACCTGATCAGGTGGAATGGCCATTCGAGGCATAGTTTTGTGTCACCTGATATTCTGGCCAAATCAGTGAAGGGATCTATTCACCCCTTGAAACAGATTGGTTTTTCTACTTTTTCACTGCTCACTCTGGGGAGAGGAGTGAGAAATGGGCGGCCTGATTGGTTTCAGGTGACACAAAACTATTTCCCCCTTATTCCATTCCGACCTGCAGGTGAGATCGGCGCCGGCAGAAATGAATTGAATTTTGATTAGGTCACCTATTCACCGCCTAAAAAAGTGAACCCTACTGTTAATTAATAAATTATTATAATAAATAAAATGATTTTTTTAAAATTTAAAACAAGGTCGACTCACGGCGATTCTATTCATTAGCTGCTCATTCTCACTCAACAATCTTGTATTCTCCGCGTACATCGTAGAGCGCTGAATGCAGTTAGCATCACAAATTTGAACTTAACATTTAGATCCCCCCTAGCTCGACAAGAAGTTAAAAAGGAGAAATTGAACAAAAAACAATTGGATTACTCACACAATCTCCGTCTCCTTTTTCGATTTCAGAAGATAGTCGGCTGAGAGACAACTGCAGTGAACAATTACTAAACAAGCAACTAACGCAAACAAGCACCAACAGTACCGCAGACCCCCTCCCTACTCAAACGATATGGGCTAGGCGCGCAACAACACTAGTGAAGACTCTAGGTCGAAATAGGAGAAATGTCCGTGAATCGACAAGAATCATCAATGCCATTATATTTTCACATAATTTAACGCAGCCTGAAGCACTGAATCGCAGTGACAAAACGCGTTTGTACCCGTCAAAATCTCGCGTCACGTTCTGGCGCGGTTGTGTCTTTACCGCATTCAGTCATGAAAAGTGAGGAGAACACGTGATTTTCGATTGCGTGGATGTGACGTGTGACCCAAATACACCGTATACAACATTCAAGTATCTCTCGTGAAACTCCACAATCACATGCACTTGACTCCACAATTTCAACAACTCCATCTTGATCAATAATCACATTTTTTTATCCTTGTAAAAGCGTTGTATCGTGCGATTCAAATGCTCAGCTTTGATAATACTGTGTTTAGCGCATAATACGGAACATTAAATTCGATAGTGCATTATTGATTATTTGTAAATTTTCAATCTTCGCAGGGAGTGTTACTAGAGCTCATAGGAAACGACTAAGCACATTAGCTAAGGTCTGAGTGCCCTCAATCAATAGCTGAAATTCTACAGGGTGGAATAATAAGCGGAACGGTTTATTCTTTTGCGATAACTACAGCAAATCAATCGATGATGCGTCACTTGGACGCGGGAATCAGCACCATTCAATTCGGAACATTCGTTAAGCGAGAAAATGAGGGGCGGTCGATCGATAAATCGATAAATCGACCGGAAAGTGTCATGGAGGCAATCTTGCAAGAGTAAATAGCACACAGAATGGGGACTTCGCACCACTGGGTTACAGTTATCAGCGCCCAAATCTACAGTAGACAAGTGAAAAATGACAAGAAATGCGGACAAAAAAGCGAAAAAGAGAGACGTTGACAGACATATCACAATCTTCGATAGAAACGGGTTAGCGCGCTCTCTAGGTGACCAACCGTAACCTGATCTTACAGTAAGACATCAGGCACGGTTGGTCAGTCGGCAGCGATTATGGTACAGAGGAACTCCGCGGGGCTACAATCGACAATCTACATTGACAATGGGGGTTGTGTAATCACAGGTTACGGTAGGTTCGAAGAAATTTGTAGGATAGATCACAGGCTAGACTACGGTATGTGGTGTGTGGCACACTAGAAGGGGTGGGAAATCACAGAATCTGGCATCATCACTACTGGCGGGGTACGGTAGAGCCTCGAATACACACAAAAGCTCAAGAACAAGAGAGTGCCTAGCTCGTTTCATCTTTTGAAAACGTCTTATGGAGAAGAGAAACACAAATGGTACGGGGCGGGAATCACAAATCAGAGAAATTATCGATCGCTATCAGGGTTTCGGGGTGTTTGTCACATTGTGGGTTGGGGTATAATCACAAATCGAAGCATATCAAAGTCCAAAGATCACTGGATTAATTAATACAGACTTGGTCTAGACTAGGAGGTGCGGGGGAGAGCTACGCAATCAATAAAGCTGGTGGGGATAGTTCACAGAGGGTTTACGGTAGGGTATACGGTAGCCAGGGGTCATTGCACAGCTATGGTACAGGGAGTTGGGAGAGGGGAGGGCAGGGCAGGGCAGGGAGGAATACTCCGTTCCGCTCATTCCACCTTGATTCCGGCACGCTTGCGACGCGCAGCAGGAGCGGTAGCAATAGGAGCCGCGGGCGCCTGCAATCGATACTATCGTATCGTGATATCGTAACCTTATCGCTGCTCACAGCTCAGCACCAGGGCGACATTATTCGAAAAGGCCACACATTTCTGCTTTACTGTCTCTACAACTTTTTGCATAGCCCAAGAAAATCGTTGATGAATACGCCCGAAAGCGAAAAATATTCCGTACAACTGTTCTATTTTCAGTCCATGACAATACCTCCCTCGAATTCACGAGAAAACAACTCAAATACCTCTTTTCACCCCGCTCACCTTGCTAGTAGCTGCAGCGGGTCTCGCTGCAGCTGCAGCCGCCGGCTGCGGCTTCTTCCTCGCTGCAGCTGCTGCAGCGCCGAAGGCGGGGACGGCGCGCGGCAGCGGAGCTGCGACCGCTGCAGCAACTGCAGCCGGCTTGCTGCTGCTGCCGCTGCTGCGCGCAGCCGCGGCGCCGAAGCGCGGCTTGTACGCGCCGGCAACGGTAGCGGGCCCGCTACCGTATCCTCCAAGCGTCGCGGCGGGAGCCTTCGCGATCGGCCGATCGAGCGTGCGGTGCAGCGAGCGGTCCGGCGCCGGCTGCAATCAAAGATTTCTCAATGTTAGAGCTAGAAGATGATGAAAAACTGTCAAATATCCATTCGCAACTAGAATATAGCACACGTGAAGAGCAACTATGCCTTGGAGCAATATTTCAGGTTTGAAATTCGCTTAATTTTTTCAAAGCCAGACATGGATGTAACTAATGATATGCCCACTACGAAATTCAACTCGCATGAGTGATCAGCTTGTTATGTTACTACAACCCACCTAGTTGCTCACTACTCAAGATGCGCGGGTTTTGGTCAGACAACAACACCCGTGTTGACTTCCCAATCGCAACAAAAATTTAATAATAACTCGGCCTACACCTCTCCTGTTCCCATTTCAGTTTACATTTTAGTTTGTGAGTGACAAAATCAATAATCACCGTACCTGTCTACCGTACTCCTGCTCCTTCTCCTCTTCTTCTTTCACTTCTTCACCTTCCTCTCCCTCTCCTTCCTCCGTCTCCTCTTTGAAGGCAGTAGCAGGCGCGATGCTCTTGCGATTGGCCGCGTATTTCTGCAATTTAATTTTATTTCAATAAATTTTAAAAAAATGTTTTAGGTTATCGGCCGGTCGCACACTAATTTACTACATTCCACAATCCAAATAACTCAAGCCAGCTCTTCGAATCCGCCTGGGCATCTTTTGAGAAGAGAAGGGCCCCGGAAATTGCATCACTCCTACCCAATCTCCTCTTTCTCTCAAGAGAATCTATTTTTGAGATAGCAAGATTGCGCCCTCGACGTCAACAGAGCCCGCACATCGGAGTTGCGCCACTTCATGGAAATGCCGATTTCCCATCTGCAGCAGTCCACCTTCTGGATCGTTTGGGGAAGAATGTTACGTAGAATTAATTCCAGAAAGTTAGCGGAATCCCCGCACTTCATTGCTACATTTGTACAGCAAAGAGGCGCTAGTCTCCTCCAAGACGGGGGCATGACATCTCGGCAACGACATTTCGGCAACGGCGTTATTAAAATTCAAATATCTCGCTTCATACTTACTCTACAGACTAGTTTAATAGCTCGTTGGAATCACCATTTCAAGGGCTATCGAATAGGAAAGGTCACGTGTCATAAAAATTACCAGGAAAAAATTGCGAATAAAATTAGAAATCACGTTAGAAAGTTCAAACCGCCTGGAATCGATGACAAATACAAGGAGCATTTAGCGGATTTTTTTTGAGTCGATATCTCAACCTTGGGGGTAGTTATTTCTCGTTGCCGAAATGTCGTTGCCGAGATGTCATGCCCCCTCCAAGACAATAGATCGGAATGGCTCATTGTATAATTACCAAAACTCATTAACATCCTCGCAAATCGCTGCTACGTTTCTTCTATGAACGTGCAATATTCTAGTCGGGAACAGTGCTGCGAACGTTTTCAAGAGTTTTCAAATATATTCTCAATTGTCTTTGAAAACAAGAGAACCACCAGCATCGTTTGTCTCGCATGTTGGCTTCTCCAAGAAACCGAGTTACAATGCAATATTTTCAAATGAACTCGCGAGCAGCACTGTACTAGGTGGAATCAATAGTGCTTCGTAGAGCACAGGGAACAACGTAGCGCCGGTAACGTAATGCAAACGATTTTTTTCCGAAACCACGCACTTTGCTGATGCGCTTTCTCTATGATCCGCGCATTTTGCATCGGCGGCCATTTTCACGAACCCTTCACACTGCGGTTTCACAGCATCTGTGAACCAACGCATGTCGCCACGGGGATAATGCATTCAAGCCTTCTACTAATAGAAAAAAACCATAATCCCTCTCAACTTCTCTCTGCAGAATCTATTCGCACAGGAGGATGAATTGCACGAACCCTTCCCATTGTGGTTGCACAGCATTTATGAACTAGCGCTCCTCCCTCTCTGAGTTCTGCTTCACATCCTCCATGAATATCGCTTTTCACGGCGGCAATAGTAATCGGTCTGATTTTTTCTCGAATACCCTTCACTCTTCTGCTTCACAAGCCTTATGTCTGGATGCTGTTCCCATCATGCACAATATCAAGTGTGCATTTCCTTTACATAAAACCAATAATTGAAACAAAGTGGCCTAACCCTATCACACTGCTGCTTCACATCTACTACGAAAATGCGAATTTTTGGACGCGACAGTTACGCGAACTTATTTCTTTTATCAGGGTGTCCCATAAGTCCTTTCCGCAGCTCTAGTTTCCACATCAGACCAATGAAACTCCTGGATCTTTGCGTCATAAACAAAAGCAGTGGCTCTTCTATTTTTTCGTTACTTCACGCAGTCTGCACATTCACGTTCAACTGACGCATCATCATTTACAGGATGAGTGTCCCCAAAATTTTTCAGATCATAAATTGTGTATCTCTATCTCGGATAACGAGGAAAAGGACTTATTACGCCAAAAGATTAGCGAGTACGCTAGAATACGATTGCACACAATTGCGAGTTTTTTAATTGCTCAATCATCGCGCAAAAAATAAATTACCATTTTTTCGACAGAAATTTTTATATATTTTTTCTAAGTAATCATAATGCTAAAAGCTTCGGATAGTTGGACGTAACAGAACTATGTAGCAATGTGAGCTTAATTACGAAAAAAAATCATTCATAGGAGCAAGAATATATTGATGAAAATTCAAAAAAAATAATTTCATAAATATTAATTTCATTAATAGTGATGCTCTTCCCCTAGATTTTTGATGTTTCAAAGTTTCAAAAAATCAGCCACTTCCATCTCTCTATGTGGTGTGTATTTGGAAGCCCAAACATTATCCACCAATTATCTAGAATTTTTTATATAGATTTTCAAAATTCGACATTTTCGTTAATTGCGTCATCATTAGGCAACGTATCTTATAAATAGGCGCCGAATAAATTTCTTCATCTCGGACAGCAACATAATCAAAAGAGTAATTGAAGATGCCTCTGATGGTTTGATTGATATGAGTCTTTTAAAAAACGGAAGGAACTTATGGGACACCCCAATAGAATCATAAATAATATTAAAATAATTAACTAATTATCATTAACAACTCACGATCTTCCTAGCCTTTCGCACGACCGGCAGCGGCGCGGCTGACGCGAACGCGAGGCGCGTCGCGGCGCCCGTTGCGGCTGGCGCCACTGCAAGTAGGACAGTAATTAGGCGATGTAGGGAGACAAACCCAAACATTGAATCGAATGAAATGTGGCATTGGAGGACAAAAGAGAATCAGGGGAGAGCTAGAACGCACCCGCCCAAAATAGTCTTTTGCTAGACTGAATTCGCTAAAACACAACACCCCTGTTCCCTCTGAATCGATTCTTTCTCAAAAACGAGTGGAGACTAGCCATGGCTAATGAGTAATGTGTCATCTTCTCAATACTCCTCATGGATGAAATGTGAGCTAGGTAACATTCACTATTGAAAAAAAAATCTCATTTCATCCTCCCTGAATTGATGAGAACTCGAGTAAAAGCGTCAAAAGAGGACTATCGACTAGGCATGCCATGCCCAATAATACACTGTTCATCTCTTCAATATACTGCCAAAAAGAACAAGAAAGAGAGTGAAATTGAGAAATCCATTCCATCCACCCCCTCCTGAATCGATGAGAGCTCGAGTGAATAAAAGAGTGAGGAAAGGGAGGACTAAAGACTGCGAAAAGACGAGAAGAAGAAAAGAGAAGAAGCGCATTAAAGCGAAGGGGCTTCGGAGGGAATGAATGGATGAAAGACTCTCTCTCTAAAATGTGGGAACAACGAAGGGTTATGCGAAGGCTTTTCACCCACATTTGACAGGCCCGAGAAGCGAGGATTAATGATGAGAAATGAAGCGAGGGAATGTGGGAATGGCGTGGGGGTTATGGAAAGCTTTTCTATCCACAATGTGGATCCAATCGGAGGATTAATGATGCGAAATGAAGAATAGGATTTGCGGGAATGACATTTTTCTCAATCTTACTGCATCAGAAAGAAGCAAGCATACGAAAGAGTGAGCATGACGGAAAATCCATTGGCTTCACTAGAAAATCTGAGTTCCTATGCAGTACAGAAATAACTGTTGGCTTGACATGAAATCATCCCTAGTGCCGAATTGAGACAATACTACCGTCTCTCGTAGTAAGAACGGAAGGAAGGAAGGAGTGGGGGAAGGAGGGAAGGAGGAGGAAAGAAGAAGAAAGGGGTTCCTGGGCCTACGAATCAACAACAAAGAGAGGGAGAGGGAGAGAGAAGACAGCATCAGGGGGGAGCCCGTCTTACACCACTTTCCTCCTCTCCTCCCTCCTCCCTTTCTTCTCTGCCCCTCCTCCTTCCCTCCAGCCTCCTCTCCCCTCTCTGCTCCCTCCTCCCTTTATCCTATTCCCTCCTCCTCCCCAATTCTACCTCCCTCCTTCCCTCCCTCCCTCCCTCTCCCCCTCTCACTAGAGTGGTTGCGGATTGACGAAAAACAACAACCGCTCAGCGAGCGAAAAACGTGCCGGAGGCAACAGAAGAGGCAACAGAAGGCCAATCATCAAGTAATCAAGTTGTGTGGTTTCGGTTTCACGGAATCCATGAAGCAGTGAAGATCTGAGTCTGACCAATCGTTTCGACTCATAATGCAAAAATTGTATAAAGCGTATCCGTTAGGCAGACAGAAAGCTATCCAAAGCGGAGTGCCAATCACCAAGTTGCGCGGTTGCAGTTTCACAGAATCCATTGAAATGACAGTGCTGCTATCTAACTAATTTTATCAGCTTCTTTAGTTTAACAAACATCCAAATCATAGAGAGTTAGCCCTGTACGATACAAGACCATAAGACCAACTTGTGAGATTACGGTTCCTCACCATCAATGAATGAGGAACGGAACTGCCCTATCCAATCCGGCCTCTGCCCCAGAAAAAACACAATCAAATTTGCCGATTCGAAAGCGAGACTGATCGAAAACGTGCGCACACCGAGATGCAATCTACTCTGAGGCTTCTCGAAGCCCGTCATCAGTCATCAAACCCCCTACGCCTGGCGCTTGTTAGATGTCTCACGGGTCATACTGAACAAGCGAGAGTTCTGACGTAGGCAATTTGTCCAGTGTGCGTCGTGTCATATCATAAAATTAGAGAGATGACAGGCCATACAGAAGAGTGACATGTTCGTCACTCAGAACCTTGAAGACTAACTGCAACCCGAACACAACTGACAAGTAACACATAGCGAGTAAGGCGATATTGCCACTCCCGGAGGAACGTCAGGGGAACTGGATACCTCTTAGCTACCCTGAGGGTTCACGCATGGAACAACCGACAGCTGGCCCGGATCCGATTACTAACTAACAGAAAAATTACAGTCTGTGCAAAGCGGATGCACGGATTCTACTAATCGTTAGGCCTAATGTCTTGAACAGTGCTCTCATCTTTCACTCCTACATTAGCAAAACGCTTCTAGACAGCAATGAATTTTTTTCTAAACGCAATGTCAAGTTGCCATCAATGCTCAATCAAAAGCTGTCACCTCATAAATCCACTGAAGCCCAAACGCGTCTCACCCATTAACTGACCATATCCCAATTACGAAGCCATGCGCCATATCCATAAGTCCAAGCTCCTCGATCTCGTTCAAGAATGCAAAAGATCGAGTCCAAATATATTTTGATATTTTGGAGAAGATAAGGGAGAATCCTATTCAGGGTGCACATGTGGACTTATGCATTCGCTGTAGCCCAAACAAACCAATCTAGCCGAACAACTGGTCATATCCTATTCTCCTTTAGTCAGAGCTTCCCGTTCCCCACTTAAAAACAACTGTTCTCCGGTCATAATAGCCCACTGGTGAATACATGAAAAGTGAAGCGTGTAGGGAGCGCGAGCTGGTACGATTGACTAGCCCCTCTGGCACTTGTCTAGTTCCCCGGAAGAATGGTTGAGTTTCACTCATTCCTAATGAGATATTTCCAAGCGCAGGGTTGGTGGTCGGGGTGGATGGAGGATAGACACTCTTCCGGAGAACTAGACAAGTACCGCCCCGCTAAACTGTTTCCCTGCCGAGGCTACGAGCCTAACATCGTTCAAATCTGTGCAGACACGAACCTAACGAAGCAAATTTCACACAATTCATAAATGAATCGAAGAAGTGGAGAATAAGGAGGGGGTGAGCGGTAAGATGAGAGAACGAAGACTAGCCCCTCCTCAGCCGGGAGGCCCTCTTCTAGCACGCGCTCGAGACGACGCAATTGCATCGATTCTGGCTGCGCGTCGGACGGGCGGAGAGTGGGCTGAGAGGTCTCTCCTTTCTCACTGCTCTCTCGCCTGCCAGAGAACACGAGAGAGCGTACTAGATTGGGAGAGTCAGATGAGGCTATTGAGCCCTCTCGATTCCCCCTACTCTCTCCTCGGTTAGAGAAAGCGAGAGAGTGGGCAAGATTGAGAGAGTCTGACGCTTTCTCTCGCCTGTCCGACAAAGCAAGAGAGCGTTCGAGATTGAGAGATACAGGCTGAAGGCTCTCCATTCCACTGCTCTCCCGACCGGTTAGAGACAACTTAGTCAGGATGAAGCTAGCCCGCTCTCTCCATTCTCCCTGCTCTCTCGCCAGCGAGAGAAAGCGAGAGAGCACGGAAGATCGAGAGACCAGCCCGCTCTCTCTCAATTTCTGAGGTTAGACAACGCTAGAGAGTATACCAAATTGAGTGACCGGACTAGTCTCAATTCGTCCCTCTCGATTCTGGGAAACGAAGGGAAGTCGAGAGTAGGGGACGCTTAATGAGCTCTATCCATCTGCCGTGCTCTCTCACTTTGTCTGCTCGGCGAGAGAGCGTACGGAATCGAGAGAGCAAGAGGACTTCCCCTCTCCTATTTCTGCCTGCTTTTCTCGGAAAAGACAGCGTCGAATTGGCCCGTCAATCAACAGTAGTTTCGAGCGCAATTCGAGCATGTTTCTTCCCCAGGACTGGGCAAAAACTTTACGATCTCTCACTTTCCCATGCTCTCTCGCATTGTTTGACCGGCAAGAGAGCATTTCGAACTGAGAGACCTTAAAATTTTTGCACAGCCCTGTTTCTTCTCATTACGCCCACTCTGACTCTAACCGGCGATTCATTGCTCCTCACATCCTGTAAACCCACCAGAGTCTGGCAAGAGGCAATGCCTCAGACATTTTCCGGTGAAGTAAGCCGTAACATTCTGTCAGCTCTCCCCAGATCAGAAGGCAACGGGAAGGAAGCAACGATCAGCGGTACATTCACCAACGAAATTCGAGAGAAAAAGTATGACCTAGCGCATCGGCGCCACGCAAATGCTATCGAACAATGTGTTTCACTACTAAGATGTTTCTATCCCTCCTCTGTTGTGAAAAGATCATTCAATGAAAAAAATACAAAGCTTCCAGGCTGTGCAGTCTCTCTCCATTCAGTGAACTCTCCCACCGGTCATCTCATGGGAATAGTGACTTGCGCGAATCCGACGAATCGACGCTGCGAGCATGCTATAGAACAATGAGAATCTCATAGTAGACGATAATGTTGAGTTTCCATAATGTGTTAAAAGTCTATAGACATCCACATCCATATTCAGCCAATGTCAACATGACTACTAACCAAATCTTTTTGCTGGAAAGGCTTTTCATGATCTTTCACCGACCATCGGAAGGAAAGCATCAACATGAGGTAGAACCGTCAAGTCGGGGCTGCACGATTTATATATCCCAATCAGATTTTCGCGATGGACGATTCCGTCGACTTCTGTTTTTCGAAAACAAAAAAAATGTTTCGGAGCTCTTCCATCTCGCTTGCTATTGAGGCAGCCGTCACTGACACCCACTACTGACTAGAAACATTACTCGCCCTCTCATCATTCCGCACTCTCTCACGCTGTCTGGGCAACTGAAAAACGCGAAAAACAAGCATTGGCCGATCATTACTTCTAGTTCGGGGCAGAAAGTGAGGAGGAGGAGAGAAGCAGGGAGTAGCCCACACTCGCTCTAATTGGATCCATCACTCAAAATGACGAGCAGAGACAAGCAGGAGCTGACAAGTAGGGCATATGACAAAACAAAAGAATAAATTTGCGTTTCACTTCCTCATGGAATTTCCAGCTTATTTCTTTTCTTTTTTCCAGCGAACATACTAATCGACTGACCGTTCCTCATTCTAAATTATCCTATCAAAATGATACTCATAATGACGAGGAGAAACCAGTTGACAGCTTCGACCAAAACAAACTGATTGAGTTTGCGTTTCACTTCCTTCTCATATCACGATACATCTTGAGCGAGATCAATAGAATGCCTTTTGCTAGGATGCAAAACACACTACTTCACGCAGATGACACTGAACGACGGGAGAGGGGCGAACAAGAGAGGTTCTACTGCTGACATAATACACGAATTCGTGTTTCTCCGCATCGTGATTTCCCGTCAGATCAAGGCAAATCAATCATATCAAGATAATACTCCAAAAAAAGCAATCGAGAGTGATTGACAAGCAATAGGCTTCGGCAGGCACTGCCGATACACGTGTCTCCGGAGCTGGCTATGTCGCCGAGAATACACCAGGATCAGAGCGGGCATGAACATCCCACTGTGCACAACGGTGCTTTACCCGTTCATAACCTATGCGGTGATTAGGAAAGTAAAATTCCTGCTCGAATCCTTCTCGACAACTAAAGACTACCAACCTCGTCTCTCCTTTCCCCAGCGTAATCCCTCATATTTTGTGCAGAGTGGCCTCAACTTCTATCGTACGACACTACCATAGTCAATCGATATCTACCGTACCTCTCACTTCCCTCCCTACCATCGTCGCTCGCCTTCTGTTCAGGGTGACCCTACCGTATTCCAACTATTCAATACCTACCGTAATCAATATCTACCGTACCTCTCACTTCCCTGCCCAGCATCGTCGTTCTTCTTCTATTGAATACGGTGTCTCTACCGTACTCCACTAATAAACTACCGTACCTCTCACTTCCCTGCCCAGCATAGTCGCTCGCCTTCTGTTCAGGGTGACCCTACCGTATTCCAACTAATCAATATCTACCGTACCTCTCACTTCCCTGCCCAGCATCGTCGTTCTTCTTCTATTGAATACGGTGTCTCTACCGTACTCCACTAATAAACTACCGTACCTCTCACTTCCCTGCCCAGCATCGTCGCTCGCCTTCTGTTCAGGGTGACCCTACCGTATTCCAACTAATCAATATCTGCCGTACCTCTCACTTCCCTGCCCAGCATCGTCGTTCTTCTTCTATTGAATACGGTGTCTCTACCGTACTCCACTAATAAACTACCGTACCTCTCACTTCCCTGCCCAGCATCGTCGCTCGCCTTCTGTTCAGGGTGACCCTACCGTATTCCAACTAATCAATATCTGCCGTACCTCTCACTTCCTTCCCCAGCATCGTCGCTCTTCTCCTGTTCAACGTCGATTCGAAGACGGCGACCGTGTGTGCTGCGGCCTCGGCTGCCTGAGGTATTGATTTTATTGATTGAAAAAAATGAAAATTCGTCAAAATGAATTCCCATGAGATATCCATCAAAATATCGACTAGGAAGTGAAGTGCTTCAACAGTGAACTATAGGCATTAACTGAGTGGGAGTTACGATCACGCAAGCAGTTTCTTTCTAAATTATAAAAAAAAACCTAATGTCAAATAACCCAATCTACTGCACGGGAATATGAAAATCATGAATACGAAGGTTCAAAAAATGCTAACCAGGAAATACGATGCTTCATCAATCACCTATAAGCGTGGCGTCAATCGATGCGTTAATGAACTGGAAGTCTTCAAGAAATAGCACACTATCAATGCTCAATCAGCCCCTCAAGAGCTCATGCATGAATCTGCCAAAGGCGTATCGATCTAGGGTGCAATAAGTTTCGGCGAGGTGATCCCGTGCTACAGCCACTGCCTATCACATAGTTTGAGTTGATGCTTCGATTCGAGCGCATCAACTAACTCAAATGATCAAGAAACAACATGCAGAAAAACTAGGCGATGTAACGATTTATGCGCTCGTAATACTAATATCCCACCCGGAATTACGATCTGCTGAGAGCTTTGGTTAGAACATGTGAAATTCATCTTCCGATTGGCATGATATGCTTCAGAAACCCTTTACATCCATCGTCGATGCAATGAGCTCGTCTTCCATGCCACAACCCATTACATTACTCGATGGTGCTTTGCCAGCTAGCGGCGCTTACTAGCGTTGTTTACAGATGGTTTGCAATAACGCTAACTATTAGGAACAACCGAGTTTCACAAGCGCCTAATGATTCAAGCGTTTCCCTACACACCAATCACTTCTTTCCGCTCTGCGCTAATAAGCTATCCTCGATTTTCAGAGAGCTCACTGTGAAAGGCCCAAATACTAGCCAATCGTAGGTTTCAACTAGGCATTATCTCTTGCCGATACCTGATGGTGCAATCAGTCTCGTGTGGACTATACAAACTCCAATTTTTCTACATTCAGTACCAGCCATACGTGGGCGCGGTGGACCGGCACTAGCCTGCGTTTTGGTGGGACACTAGGGCACTAGACTGCAGTTCAATTTTTCGGCCCAAAATACGTAAATGAACCTCATAAAAAGGCTTTAAAATATATTAATATTCACTTTCATGTACGGTAGTGAACACTTCATTGTTGTATGCACTTTCCCGTTTGAAGTCATACTTAACAAGTTGACCCACGACATCAAGACGGAACGAGCTGCACCCGGTGCTTCGAAGGTACAGGTTGTGCGCGCTAGATGCGCCGGGTTAGAGACAAAAGGAGGTAGCAGAGGAGAAAAGAGCCTCGACCCTGTTTTTGTCTGTGCACTAAATATTTCGGTATTCAGGCTATTAGCTAATCTTGTTATGCCTCTCAATAGTATGTGGAAATATTTGAGTTACTCTAGTGCCGAAGTGGTGTTTACTAGGGAAAAATACGATTTGTCTATGTTTTTTTTATAAGTAAACTCTAGTCCGCCACTAGAATATCCCAATTGTTTCGATGTACGATTGTGTGGAATGTGAATACAACTTACTAGCCGCAAGTAGAAATCAATTCGTGAAGAAATGACGAAATAACCTAGTGGCGGACGTTTTTCCATATTTTACTTGCCACTAGGTTATTTCGTCATTTCTTCACGAATTGGTTTCTACTTGCGGCTAGTAAGTTGTATTCACGAGTCCTTCAATTGTATGTCGAAACTGTTCGGCTATTCTAGCGCCCGAGTGTTGTTTACTTGTAAAAAAAAACATGGAAAAAATTTATTTTTCTCTAGTAAACTCTAGTCCGCCACTAGAATAGCCGAACAG
>LS490170.1:97741-111092 GCA_900490845.1 Pristionchus japonicus
GAAGATCCTCACACTAGGATATACCCGCTATGCGACAGAGTGTACGCAGTTTTGATTCAAATATGTTTCACCTGGTTCAACCTCACTCGCTTGTTGACGAATAAACGAGCCATTCACTCGCGAATAGATGCAAATTCACTCGCGAGTGCCCGAGCACTCGCGAGTGAAAGTGAAGAATGAACTCGCGAGTGAAACCCATTCGCGAGCATTTCGAATGGAAAACACTCGCGAGTTGCGAGTTGCTCGCCATAACAACACTAGTTGGTAATCAAGAAACTAGAACTCACCCTCGACGGGAGAACATGCGAGAGGTTGGCTTGCACGTAGCCGGACGTCCCCGTACCGCGCGCGGTCGGCACTCCCGTACCGTTGTGCATGGTCGATCTGATGAGGGTGGACAATTTAGGAAGTGAACAAATGAAACAATAGTGCCAATCAAAACTTCACAACAATTCAAGAGAGGCACACAGAGATAGCAAGATCGTAACAGGATGGGCAGGACATCTGGTTTCGAAAACATTTAGCATAACTTCGAAGGTGCAGTAAGGGATGAGAAGAGCATGATCAGGTAACAGAAGATTGAGGCAGAGATAACACTGGTCACAGAGCCTTGTTTCGAATGTAACTCGCGCTATTTCGAAATCTCGCAGTTTCGCCGCAATTTACTCACTCTACTGAATACCGTACTCTTCAATGTACATTGGAAACTGATTTTAATTCTATCGATTCTGAAACTGTGAAGAGCACTAGTTTTTAATGAGAATTATCATTTTAAAAAATTCACAACAAAGAAGGATAAGTGAAAAACGTAGATACTCTCCAATCTTGAGAGCTTCGATACTTTTCTAGATAATTATATGGAACACGTGAGAAATCGCACAATGTTCGTAGGCAGAAGTATTCAACGCGTCGAACATTTGTGCACAACGCTTTACTGTACCGAAGTTTCGGGTTATAGAGATGATTGAGATCTTGATTATGTTTGCGTTGTGTTGCATTGCATGGCTTGCCCACTTCAGACACTTTGATCTGCGAATGATCTTTGATCTTTGAGCCTTCAAAATCAAAGCCTCGAGTACTAAGGACTAAAATACAGAGGGGAATAGGCTGGAAGAACATACGTTTTCGAGGCTCTAACTGTCATCATCATTAGGAAATCAATCAACTCACTGTCATTGTTGATGTGCAGACCTGACTTGTACTTGTTCGCCCTGTGCTCGGCCATGTACGTCGCTTCTATTAATTAATTAATTAAAATGATTTTCAAAAATAGATAATTGATGATTAAAAGCTAAAGCACAGGAAAAAATCGATGATTTTCGTATGGATGTTTTTCAGCACCGCAGATAGACAGCAAAGGAAAGACAACAAAATCAATAACTCACTGTCATGACAGTAGATCTGCTGGCGTACCGTACCGTTCTTCTCGAGGACCACCACCGCCGCGTGCGTACGCTGGCCCTGAGATTGATTGATTTATTGATTTTTTGGAACTCCTTCAATTTTTGACAGCTTAGAGTGAGAAGGGAGGTGGACAATGAGAAGAGTGGGGAAAGCAAAACACTGTGAGAATAGTCTGGGCCCAAAATAGGAAAAGTGCCGATTAGAGAGGCTGAATAGTTGGAGCAAACGTTTGATTCGGTTACGGTATTGTTCAGTTCACGATTCGCAAATCTCACCGGAGCGGTCGCGCTGGGCAGAATCGACGAGTTTATGCAGATCATGTGTCGGTCATCGAAGAACTCGAACCCGTCGTCAGTTGGCTGAAAAAAGGAACATTTTGCTAAATATATTTTCTCAATTCTACATGTGTTATCGTTTCGTCTAACTGTCAAAGGACTTTTTCGAATTTCGTTGTAGTCCGTAATGTCATTACCAAGTCCTAAATTCGGAAAAATGAAAGCCTGCATAGAGGAAGAACAAAAGATGTTGGTTTAGACGAATTCGGACAATTATCAAATCAAGGAGAAAAGGAGATCAAAATATAGAAACAACTCACATGGCTCGCAATGACCAGATTGATCTCGTTTCCCCTGAACATCTGGAGCGCGTTTTCTCCGAACCGCTTAGCCGGACTGTTCCGATCATTCGCGAACCTGGAAATTCAGTTATTGATTGATCTATGATTTCGCATTTCCCCAATATTTGTCATTTCGATTGAACAGTAGATAGAGATACATAGAACCTGTGAATTGAACATAGTAAAATGAGACCACGCAAGTTCGAAATACGCGTCGCCGTCTCTTCATTTCACGCACACTCTCATCTGTCTGGCAGGTGAGAGAATGTGCAAAATGGAGAGACGGAGACTCTACGAACTCACCCATCCAGTCCCCGCTCAGGCTGAGACGTCAGGAATGCGTACGCATTCGATTTGCTAGAGACGAACTGCTCGGTACGCGAAATCTTAATTAATTAATATATTTATTTGTTAAAATATTCGGAATGATAAATTAGTTGACTCACTACGGCAAACAAATCTTTCGAAAATACCGCGTTTTCGGGAAATCCACTGTGGATCATCAGAGTTTTTCCTGCAAAGCATGAATTTTGGCTCTCCGTTTATGTCTTCAGGGAAACTCCGAAATACAGAAAGAGGCGGATAATCAAATAATTTCAGTTGTGGAGGGGAGAATAAAAGGCAGGAATAATAAGAACCTGATTGACAGCCGTAAGCCATCTTCGCAAATAATTGGTTGATGGCATTGAACAATTCCGATCCCTGCTTCTGTAAAACATCAGTTGGAATATTTTTTAACGGTTATTCGAGAAAAAGGCGCAGACTAAAACGTTTGATCCATGGTAATTTTCTGTTCCACGAAACCCTTGCATGATTTTGAATCAGACTCTTGATTCATTTTTTTCGGATCTCTTTAATGCTGTTTTCCGTCTCAAAGATCAAAGACCAAGTATTTAAAATTGCTGTGTTGAAACTACAAGAACCTGTCCGAATTCAGCTTCGATCATAGCACCGAAACCGAAGCACTCATTAACGTTTTTGAGCTCGTAAAAACCGCGAAGAAGGACGACCTTCAATTTTTTAATGCTTTATCATAATACAAAATTAGTTTACAACTTTCTCTATTTCAGGTTATAAAACTTACATTATCGGAGTGATAAATTTTCATAAGAATAAGAATCATGACGATATCGAGTGATTGGACTCCACTGTAATAAACAAAGTTTTTGTTTTGGACCTGTTTTCCTAAAACAACTTCCAAAACGTAAATACTTGTTCATATCTTACAAAAAAAGGTCTAAAAAACGTGGAATAATATTGGGAGTTCTCACCTATCAATATAATTGCCGAGGAAAACGAATTTATTATCTTTCCACTTTTTAGAACCGACTCCACCAAGCGAATCAGATATTTTGAAGAATACATCGAGCTGTGTAAATAAGTTATATTTCATATTTTACAACGCATGTAAAATGTTAATTGCAAATTTCTTACGTTGCCGCGCAGCTCGCCAAATACGTAGATTGGACAATTGCCCGGTTCAATCGTTTCCAAGGCAGGTCCTGTAAATATAAGGATTATTATAGTGCACGAAAACTGAAAATTTTCCTGAAATCGGCACAGGAAAGCATCCCTAGATCAGGAACCTCCGATTTCATCAAGATCTTGATGGCACTTCTTCGATTTTTGGCCCAGACTATTCTCACAGAGTATCCCCTCCTTGCCATTCTCATTTCCCTCCTCACTACTCACTCAGCGCGGTCTAGTCTGGGCCAAAAATCGAAGAAGTTCCATCTTGATTAGGGATGTCAGAATTAAGAATGACTCTCCTCATTTTCCACACTCTCTATCCGATCGGGCAGATGAGAGAGTGTGTGAAATGAGGAGAGAAATTCTGGCATCCCTAATCGCTCATACAATACAACAGATAACAAAAAAATGAACAGAAATGTAGGCAACAAGCTGAAAACAAACCTTCTCCTAATACTTCCACAATAGCTCGAGTTATTAGATAGAGACGATCCCCAAATTCCAATTTGAACTGCAATACGAGGAATATATTGAAAAAATATCCATATTCCCCCAGAGAATATTAAAAATTATTTCGCAGAAATATGCTGGAATGCTATAAAAAACCTCACCGGCATTGCATTCTTTCCCTTGTACCACGTAATGCAGTGGTGCAACACGCTACGAATATCGTCACCATTCCATCTGAAAGAAAGAATAAATGCCCCTTCCCTTCATTACATTTTTTCTGATCAGAGAAGTAAACAAAGAAAAACTACATGAAGGCAGTGAATCTTTGCCAAACCAATATGTTAAACACTCACTCTTTAGTTTTTTCCATTCTGGCTAACTGATGTTGAGGCAACCATTTGTCATGGTCAACTCTGTGATTCTGATCCCAATCTGTAAGTAAAGCCTGTTGATATGTTCTAGAGCATCATATCAGAAAACGTAAGGAAGGATTTCTGAATCAACCTTATGCAATATGAGCCAAATCGGTCCCTAGCTTCTCCCGCACACGGCCCGTTACGAGGTTCCATGAAAGACCGCGACGCGTGGTTGCGAATTTTTTCGAAATTGCCTAACAAGTACCTTACCCGTCGCGTCTAGAGTGCACGCTGTTTACTTGTCTCCGTTGCGAAACAAGACCGATCGATGCCATGTTGGGCTACCGTATCACTAGATTTGAACGGTAAAACGACTGGGAAAGGCCCACGTGTCGCCTCAAAAAATGGGCCGGCTGCCTCTTTTGTAACGTGCCGTGCGCATGTTTTTGATGAATATTAGATCATGGATTGAAACTGGTAAATAAGCAATGAGAAAAAAATCGAACTTTGTTTTATTTTGATAAGCCAATCTTCGTTCGCCTCTAAATCGGCCAATCGCGGGTTATCATTATCATCTTGACCACCTTCCGAAACTTTCGATTCCTTCTTTTTTTGCTGTGGTTGCTGGAAAATAAGTACACAGATAAATATTTGATATATATATGAGGCCGGTTGCGTAAAAATCGAGCAAGGCCTGGCACAGTGATTTTTTTATCATTTGGCCAAAATATGGGAAACTAGGTTTTCGATGGTAATGAACATTTTGGTCAACTTCATTTTGCTCAAACTCGATCGGTGCAGCCATGCTGCAACCATGATGCATGACACCATTTTTCTACAGCTCGGTTCCCTTTTGACCGATCGTCTTGCAAATTTCACCACCTATGTAATCGACTATGCCGATTCGTTTCCTGATATTTGCATTTCATGACATCAATTCTTTCGTGTTTAAAACAATTTTTCTCGAATACTAAGGCCCAGTGGAACTAGGTTTTTACACCGTCACATGCGCCTGGTTCATGCGATTATTTTTCGTATGCATAGTGTGGAGAAAAAAACTAACGTAAATTTGCAATAATTAGTTTTATGAAACGTTTTTCTCTTTTCTCCCCTCTTGCACCGCACTAATCGTGCGATGAACTAGGAATAAAGAAGGAAGACAAAGGGATTCATTTCATTCCTCACTAGACGAGGGGTTTACGCGGTGTGGAAGGGAAGGGAGAAGAGGAAAACGCTTCATAAAACTAATCATAGCAAATTTACGTTAGTTTTTTTCTCCACACTATGCATACGAAAAATAATCGCATGAACCAGGCGCATGTGACGGTGTAAAAACCTAGTTCCACTGGGCCTTAGTATTCGAGAAAAATTGTTTTAAACACGAAAGAATTGATGTCATGAAATGCGAATATCATGAAACGAATCGGTATAGTCGATTACATAGGTGGTGAAATTTGCAAGACGATCGGTCAAAAGGGAACCGAGCTGTAGAAAAATGGTGTCATGCAGCATGGTTGCAGCATGGCTGCACCGATCGAGTTTGAGCAAAATGATGTTGACCAAAATCTTCACCACCCTCGAAAACCAAGTTTCCCATATTTTGGGCAAATCGTAAAAAATTACTGTGCCAGACTCTTATTGATTTGCTCGATTCTTACGCAACCGGGCTCATATAATTGAAAATACTAGAGTCAGCTAAATTTACAATCTTGAAAAAATACCCAACCTTCGAGGAAATTTTCGCCACTTTATTAGCTGGATGTATGCCTTCGGCTCCCTTCGTCACTGATTTTTGCGTTACATCAACCTAAAAATGTTTTTACAGCCGTAATTACTTCTTTTATTTAATATTTAGCGGATAGTTTCTTCACATCAGCTGCTTTGAAGAAATTCTCAACGAATCCGTGAAAAACAAGCGACTATCCTTGCAAGAAACCGAATGAGTCTCACCTTAGCACCATCTTGCGCTACGGCCTTATTCTCGTTCGGTGGCTTGGTCACAGATCGCTGTGTTTCATCATCTTTCTGTGCGCCCGAGCCCTCCGGAGCGTTCCCCTTGACACCCTGTTAATTTACAGATTTAATTATTTAAATTTGCATTTTTTCGAAAATTCACCTCTCCTCCTCCAGCCTCTGCTCTCTCCAGTTCAATCACTTTCTTAGGAGCTTCTTTGGCCTTATTGATCATATTCTTGTGCGCCTCAGGCGACAAACGGCCCTGATAAATTTTATTTTCTTATTAATGTTTTTGAATAAAGTTTACATTGTCGGGAATCGTCTCTACTACATTTTTCGAGGCGTCAAATGGATCCGATTTATCACGTGGTTTTGATTTCGGCTGCAATTGTTTTCAATTTGAAGTATTTCAATAATTTAAACAAACTTTTTTGGGCTTCTCACCAAACTTAGTGAAATCTTCCGCGTCTTGGATTGACCTCTGAATTTGTTCAATTACCAAAAATCATAATTAAAAATCATTTATTTAAAAAAATATATTTATTTAGATTAATTGTTGCTCACCCAACTTCCATTGGTGAAAATTGTCTCGCTCCCGTCCACTGTCTTGTAGTTTATCGCGGCTGAAAGATTTTTTTTAGTGGTTGTTCCTTTAATTTGTGAAGTTAGTCACAGGACTCACCGTTTTTGCCGATAGTAACTATAGGATCGCCCTACAAAAGTGATTGATTGGCATGGGTTTGAAACTGATTACTGTAATCCTACCGTGATATGCTTCTCTATGCGGTCCTTTTTGAATTTATCCAGTTCAGTGACTACAGGTAATTTGTCGAGGGGAACACGATCTGAAGAGATTTTTATTCTTTTAGGTTCAAAACAGCCTAACGTATCGGCACTTCCGTACTTTTTGGTCCGAGCCCTTCTCACAATGGATCGCTTTGATAGAGAAGTGACGCAGGGAATGAGAAAGTAGGGATAGAATTCTCCATTGACAAGGGTCGGGTCCAAAAGTGCAGAAGTACCAACGTTTTTACTTACGTTCTTCGGATTCCTCTACTGGATTTTGCGAATTTTGTGATGCCATCCCATCAGTTGCCGTATATTCAGCGGCCAATGGACCGGGACTATTCTCTAAATGTGGTTTGCATTGTCATAATTCAAATTCAAGGATTCTGCTGAAAATGCACCTGTATTTGGCAAATTCTTGCCTTGGTTTTTCCTATTTCGCTTCACAAAGAACACCACCAGTACTATGGCAACAATAGCCACCAGGACTACGGCCAGCACAGCTATGAGGATTGTCGTAGTCAGACTGTCGGAGCCCCTGCAATTTGGACTTTTTAAAATTAAAAGTTTGTAATTTTTCTAAAATTGAGTTAAATTGAGTTTGAGTTAATGAAAACACAAATTAGATTTGATTTTTTGCTGGTCAATGAGAGATGCGGAATTTAATAAGTCAAACTCACGCCGATTTTGGGCTCAGCTTATTCAATTGGTTCTTCAACGCGCCAACTTTCTGGTTCGATTGGCTGAGCTGGCTTTCCAGTTCGTCCAAGGCATTCTTTAGATCTTTCACTGCTCTTAAATGCGGCTCAGCAGCCTCTTCTTTCTCCGACATAATATTACGCGCAACTCTTTCAGCATCCTGCGCTTGTTGTAGTTCAGTGTTGGAGTAGGATGCAACTTTCGAATCGGCTTCAGTCTTGGCGATTTTTGCATTCTCAAAGTCTACTTGAGCCTTTTGCTGTTCTTCTCTTGTCTTATTTAAAGGATCTTCGAGAGGCGCTTTCTCTTCCTCAAGGCGCGTCTTGGCTGGTGTCTGTTCGTTAACTAGCACATCAATCTTCTTATTCATCTTGGCCAAGGCATCCACGATTCTTTTCGCATTAGTTCGATTAGTTTTCAGCTCGGAAAGTTTGTTTTGGGCATTTGTGTGTAAGCCATTCATCGTGTTGAGTTGATTTTGCGCAGTTTCCTGTTTTCCTTTCCATTCTGTCAATAATCTGTTCGGCTCAGCGCACTCTCCAGTCTTGACTTTCAAAGCGCACCCAAGATTGTCGAATTTGGTTTGATACCACGAAACTTTCGAGTTGCAGTTTCCAACCTCCGTACCTTTCCTTGATATTTGGCCGTCTAATTCGCCAATAATCTTGTTTGTTTTTCCTATTTCTGCTACCAATTCTTGCAGAGTAGCATTTTCTCTTGCCAATTTGTTCGGAGTATCTTTGATATCGGCTATTTTGTCGTCAATCTCCCTGATTTGATCTTCAATGCCATTAAACTCTTCTTCTAGTCCGTTGAGAGTTGTATTGATTGCAGCGTAAGCCTCATCAGCTCTGGTAAAACTTTCTCCGGCTTCACGAGCCTGCAAATTCATCATTCAATCGTCCGTCTACTTCCCGGCCCACTCCATAAGCTTCAGCGGCCTACCGGCTCTATTACTTGCCTAACAACAATTCAACGGTTTTGCCTATTTCCAGATCTGCCCATTCCCCGGCCCTCACGATCATCCGCTGCGCGGTCTTGTGCTTCACCCGCTCTAATGGCCCATAGAAATATCGACCCTATCCTCCGGTTTTGTCTAAATCCGGATCTATAGTTCGCCCAGCAATCATTCTACTGTCATGGTTAATTTCCGGCTCTCTCTAATTCCCGGCCTCACGATACTCTTCAGTTCCTTGGATGACTGGATTGCGTCGAAAGCAGCCATTCACCTCTCCCACTCTAATGACCAAGAGATATATCAACTCTATTCTCCGGTTCTGCTATTTCCCGGTTCCGCCTAATTCCCGGATCTGCCTAATCCGCGGTCTTACAATCCGCTGCAGCTCCGACAGATCCTTGGACGATTGTAGTGCATCGAGTTCGGCCTTGCGTTGCTCCCACACCTCCTTCGATCGATTGTACTCGCCAATGGGGCCGGAAGCCTCCTTAATTAGCGTTAATTAGCCAGTCAAGTTCAGTCAAATTCAAATTCAAATTCATCATCAGCCAGTCAAAAAAGTCAAATTGATCAGTGATATAATTTTTCTTGTTTGGATGCACAGGAGTATTGATGTCTTCGAATATCGTTCAAAGATCAAAGATTAAAGATCAAAGATCAATCTCCGCACCTTCTCCCTCTCCTGCCATGCACGCCTCGCCGCGTCCACCTGCTGCGTCAGCTGCGCACTCGCTGCCGCGGCTATCTGAAAAATGGATCAATCGAGATTCGGTTGGCTACGGTAGCTGCCGTACTCTGTGGTTGGTTACGGTAGTTACTGTAACCAGTGGTTGGTTACGGTAGTTACTGTAACCAGTGACAATAGACTGTAACCAGTGGTTGGTGGTTACGGCAGCTACCGCACCCTCTGACAGTGGGCCCCCTCCCCGTCACGCTACCGTTCCCCTCAGATGCTGTGACTTTCACATTTAGTTCGAAGTGTTTCCTACGCATCCTCCCAGCTGCAGTAGCTAACTGCCGCAGCTACAGTACAAAGCGCTACCGTACTCCAATCAAACAGTTATCCAACTTCCATCATTCGTGCATGTGCTTATTGCATCCATACAGTAACCGATGTCTACAGTATTCTATCGTACTTCTCGGATACCTCATACTACCGTAACCCAATCGTACCTCCAATTCGGTCTGCACCCTGTCAAGTGGGAGGTCGTCGTAGGTCGGGGTCGCATCGGTGCCAGCGACATTTGCATGGGCGGGCGGAGGTTGGACGGATTGAACCTGATTAGAATATCGATTGTCATACTGTAGCATGAGATTTACATCGCTACTGTAGCACCTGCAGAATACGGGCACAAATGAAACTAAACCCGTACCAATATCAGCAAGAATAGCAGCGGAATGAAGAGGAGGAACCGCATTCCATGAACGTTTGAGGGAAAAATGAGGGAAGAAGCGTGACATTCGAAAACAAGTGAATTTCATGAAGAATTATGCAAAATGCTTCGGTAACATTTGGATCGTTACTTTTGTTCGCTATGCAAATTCTAGCACATCTCGAATAAGAATAAATATTTTAAATGAAATAAAAAAATTGTAAAATCAGTTCATGATAACTCATGCGCAAAATTACGGTAGAAGAGTGCATTTCGCTCAATTTTGGCGAGCTTTGTGAAAAGTAGGTCCATGTTTTCGCATTTGAATGCGATTCGAATTTATCGATTGTTTTATCACCTGTCGCTCTTCTAATGTCGCCATCAAGCTCGGCCAACTGGCAAGCATCAACTTTGTCTATTCACACCTCTATAACCTTCTTCAAATCGCCGAGTTTTCGCGTTTTCTGTCGGTGCTTTTCCGGGGCGTTCCCGCTTGTTTTGTTCCATGTTTTTATCGTATTTTATAATTAATTAATGCTAATTAACCATTTAGAAAATGAGCGACGACGATCCGATGGTAGCCGGCCGCCCTCTCTCCTCGCTCAAAGTGGTCGACTTGCGTGATGAGCTCAAGAGCCGCGGCTTGTCCTACGCCGGCAACAAAGCTGTGCTCACCGAGCGCCTCAAGGAGGTATTAGCACTAATTATGTTGCTAATTAGCAATACAAATTATATATCCATCTCTGGATCACTAGCAGACAAGGGGTTAGTTACACCGGGTTTAAATTTCGGCCTGTTTTCGACCTTAGAACTTCTCAATGGTAATGTTCCCTGTATTTTGCTGATTCTGCTATAGAATCATTATTTAAGAATTAATTTACGTTAATTGCAGTACCTGGCGTCAAGCGGTGAGACGGAAAGCGGCGAGGCGGCTCCCAAAGAAGATGAGGAGCAGGTTAAACATTTAAATATCGCGGTTTTCACTTTTTAACTATGATCTTCTACTGTGGATCGCTTTCGATAACATCTATTTATTTAAATTAGTATTATTTAAAATACTAATTCCAGCCAACCGAGAACGACTTTGTCGCCGCGTACCGCGCCAAGCAGCAAGCGGCACTCGAGCAGCAGAAGAACAAAGCTGGTTAGTGTTAGTGGGATCCGGGCACTTCTTTACTTTAGGCGCCAAGGTGATAAAACTACCTACCCCATCTATCCCATTCTCATTCTATATTCTCCGCACGCAACCCATGAGTGCGGTCAGTTGGCGCCTAAAGTAAAGAAATGCCGGGATCCGATATGTGTGGACTTTGTGCTACGGCCCTTAGCTGGACTTGAATAGAATAAGTGTTATTAATGCAGTTATATATTTTGATGCGTGAAATGCCCCCGTTTAGTCAGTCTCTATTGAAAAGTATATTGATGCATTAAAAAAGATGCAGATCTCACTACCATTGCACCTGCTTTAAACCAAAGTAAAACCATTGCAGCCAAGATCCGGCGTGAGAGTGAGACCTCGCCCGTCAAGTCGCCTCTGAAGAGCGGAGGAGAGGAGGAGACGGATGAGGAGGTTGGTTGATTAGTTAGTTAAGTAATTAATTAATTAATTAATTGATTAGTTAATTGAGTAGTACACGCTGCTAATGATAAGGTTGGGTGCTGTCATAGCGCAACTCTCGCGGGCTTGTGCCAACTGTAAACAATCGAACAGTGCGCAACTCCATGCTTACATTGCATTTGATTTTTGGCAGTTCTCCGGTTTCCGGCCGACGTTCATTCCTAGGGTATTCTTTCCCTATCATTCTGCCTGTAAAACATTTCATTTTTACTGATCAAGAGTCGGCCAGAAGCCGATGAAGTCGTATTTTTTTAAAATTTGAAGCATAATAATTAATTAATAATAGTTAATTAATTACTTAAAGGCGAAGCCCGATGATGCCAGAAAGGCCGGTGGAGCGGAGGATAAGGAGGCCGAGGAGAGGAAGAAGAAGGAAGAGGAGGAGAGAAAGATGGCAGAAGCTCAGAAGAAGAAGGAGGAAGAGGAGAAGGCAAAGGCTGCTGAGGAGGAGAAGAGAAGGAAGGAAGAGGAGGAGAAGAGAAGGAAGGAAGAGGAGGAGAAGGAGAAGGAGAGGAAGAGGAAGGAGGAGGTATGAAACGGGAATCATGATTAGTTGATCTTATGGTTTTGTTTTGTTACATCGGGTAGCGCGAGAAGATCAGTTTGAGCGAACTACGTCCGAGTTTCAAGGCAGCCTGAAACACGATCTTGTTGGTGTTAGGCTGTTTACATTCACAGGAAGCAGGAAAGATTCATAGCGCTTGTTGTTATGATAGTCACTAATTAGTAAACTAAAGCATTTATCGATCCCAATTGCAGGAAGAGCTGAAGAAGAAGCAGGAAGCGGACGCCAAGGCAGCCAAAGAAGCGAAGGAGACAAAGGAAGCCGAGGAGAAGAAGAGGAAGGAGGAGGTGAGAGCGATTTCGGGGATGAAGTGATGGTGAAACCTGAAGCTGAGAGGTTAGAAAGGGTAGCGAAGATAGGGTAATATTGAAACTTCAATGGTGAATGTTTGGAAGATATTTTTTTATGCAAGTGTGAAAAATTGGTTACACCACATTGCTCGTGATGATACGATGATCGTGAAACTTCGAATTCCTTTGCCAATGTTTTCTATTTGTCATCGGGAATTTACATCTTATTGGTTGGTATCCAGTGGTTTCGATTTGATAGTCCTGGTGAAATGTAAAATGCTCGAGAGAAGATGCTAGCTAACTTTGATTTTGTATCAATCGTTCTTCTTTGCAAGATGAAACCGCAATTCAATCGGGAGTCACAATAAAGTGTTATTCCAGGCCGACAAACTCGCAGCCGAAGAGAAGAAGAAAGCTGAGGAGGAGAAGAAGAAGGTCGAAGATGCAGAGAAGAAGAGGAAGGAAGAGGAGGAGAGGAAGAAGAAGGTAAGGCGTCTTTGGGTATTTGTTGGGCTCCTGGCCTCTACTCTTACGTCTCAGATCTCATTTCCATACTTAGTCAATGTCACTTTCCTGATTTTGATCGGACAGGGCTTTAATGATATTATTTATGTTGTATAGTAAATATATTCTATTTATATACACAATTATTTAATAGCTAATCATGAGTGTGACCAACCGCACTCAAATTACGGTACTTCTCCAAATGCTAATAACTCTCACCACGACCCAGGCAATACCGTAGTCACGCTCATTTCCTATATTTGTGTCGTGGCCTACTTTCTCGCAGTCTCTAGTTCGGCCCTCGTC
>LS490170.1:140627-159676 GCA_900490845.1 Pristionchus japonicus
TAGACAATAGATTAATAGACAATAGATTAATAGACAATAGATTAATAGACAATAGATTAATAGACAATAGATTAATAGACAATAGATTAATAGACAATAGATTAATAGACAATAGATTAATAGACAATAGATTAATAGACAATAGATTAATAGACAATAGATTAATAGACAATAGATTAATAGACAATAGATTAATAGAAAGACTCTCTCCTTTTTTAATGATCTCTCGTCAGTCAAACTATTCTCGAGCCGAGAATTAGGCGACTCTTCTCGATGGAACTTTCACTTTAATCGCAACGGTCTCAAGGGCACGAGGTCACGAATAATAATGCAAATGAGGAAGAGAAGGCAATGATAAGGGGTATTTAAAGGGACAGGACAGAACAGAACGGGCTGAAGAATGGGCTGCTCGTGATCTTGATCATTCCCATCTTCCACTTCGAAAAGATCGGCCGCTCGCTTCGAAGTGATAGACGATGAATGCGATCGATCACCCCTGAGAGATCGTTTTTGACGAATGACATTCGTCGTCGATCACTTTGAAGGGAGCAGCGGAAGACCACATCTCATATTTTAGATCATTTGCGCTACACTAGGACCACCAATGGGCTGCTCGTGATTGTGTGAACCCTATGATAGATTTGGATCTCAATTTACCCCCGTACGTACTCGTAAATGGACAACTGACCAATGTTCCGCTGGAAGAACTCAGCAATTCTTTGCGATCGCGACTCTGTCATGCCTTTCGCACTGGAAACCAGATTTTGTAATACGTTGCGGGTAATTCGGACCCGACCGGGTAGGAGGCGAGAATGAGAATTACCCGGGATAATGGAGAATGAAATTGTAATGGAAATTTGTGCTATCCCGGGTAATTCGCTCTTTTCGCGGGTGCCCGATGTCCCGGGTAGCGTTACATTTCAAACTCTACTGGAAACTATGCATTTCATTCTTTCGGCCTCTTCTATCACCTTTTCGTTCCCAGCAACAGCACCGCAAATCTAAGTACATCAATCGAGCAGGATCCATCGAGCCAGTTGTCCGATTGATCTTTGATCTCTTCCAAATATTGCAACATCGTTCTTCTTTCATTCATTGTGATATTACCTCGTTTGACCTCTTCTTGACTGATAGTTGATCTTTGATCTCTCGCTCGGTGCCAGGAGCAAACAGCTATGAAGATGGCCAGTGCTTCGGGTCGGGGAATGCGTGCAGTTTCGCTGAGTTCGAGCCATTGAGGGAGACTGAAAGTGATTGTTTCATAACTGCACATTAAGTCGTGAGATCTTCCATTGAAAATATGGCACTAGTGAAACTCAAGCCATCTCATCAGCGCAACGCTGTTTAGAGTTCTAGAACCTATGCAACATTCACAGCGTGTCAGAGAGACAAAATCCTTTGTTCTCCGCGGCGGATCGCAATTCATGATCGCTCGGAGACAACATTTAAATGGAACCTGTGAAGCATACTCGGTATCTCACTGATAAGGTTAAAGTTTGCAAATCGAAAATAACAGGGCCATTAGTCCATACGTAAAGGTGTCTATCTAATGTTTTTGGCCTGCTCGATTCAAGTTGAACTTTATCAGTCTAATTATCATATTTGCTCAATGCATGTAACTTTTCCCAGTTGGTCGTTCATGGAAACCCCCTCACCCATATTATTTTCTGATTCCTGAGGAGGTTATCAACAAAACTGTACGATTAGAATTTTGACGATAACGCTGTTTTTTCGAGAAAGATTCATTTTACACACTAATTCCCAATTTTCTCGAAAAAACAACGTTATCGTGAAAATTCTAATCTTACAATTTTGTTCATAATCTTCTAGGGATTCAGAAAATAATATGGGTGTGGGTGTTTCCATGAACGAGCAACTGGGAAAAGTTACATCAAGTTAACAAGCCGCAATATGCTGGCCACAAAGTATGCTTCACAAATACTATTTGCTTATCTCCTCATTTTTCACCCAAATTCTCGCACATTGCGGTACGATCATGGAGAAGGATCCGCCACGGATTGTTCTCTTTGACACGCTGTGACATTGTGCTTACTGCCGTTTGTCCTGCATGAGCATCAAAACGGGTTCGCATCATCCTCATTTTATCTGTTTCATTTAGTGGGCTGCTCGAAGCTTTTTGTTTGAATATTTGGTTGCCCAGACGTCAATTCCTTCGATTGATTTCCTATCCAACTCGCTCGATTATGGATTGAGTGAAACATAACAGTCCCACACTACGGAATGCGCGCGTTCCCCCCATGCAGCATTTTTTCTAGCGCAAATAGTCGTTCGCACGTCCTTCGAACCGGCTGTTCCTCGGCAGATCGGGTGAGAAGAGGCGGAAGAACGGATCTCCCTCAACTTGCTGCTTTGCCGTCCACTCGTTAGGGCAATCTCTCTCACCAGCTCGACAATCCTAGTGTGAGCTGTCTTTGGAGAGAGGGATAACAGTAATGAGAGAGACGGAGGAACGGATCCCATCTTGCCTTACCGCCCACACAGAGCTAGCAAAAAGGGAGTTGGGTGCTTTGTTGTTGGCCGTGCTTTGATCCCCAATTTCGGGTAGGTTTCATGGACCGATTTATAGAGTCTGATCAGTATTCTTTTTGATTTCGGTGTCATGCATTTGTGTTGCTTTAGGAACAAAAATAATGTTGCACCCCTCGAAATGTCACCGAGTCGCAAAACGTGATTTCTGCAGAACAGCTCGCACTGATCCAGGAAACGCTTTCGCTGATCAACAAAGCTATCAATTTGTGTATCAAAACACATTGTCTGCCTTATATTGCCAATATTTTCCCTTTTCGAGCGGCGCTTTTTTATTGTTCTTTGCACGGCTTCGAATAGTTGATTTCCGCTCTCTTCTCTCTTTTCTCTCTCCTCCAAAACGGATATGGATAAGATGAATGGAAGTGATCTTGGCATCTCCTGTGCTCTATACAACTAGAGGGACGAGAGATCGTTCAGATTTGGGAGGGCAGATATCCCTAGATGCGAGGAAAAATCGAAGAAGTGATAGATTGTGCATAATAAGGAGGACGTTCCCCGCGTTAGAGATAATGTGCGGAGCAGAGTTTGAAATGCGGCTCATCGTCTCTTCATTTCGCACTCTCTCTAGCTTCCATGACGTGTGTGAGAACGCCAACAATACAGAGGACAATGAATTAGAGAAGGTGCGAGAAAAGTGGTCACAGCTCAGTTCGGAGCAGTTGAAAGAGTTCCCCTCTCGGGCGTTTTTGCAGCGTCTCTTCGTTTTTCAGCGCAAGCAAAAAGCTGGTAAGCTATACGGAGAGAGGACAAAAAGTGTTCTTGTGCTACTCACGTTTAACGTTTCTACTGAAAAGAATCGAGAAAGCTCACCTACTTCAGTGGCAAAATGTTACGTTAGTTAACCATGTGCACTCATGTGACAGAACATTGCTTTTTTTCCAAAACTTTTCCCCTGAACTCCACAGCTGAACAAGGGCAAAAAGCGATCTTCCGTTACCCACGTTTCCCGGTTCGAGTAAAAAGAGCCGCAAGTCTACTTCCTGATGAGACGCAGTGGTATCCACATCCGAATATAGCAAAAGCCTTGTTAGCAGTTAGTTAAAAAGTGTTCTAGCGACTACTTTTATCGATTTTTCTGAATTCTCCTGAACCTCTGCAAAATATCAACACTTACATAGTGCTCTAATTGAAATTAAGGCGAGCTAACTATACGCACCCGTGCGACCCAGAAAAACGATCTCTGATCAACTGTTACTGACCCCGGAGGTGGATAGCACGAGCAGCGAGTTAGCTATGCGATTTGGCCTAGAAAGGAGGGTGATCTTCGAATAGTTAGCTCGACATGCACAGTTTGAGGACGATTGCACGCAATTGCTTATGTTTGCGACCTAAGACGGCACTACACCGGATGAGAAGGCGAGAGAAAACTGTTCAGTCAGAGACAGTCATTTCATCAGACCTTGTTGACTTTGAATGACTTCGAATTTAGACTTTGAATGCCCTTGAGAAGCGAAGCGTAACTTACGTAACGGCTCCTTCCGAATCACTTCTGCAAAGCGTAGTGAATGCCTCCAACACTTTGTGTTCATCTAGTGAAGAAGGAACGTAGAGTGAGGATGACAGTAATCCATCCACCCAGAGTGAGACGGACATTCGAAGTTGCTGCATAAAAAAATGTTCATTGATGCTCTAACCGACTATCAACAACGACAGAGGGTACAGTTGCTCTATAAATGAGAAGAAAATGGTAGCACAGAGGGATACGTGAATCGATTTACGTGAAAGTTTACCAGGTCTGGGTCAGGTGCAATTCTTTGACGCAAACATCGAAAGCGAACGAGAATGAACGAAAGAAAATCAAAAATCGTTTTTTTTTTGCACGAGGAATTGTGACCGCATCAACAACGAGGCTGTCGGACGATCTTTCTGATTCTCGCGAAGCATATGGCAGCTGTGCGCATAAACGATGTCATTGAATTGAAACCTATTCGAACAAGTTGAACTAAAATGTCGAATTCTACGTCAGTCAGCCTACTACTTACTACAGCGCTAAAAATAAAAGCCTTCAGGGGCGGAAAGCGTTCTTTCGAAGCAGAAACGAAGCCTTGTCTACGGAAAGTTAGAGCAGGGGCGAGAGATCATGCCTAAGTGAGAGACAGCAGGCACTGCAATGACGAGAGAGCGTGTAAAAGTGAGAGACGGAAGAAAAAAGACGAGAGTTGCTATAGAGATTGACGCTCGTTTCGGAGAAGGCTTCTTTTCTGCTCTAGCCGACCCACGCTTTTAGCATAATTGCCTCCTTTCAGCACCTATTCCTTGACATTTTCGTAACTAGTCTATGAAAGAATAGAATTCTGGAGTTGCGTTCATTCTGGAGGCAAACCGTTGAACTTTTGAACACTGTTTAAAATGCGTATTACTACATCCGGGTCTTCGCTGCTTATGAATCGACAGGCTTAATGTGCCTTGTTTTAGATGAAGTCCCACAAATTCGTTGCTCCTCGAATTCATGAACCTCAAAATATCCATGCACTTTCTCTGGTAATGTGACACCCTGTTGCAATTCAAGGAGCCAATTTTAGTAGCTTATCGGTTCTAGATATTCGTATCTAATGTTTCAAATGTCATTCTAATGCTAATCTCCGATACATCAATGTGAAAATTGTCCGTGAACTTTCGTTCAGGTTACGTTTCACCTTCTCAGTATAAATAAACAACTCGGTTTAGTATCGATATCGCTTATATTTCCTGTGATTCAAAAATGTCAAGTTATCACAACGTGTATGAATCAAATCAAGAAAAAATCAGCAGTTCAGGGATGACACATATTTGACAAGAATACTTGTCGAGATTGCTTGCCCAATGCTGACGTCAGTTGCCGTTATCACAGCAATTCACGCAACGAGTGACTAACAGAAAAGGCAAACACCAGAAAATATTCTTGCCCTTGTTCCCTTAGCGCTTCTTTCATCAATTGTTCACTCATTTTCCTAATTAATTAGTTAATTTACGATCCCGCAAATCAAGCTCATTAGTTGAGCTCTTTATCCTCCAACGCCTTTTCGATTTCATTCCAGCCGCTCAATTTAGCCGCTAATTAGGCTATTTATCGCCACGTTTTGTCATCATGAGCTGTCTGAGCGAGATAGTATGTAAATGTGAGAGAGTCTGCAAGGTGTTTTGCGCAGCAAATCTCCTTTCACTTTCAAATAACCAGCTGATCTGTGGTGATTCAGCATCATCGTTGCGAGGAACGATTAATCCAATGCTTCATCTTATTTTTCTGCACTACTCGTTTCTAAACCAGCAAGTGTACATAAATGTGCAACGATTAATGCATGTCTCAATCAATGAATTCTTTGACAGTTCACATTATTTTTTGGTGATGACATCACTAAGCATTGGAGATACCCCAATTCATTCATCGAAGTTCTTCGATCCGCTATTCTCTGCTTTCACTTAGCACGTTCGCTTATTCAGCCTTCCTCTCACCTTCGCATAGACTCTCTTCATTCCGCACACTCTCTCTCTCCTCTCTTCTCTCCTATGCGTGCGCATTTCCCGATCACGCCTAAAAAAGGTGAGATTTTACGAGCGTTCGTCTCTCGTCTCTCACTTTCCCCTTATCTCTCGCTCTCTTTGTTTCTCTAACCGCTCTCTCACATTCAAATGATCTCTCGCCTCTTCAAGATATGCCAACGAACTCGTTCTAATAGCATGCGAACTGCACGAAAATTTTTTCAAGATCTCTCAGAATTGAGTGATCTCTCGTCTGTTCCCCGTTTCTCTGCCTGATCTCCTACAACCGCACACTATCTCATCGGCCTGCAATCTTGGCAGCCGGGAACTAGGACCGGAGTCTAGGATTCTCCGGATACAGATCGAGCCGTGATTCTCGTCGAGACGAAAACCTTGGAGCTGCAGAGCCGTTGGGGGTGGAGGACCGGGGTTTAGCGAGTGCCGGATACAGATAGAGCCGTCTTTGCACCTACGTGACTAATCACCGGTTCCGGTTCTCAGAAGCAATCAGAGACCGGGACCACGAAAGAAGAAACGGACACCTGCAGAGCAGGCAGCGGCAAGAAAGATATTGCAACTTAAACAACAACGATAAAGTCATAATTTACAAGTAACGTCCAGACAGACGAAGAGTCTTTGAGAAGTGAGAGAATCATTGAGGCGCAATAAAACAATCAGACAACGTTGCTCATTTGTTTATGCCATTCAATGAACAAGGCTCATTTATGCGATTCAGCGAGGACGGAATCACTGCTTTTTGGAGCAGTTTAGAGGTTTAAGGCGGGGCTTAAGGCTTAAGCCTGAGCTTGAGGCTAAGGCTAAGGGGCTTAGTTGGATCTGGGGGCCTGATGCCCCAAGCTCTTGGACGCCCGACCATCCGTCGTCATAGAATCGTCCTCCCTCGATTTGGGTTTCTGAAATTGAGAAGTCACAATTTAAAATCACTAAAAAATAGTGTTGTGATCGCTTCAATGCCTAGAGGTTGAAGCTTCTCATGGATCCTCATGCATTGTATTCTAAGCTTCTCATGCATTCTAAGAGGCTAAGTTCTCAACTATTGATTGTAGAGTGTCGAAAACGACTGTTCGCGCGAATGTAGCGAGTCGCGAATGATTTTATTGCGACGTGTCACTTTCAAACGACTTGCCGTTTGCCCTCGAGTTACCAATTACCCTGCCATTGTAAGTGGTAAGTCGATCCTAATTGAGAGAAAGTCAAACTGACTCCGGTGAGTGGAAGGTGGAGGGTGCCGGTCTGGTTCTGGTCGATTAATGCCTTGGTTGCTCTCTCGTCTGCAAAATAGTGAACTGCATCGGAACTTCAAGCTCGAGAGTAGGGATGTTAGAATTAAGAATGGCTCTCCTCATTTCACACACTCTCTCGCCTGCCTGATCGGTTAGAGAGTGTGGAAAATGAGGAGAGTCATTATTAATTCTGACAATCCTACTCGAGAGCCCAGTTGAGCCCCGTCTCTTCATTTCACATCCTCTTTCACCGGTCGGAGAGGCAAGAGAGGGTGTGAGATGACGAGACGGCGACTAGACGTTCAAAAGGAACTAAGGAACTAGTTCCATAGTGGTCAAATGAACTGCTCATATCACTAGAGAGAACGCAACATGAGGAGAGTGAGAGCTGATCTGACTATTAGGAAATAGTTCTCTAGTTCCTTTTGAAAGTCTAACAGCGACCGGGAATTCGTACTGGCACTTCTGTACTTTTTGGCCCAGCCATTCTCAATAGAGTATTCTATCCTTACCCTTCTCATTCCCCGCCTCACTTCTCAAGCAGAGCGGTCATAGTGAGGGAGACCCTGGGCCAAAAAGTACAGAAGTTCCTCGTACTGTGATGCGAACCTTCCTTTCCAGGGTGGAAGAGGATCAAAGGGAGCAATTTGTCGTTCACAATCTTCATCATGCAGCCGGCGTTGCCAGAATTCTGAATTAACATAAATATTTAAATGAATTTATTTCAAATTATTTCTAAATTGATCTCATATCTAAATTGATCTTTTTTGTACACATAAAAACAGTGATAAAAGGGATACACGGGACGAGCGCGCCAAGCCAACACGAAAAACGTGTTCCCCTTTGTTAGTTCGTTATGCGTGGAACGGTTTATTATCGTACGATAATTACCTCATAGTCGCTAGCGGAGAAAATCGTGATTTGGTCCATTGCGACGGAGTGGAAATCGTAGCCGTTCATATGTTTCTGAAAAAAGTTCACATTTTAAGCGATTTTTGGAATTCGAATAGTGGCAATTAGCTCTCGAATACAGTGCGGGTAATCGTCTCTTCATTTTGCACACTCTGTCACCGGTCAGAGAGAGTGTGTGAAACGAAGAGACGAATCCATACTAATTAGCCTAATTAGAGTAATAAGAGTAATGAGTCAATTCACCTGGTGTGCGCGCACGATCGTATCGATTCCGTGTTTTGTCCCGAATGCGGCGACCCATCCGGGTCCAATCAACTCCGAGCATCCGCGCGGGCTCTTCAGCGTTTTCAATATGAAAAAAGAATAAAATTTGAAGTTGAAATTTAAAATTCGCGCCAATTAATAGGTAAAACGGGTAGGGCTATCGAAAATGACCACTTTCTTCGAAGCAATCATAGTTTGCTCTTGAGTGGAAGGGAAATCTTCGTTCAACGTTTACTCACAAAAGTGGAGGAAAGTACTCTTCCTGTTATCTAACGGGACAGCAATTCGAACTCTACTGCTTACCCCTCGATATCAAGTCTCTGATCTTCCCACGTGAGATCCATCGCGATCGGATTGTCTTTCGAGTTGAAGAGGAACTTCTCAATCTGCAAAAAAGTGATTTTTGTCTTTACATTTCACACTCTTTTTTCGCCACAAATCAGGAAAATCGGCCCATTTTTACCAGGTTCGTGTCCATTTCAAAGGAGATTCAAATGAGCAAAACTATAGACCCAACTCACGTTATTGATCTCGTGCAGATCTTTGAGCTCTTGTATCGGGATGCCCCCGTGCGAGAAGAAAAATGTGCCTGAAAATGTATTCCAATGAACGAAAATTGTCGGAAACTACTAGTTAATTTGTTGATTAGTTAATTAGTTAATTAGGTAATTAGCTATTTATTTAATTAGTTAATTAGTTACCTGCGCGTGCCGCGAGGGGCATGGTGGCAAAGCAGCAACCGAAGTGATCGAGATATCGAGTTCCTTCCTGAAATCAACAGAAACTTCTCGTTGAATGAGAAATGAAGCATGGATTTAGTAGAGTAGGGAAAAATTCTTACTGATTAAAATCAAAGGGGTGTGAAATAGTTAGCAATTGCAATAAACTATGCAACTTGAGCAACTCAAACTCGAACAACCAACCTCCACACCGAGCCTCTTTCTCAATTCGAAGTAGAAGCCGTAGACGACATTGATTTCATACGATTCATGGTTACCACGCAGGAGGGTGAACTGGAAAAATCGGAACTTCTCTGTTTTTTGGCCCGCGCTTCGACCGCTCTGAGTGCGCGCAATGACAAATTTAGACTAGAATAGTCTGTAAGAATAGCCTGGACCAAATATCAGAGAAGGGCCGAAATTCATTTGAATGCCAATTTAAAATCCTTGAAACTCACATGTTTCGGATTTTGAATCTTCAAGCACACCAGCAGCATGAAGACCTCCAGCGAGTATTTTCCCCTGTATTTGATAAAAGTTACGTCATTTCTTGGATATCTGGCCCAGCCTTCGCTCACATTTCTATTCTATCCATACCATTCTCTTGTCCTACCCTGTTTTGGAATGCGAGCTGCTGTTCTGGACCAGATTTCCAAGAAGTTACAACATTACCATTCAAAACACCAAAAGTAATCACCACTACAGTTCGAAATACGGGTAATCGTCTCTTCCTTTCACACACTCTCTCGCATCTCTGACCAGTGAGAGAATGTGTAAAATGAAGAGACGAATACTCGTATTTCCAACTCTAATCACCACCCAAACAATCATTTTCAAGCAATAAACATTAGAAATAAAAGCGAACCTGTCCACATAATCGCCCAAGAACAAGTATCGTTGCTTCTTGAACTGTTCCGACCCAATTCCGTCGTCGTATTCGAAGATTCGCGACAGGTCGTCACTCTGGAAGGTCATTATTATGACATCGTTTCCCTTTTTTTATCCATTTTCGCTTATGAAACGACTAATTACACTTTTTTGGTTTATAGGTTCTTACATAAATTCTTTGTATGGTGAAACCGTTTCGAGTTTCCCATTCAATTTTGGATTTTTAATTTATTTAAATAAAATTATTTAAATAAATGTAAGAACAAACTTGTCCGTGCAAATCGCCGACGATGGTATTCGGCGCCCAACCCGGATCGTATTCAATCAATCGATCTCCTGAAATTGAAAAAAAACCTATATTTGAACAAGTTCGTGATCTCTTGCCACGAAATGTGGCTGAATATGCATCTTCTCGAGCTAATTTCTTCAAGCACTGTTGCTATCGTACTTATAGATAGATTTCAGTTTAAATGAATAAATATGGAAATCATTTGACCTGGTTCGAAATGCTCGGAAGAAACCTTGTAGAGTATGCCATGAATGAGGGCGGGCGTGAGAACGTTGACAATATCGCACTGAAGATTTTGTTATTATTCAAATGAATTTTTATCGAAAAAGAAGCAGTTTCTGATCGGTTTGGTGGCAGGATTTCTTTTTGAACTCTGCAATGGGTTGTAGGGTTGCAGGTTCGAGATCGAGATTATCGCGCGAGACTCACTCTCCTCCCAATCTCGATTTCAATCTCGCGCGAGACTCGCGATATGCAAAGAGGGTGCGAGAATCTCGAAAATGTCGAGATTGGATCGAGATTGGAGGGGAGGTAGATCAAAGAGGCGAGGGAATGTGATAGTGCCTTGCGCCGCAAGCCATAAATTCTCTTTTTTTTTGCCGCACCACATCCAGATTGAAATACAAGGTAGACTAGATCATGCTCTACGTTTTGTATGAACAAAACTAAGCGATCCGAGTTACGGCGAATTAGCCTCCTCTCGATTTGGGTCATTTTGGGCCGAATAATACGATTTTTCTCACAAAACGCAGTGCCACAAAGTGAATTCGGATTGAAATGGTCTGAGAGTTTGGCAGGTTCCTCCACACAACCCTCTTACAATATCCGAACTAGCGAAAAATCCGGCAAAAGCTATGTCTTACGCGGGAGTCGAACTTTCGAGCTATGCCTGGGCGCGCGCGAAAGGGTCAATCTCGATTCAATCTCGACATTTTCGAGATTGAATCGAGATTGACCCTTTCGCGAGTCTCGCGCGAGATTGAAATCGAGATTGGGAGGAGAGTGAGTCTCGCGCGATAATCTCGATCTCGATCTCGATCCTGCAACCCTAATGGGTTGGAGATCCCAAATAGAGCCAAGTTTGCTGCAACATAACAGGAAGACATAAACTTGCCTGTTTGCTGTGTTTGATGCACTCGTTCAAATGTTCGATAATTTCGCCAACTTTCTCTTCACTCGGCCTGAATCGATCGATAGCTCGATAGTAGGCCACATCCATCACTTACATCAATTCTTTACCCTTTGCAAACTCCTCTCTTCTCTTCTGCATAATTTCAGGCGTGTCACTTATGTGAGGTCCAAATTGCATGTTATTGGGAAAATATTTTTTCACGAGTTTTGCAATTTCTGCTTGAGCAGCCTTGGAGTAACTTTTCGGAATTTTAAATCTCCTGATGACATTCGTTTGAGACCCTGCAACAATTGTTTATTAATCTTCTGAGCGCATTGTGCGGGAATGAGTAAGACATTGCAAACGTTTGTAAAATGTAGATTGACTAATTTTAAATATTTTGAAAATTAGATCCTCACCAATTTCATGTTCATGTTTGAACGATCGACTAGAGGAGGAATTGCGTCGGTGCTGGAAAATATCGATTGAAACTTTTAAAACTGTATTTTGAATTCGTAAATTAACTCAGTAGTTATTAATTACCTTTTTCTTTCCTTTTTCTTTTGATTGCTGGCCAGAACTGCGCTGAAAAGAAGACATTGTTATAATTATTTTTTGTATTCATCTAAGAACAAAGGCTGTATTGTTCCTTTCGCTTTCAAAAATATTTAATTAATTTCCTCTACCTTTCGAGACCTCTTCTTTTCCGGATGCGCAACCGCCTAATAATTTGTGTTTTGACAGTTCAAATTCATTAGACTTACGTTGCGTTTTGAGGTTGTAGATGATTTAGATGACGACTTATCCTTGTCATCTTCATCGTCTTCACTCTTTTCCCTGACCGGTTTTTTGCCGTCCTCAAACATTATTAATTAGACTAATTAGTGAAATACTAATTAAAAAATATTCGATCAAGTAGTTGAACCTTCTTCGCAACAGTAACAGTCGTTTGCTTCTTATCATCTGCATCATCCTGAATAAATCGATGTTATTGCTTTTTTTTGTTATTTTTTTATTATTTTTTCATAATTAAATAACAGCAATAACACACATTATCGACTGGCGACCGTCCCGCTTCGCTCCTCTTCTTTGCGCCCGCTATCCTTTCTTGCCTCATTTGCTCCTTATCCTCTTCCTCTGGGAGATAAGACATGTCAAAAAAGACAGACTCCAAAAGGACGTTTCGAAAATTCCATGTTGAGATGAATTCCCCCCATGCTTTCAAGACATTTTGTACCTTATTCTGAGCAAAAACGCTGAGCAAAAACAAAATTGATTAAGATATTCTATCGCTGTTCAAATCGCTTTCAAAGTGATCTGCGCACTCTCGAAGTCTTTTCGAAACGTCCTTATTCGAAGTAGCTTATCACCCTTCTCCGCAGTACGCCTGGCGCCCACAATGACCGCCAGATCTTTCCCGAACTTTACTTGCTCCTGGTTTTGCACCTTCGTCATTCTACCCTGAAAGGCAGGGTCTGTGGAACCTATCTTGTTCTCCGGAAGAGTCCTCCACCCATCCATCTCCAACCATCAACCATGTGAAAATCTACTAAAAATTGCTCACTCCCAGATCAACTTTAATAATCTGATTGGTGCTTTCGTCGAATTTCCTAACGCCTTTGAGCGAGTGAATTAGCTTCTCAAAATCAGGACGCTGAAAAGTGTTTGATTAGTCATTTAGTTTTACAGCCTTCTAAAAGGAATAAAAAAAAACAATCCGATGCAATTGAATCGCCAACACGATACTCAATTGATTTGCTACCAACAACAAACGTACAACACATACATTGTTCACTGCAGCCGTCATAGATTGGTGGAATTTCATCTCGTGGACTCTTTGACATGCGCTCTGCAACATAAATTGATGAGGTTATAGCTGAGTAGGGGTTATTTCAAACTCACCACAAAAAACAATGCCTTTTTATTATCCGTTTTTATCCCGACGTTCGGCCATAACCTTACATACACATTGGACTGGTTTGTAAACTTCAAGCAATCTGAATTTTTTTCAATTTGGTTGTGATATGCGTGAATTATAAATCACCATTTTGATAATACTTCCGGACTTTCCTTCCCTGGAAAAATAAAATGTATATGAGATCCAAAAAATATGAAGTACTACCTGTTTTATTGATTTTTCAACGTATTTCTTTATTTCCTTTTCCAATTCGGTGCTCTCGGACAATTTTTCAGGGAGCATGTACAGGTAACCTGAAAAAAATGTTTGTATTTAATTATTCAATTAGATTGAGAATTTTTTCACATAGTTGAAGTACTAAAAAGCTTGTTCCTCTTTGACGATATGAAATTTATACATTCAGTTGCTGAGAGAAAAAATTAAGTAAAAAGGAAGCAGTATAAAGTAAGCCTTAAATTCTAATGAATTCTAATGAATTCAGAAATAAAATAAATCAAAACGTACGCCCAAATTGAGGACATTCTTGTGGAGTCTCGTCGTCGTCGGCTAAATAGTTAAACTATTTTATTTATTAAAAGACACTTTTTGAGAAAGTGAAAAGTTTTGTTAATATCGTCGGCAAAGTGGAAAAAATCGATCCGGTTCAAAACTCGTGTGCAGGTAGTACCCCTCGAGTGTAGCTCACCTGCAGCTTTTAGAATCCCCAGGGTCGCTCCCCGTCGAATGGCGGCGATGGCTACAAACTACCGTAACCCAATCGACTTTGCGCATTCGCAATCGTTTCAAACAAGCGAGTGCGCAAAAAATGCACAAAATTCAGTTGATCATACACCCCCAGAGACATCCCGATTGCTTTCAAACTCGACGAGAAAAATCGATATTTCGAAAAAAAAATTCAGATTTTAAATTGCAGCATCGCCGGTTGAGGGGGTAGATACATTTTTTTTTCGGAAATTGGTAGATAAGACATTCACCTTGTCCTCATAAAAATGAGGGAAAATTTGTGTTACACCTTTTGAGAATTTAAATAAAAACCGCGCCCAACTTCGAATAAAGTCAGTTCACGATAGGCCAAATTATCGTGAACTAACTCAATTTCACCGAGCGCAAAACAAGAGAACAGCCTATCGTTGCGTCACCAAACGGCTGGCTTTTGTTCAATTTTACATACGGTATTCAACCTATCGAGAACTGACTTTATTCGAAGTTGGGCGTAGTTTTTATTTAATTTCTCAAAAGGTGTAACAGAAATTTGCCCTCATTTTTTTATGGGAGCAAGATGAATGTCCTGCCTACCGATTTCCGAAATAAAAAATGTATCTACCCCCACAACCGGCGATGCTGCAATTTAATATCTGATATTTTTTTTCGAAAAATTTATTTTTCTCGTTGAGTTTTAAACCGATCGGGATATAACTTGGTGTGTTTGATGAACTAAATTTTGTGTATTTTTTGCGACCTTGGTCGTTCCAAACGATTGCGTATGAGCAAAGTCGATTTGGTTACTGTAGTTTGTAGCCATCGCCGCCATACGGCGGAACGCGACCCTGGTGATTCCAAAAGCTGCAGGTGAGCTACACTCGAGGGGTACTACCTGCACACGAGTTTTGAACCGGATCGATTTTTTCCACTTTGCCAAGGATATTTTCACTTTCCCAAAAAGTGTCTTTTACTTATTTTATTTATTATTTGTTTAAATCAATGGTCTATTTCACTAAACAAATGAAGGATGAGAGGTCTTGCACATCTCCGGGCACTTCCTCCACGCCTCATAACCGCCATGCATACCCGACCACCAACCCGGAAAACTTTTCAGAAAACTTTTCATTTACAATTAGAGAATCTCTGAAGCCAATTCAATTTCACCCCATTGTCCGGAGAGTATTGAATAGAGCTTCGGAATTACGGACAAATTTCGGAAATTCCGACTCGATTTGCAAGCTGTCTCTCTCGCTTTTGCGCGCTATTTCTTATGTCTAACTCTCTGGCTCACCCGGTTCCCTGCTCTTCACTGTCGCTAGGTTGGGGTTGCTGTCAGAGCCTAAATTAGAATTACGTCTATCATTTTGCCCGCTCGAAAGAACATCATATTGAGACCTAGGCACTACTTCAGTTTGCCGGACCAGCATCCCTTTCATTGCATCGCTCTGCTCCTGCGAACATGGTTCAGGAGGAAGGGGAATGAGAGGCTGGTTCGGTGAACTGAAGAAGTGCCAAGACCTATTAATTGTTCCTACTCTACCTGCTACCGGAGTTATCGCTAGGTTCGCGTTACTTCCAGAGCCTGCAAGTATAATCGCGGGACATCACCTCTTCATTTCGTCATAAATAAAAATATCATAAATATATTTAGAATATATTCTATTTTCAATTTAATCGCAACCTGCTGCCGGAGCCGTCGGTTGTTGTGGGTTACTGATTGATTCTCCGGCCGGGGTTCCCGGCGTCGATTGGGGTACTTGACTGGCACTGCTCGCCGTATTCGGCACTGAATCCTGGGGTGGAACAAGGGAGACTTGACTTTCGGTGGCAACTGAAATTGTGGAATTCACTTGGAATCTGATTAGGGTCTTCTTTTAATCACCTGGTTTTTCGCCATTGTGCCCCTTTCTTTTCCTCTTCATTATCAGAACGACTGCTATGACAACTATTACTGCCAATATCAATACGCCGAGTACGGGCCATAACCAAATAGGTATTCCGCCTGTCCTGAACATAATTGGATAAAATTTAACGTATTTGAGAATAATAATAAAGATGATTTTTAGAATTTAAAACGGAACGTACGATGGGTTTTGTGCCGTTTTCGCGTCATAAGTTCGCTTCAAAGCACCAACACGAGCATTGGATTGATCGCGTTGCTTCTCCAGTTCTTGCAAATGCTTCTTCATTCTCTCCAACTCATCGTGCAACGGATTTCTTATGTTTTCTTTCCTCGAGAAAATGGACCAAGCCAGGCCAGCCGCCTCCTTTTCTGTTCGAATATTCTCCTCAGGGTACTCTGCCAACTTCCTATCAGCTTCAATCTTGCTGTCCGTTGCCTGTGCGAATTTTGCCGCGGCAGTTTTGTTCAGTTCTCGCGTAACATCCAACGGTTGTTCCTCCTTACTTTGCTCGTCTTTCAGACGTGTCAACTTCGTTTCCGCTACGTCTATCCACGATTGTGGATTCATTTCGATTGATTTGAACTTTTTGACCTTTTCACTAATTCCAGTTAATTCATTTCCCATTTTGACTAGCTGTTCATTGGCAAGTCTGTGCTTTTCTTTGGCTCCTTCCAATATATCCTTCTTCGTTTGAAGTGTTGTATTTGCACTGTTCACGCTTTTGATAATATCCGGGCAGTCCTTATGGCCAGAATTATCGCACTGTTTTGTGTTGTATTCCAATTGGTGGGAATCAAAAGAGCGCTGAGCTGTGTCGAACGGTCCTTCTGCCGTAGTTATTGCGCCCAAAAGATCGCGTACTGAGTTTTTCTGATTTCGTATATTTGTTTTCAATTCAGTTTCTTTTGTTTTCTCTGCTGCTAACAACGCATCGTTGTTCTTCAAGTCAAGTATCTCGAGATTGAGTTTTTCGATTTCATCTTCTCTCTCTACTTGACCGGTGACGATTTCTTCAATCTTCTCATAAGCTTCTTCCGCTTCTTTCCAATGTTTTGTTGCATTTCCAGCTTTGTACACCAATCCAAGCCGCTCCTTATTTTTCTCGTTATAAATTCTATCGAGCCTTTCCCACTCAATCTTCGCTTCTTTATACTTCTTGAAAGGTTCTTCCGCTTCCTTAACTTTCTGCTCCAATTTTGCATTTTCTGCAGCGATAGCTTCATTCAATTTTCGTGCATTTGCTTCTTCTGATTCTAATTTTGTCGACAATTCATCGACAGACAGTTCATTGTAATTATCCGTTATGGTAGGTTCAGATGTAATCTCGCTTTCGAGTGGTAACGGCTGAAGAAGGAAAAGTTGGTTTCGCGGTACACTCATCAACCGAACTATGAAAGCACTACGGTAGGCAAGGGCACTACGGTAACTACGGTCTTCCACGGTAGGAGTACTGTATCCAGAAATCAATTAGCTCCTCTATACCTTGATCACATCAGCATTGTTCTTTCTACGGTATTGCTCAGCCAGTTTGTCATAGTTGTCGAAGACGTAGGTCAAATTGTTGAATTCACCCTGAAAAACAACTTTGTTTATCTCATTTTGCGTTTCATTTCAGGTTCGCTCTGGCTTCGCGAGCGGTCGGTGAGGAATGAGCGAGCACCCAATGGATTCCCCCGCACTCTACCTATCATACTGTACCCCAAGATACCGTATTCATTGATTTGAGTGTCATCTACCATAATCCAGTCGCTGCATTACCCTCAACCTACATCATTCGGCGATGAATTGTCATCAAGCGTTGGTTCTTGCTTGTCGGATTCGACCGGTGGAATGATTTGCGATTCGAATGAGACCAGCGAATTCTGAAAACGATCGATTAGTCGTGGGTACGGTAATGATGATTACGGTATGCCCATCGTGGTCTACAGTACTGATACCGCATCCCCCAAAAACTGAAGGGCTTCTTTCAGTTAGGGTACTGTATCAAATATGGTATAAAAAGTACGGTATAAAAAGGGTGGAGGTAACTTACCAATATCAGCAGAAGAGGGAGAGGAATGGAGTGAAGGAACCGCATCCCATGAACGGAAAGGAGGAGAATGAGGGGAGGAGCGTGACTTTCGCGACTCGTCAACAGATAATTATATTTGCACATTGCATGCAAAGAGGTAGTGAACAAACAACGAAACGTGTTGGATTTTGTTGTCAACAAGTTTGAGAGTTTGATGGTGTCAGATCGATTTTCGGATTGCTCACTAGTTTAGCTAAGTTTAAGAGACCGGATCGGTAAAAATCGAGAATCCTCCGGACACGTTCCTCCCGGAATGGGGCCAGCAATCCCATACTCTAGCGTTTGGAGGGTCTTGGGCTCACATTGCTCATGACACCCCTTGTTCGGGGTTTCCAGTTGTACGGAACGAGAAAAGTCGAAAGAGGTATGAAATGTTCGAAAAATCATAAACTACAAAGTTGCAGAGATAGACTCAAATGTTCAAGTGCATCACGTTAGAGGTCTCCTGAGCCGCCTACAGAGCAGTTCAGATTGAATGCTGATTGATTCAGGATTGTTTTTCAGACCCTGAGTTTTTATTTTTTGAACAAAGTTGCATGTTCTTGCAGCGAGGGCACCAGGTAACCTATGTGCACATAGTAGCCCACTGGTGGGGGTATCTGAAAATTGTGTCATTGGACTTGCCAGATTTTGCAGCTGCGAGATTTCGATTTTCAAAGGTGCTGAACCGAGAATCTGGCTTGAAATTGAGCACGATTTCGTTATTCAATTCTCGAAACTCATGCAATATACCACTCAAATAGAATTGGTGTGCCATCTAGAGAATCATCAATCTGATAGGAGTCGATTTCCTCACCATGAGTTTTTCGACCCATGACCCGGGGTTCATGGTCTCGGAGTGGCCCATCACCATGAACCCGGGGTCATGGTCCAAAATGAAGGTGGAAAGTCATGATGGAGGAACTTTATGTACTATACGTCAATGAATAGTACACTACCACTTCAACATACTGTATCCCGATCTACCGTAATCGGGGTATCACAAACTGACTTTTATTAAATATTATTTTTAAAATCA
>LS490170.1:208051-233592 GCA_900490845.1 Pristionchus japonicus
GGGGCGGGCGGAGTGAGCGGAGAGGGCGGGAGGAGACGGAGAGTTGCTCAGAGGTTTGGAACTCTTGGTTCCGCCCTCTCGATTCCGCGTGGTCTCTCGCCGGTCTGGGTTGGAGCGACGTGTTTTAGTCGTCGGATCAATTCGGAGAACCCGTGAGAAGACCAGGAGGGCGAAATAGTAGATGGATATTTTACGAGCTCGATTGAATGGAGAGGTAGCCAATGCATAGTAAAGCGATCACGACTGTGCAGAACTTTTCGACCTCTCGCCTGTGAGATGTCGGAAAAGGGTTTCAGCAACACAGAATGCGATCATTCACGAACTCAATTCAGCAAAACGACATCTAGACATAGAAAAGCTAGGGAATAATTCATGTCTGCTTCATGCGAGAAGCCAGAGAGAAGAGGGAGAGCAGAGGGGCATAGTCAGAACAGACGTTTGTGGGCTAGACATACGTGGGCTAGCGTTTGGGCGAAATTGACTCCTATGAATGCCTAGAAGGCAGAGAATGATTCAAGCAGCGTCTTATCGACGAAAGGCATGGTAAGGCCTCAGAACACACGTTTGTCTGCTAGACATACGTGGGCTAGCTTTCGCTAAATGGGCCCCTACAAAATGTCGGAAGGGACAGAGAGTGAAACAAAGTTTCACAAAAGCAAGCACGGTAAGGCAAGAACACATGTGCGTTAAAAATTGAAAGTCTCAAGTAGTCTCGTCTGACAGACAAACGCTAGCATGCAGGTAACTAACACAGTAAGCCATCAGAATCCAAAGTGGGCTAGGCTAGACGGCGCACATAAAACATGGGCTAGCTGCTGCAATTGCTGAAGCCAGGGGGAGCGAGAGACAATGCGAAATAGAGAGAGCCCAGAAAGGTCAGACAGACCGAAAGATCATTCGAAACGGAGAGACGCAGGTCTTTGGCCAGTTAGCTGCCTGTTATGGAGGACGGAAATTGTTTGGGACTCTCTCACTTTTGCGTTGTCTCTCGCCCTGTCTGACTGATGAGAAAGCGTGTCGAATGAAGAGGGCAATTGGCTGCTCGGTTATTAGAAAAGGAAGTGTCGGGGACATGAGGATTACACTCTCAATTCAACATGATCTTTCATCAGTCAGAGTGGTCAACGAGTGTAGAGGACGAAGAGGGCAAGAGTGAATTGCCCTGTTATGAGGGCGCACTTGTCTAGGCGGTTTAACTGGGCGGGTTAGGCCGCCTCTCGCGAGCGTAATTAAAACGTCGCAGCAACAGTGAGTTTTGCTCTCTGCCCTGCCTAGTTATGCCCTCAGGGTGATCTCGCTGCACACTTCCTACACAGTAGAACAACTCCAGAAAAACGATCAGCGCAAATCGACAATCCCTGGGCTTTATTCTAAATCAGGGATAAATGGGATTGAAAAATTTAAAGCCAAAATAGCTGCGCGCGCAGTTCGCCTTATAGATTTGACCGGATTCTATGAGCAAATAATTCTGACGATACGGAACAAATCCGGCCCGTGATCCCGATGAACGAATGTAAATCAGGCATCGTAGCTGAATCATAGTCATCTAGTTATTTCTGCGGTCTCTTGGGGCTCCCGGGGCTCCCGGGGCTCCCGGGGCAAGACTGAGGGTGGGGAGCTGTACGGGATAGGTGACTACACAAAGACTGTATTGTGCGGTTTGGAAACTCCAAATCTGCGGAAAATTTGTGCAAACTGCAGCCTATTCACTTTGAGTGGCACAAAAGCAACACAATGAAGATAAAAAATACTATGTGATCCCCAGAACATTAAGCAACTGGGGTGTCTACAGATACACTCTTTTGCGCGGGTTGGACTCCAATTCTGCAAAGAAATCCTGATACAAAAGCAGTCTATCGCCCCCTCAAGATACAAGGCAAATCTAAGCAACTATGTGATCTCGTGAGCGGTAGCTAATGGTGGGGCAGGAGGTACATAATCATCACGGAGACAAGCGGTATGCGGTGTGGCAAACAACAAGTCTCGTCAAATGCTACTACTAGCCTAGACAACAGAAAAAGTTGGCTAGATAGCCGCTGCGATAAATATGCGCGCGGTGGGAACTGCTACGTCATCTACTACTGTTATTCAATTATCGTGAACTAACTTTTTTCGAAATTATTTTCATCGAGCCTTATCACATGAACTAGCCCAACTCCTCACTAGCCGCTTCCATTAGCAGATTGAGCCCTGATAAATATTGAGGATTTTGGACAGGGAATTTGCTTGACAAATAATTAAGTGGTCCCCTATATTTGGGCGCGGTTTTGCTGGGACTTGACAAGCTCCTTGATTATCGTGATTGAGGGGCTTCACGCTGGAGGAATTCATATCTTCTCCAAGTAGCCATCCAGCAGCTACCGTAATGATGGTTACAGTACTGAGGCTACCGTATCTCCTCTACAGTAATCCAAGCTACCGTACCGAAGTACGGAATTCAGGATACCATAGACAGGCTCCCAAAATACTGGTATCTAAACTACCGTGTTGAAGACCTTCGTACTTCATGGTGCACTAATCACAGTGTTCTAGGCAACCCTATTGTTGGCTACCGTAATCACGGCTACAGTTTGCCTGTTGAGCATCGATCAGGAATAGAAAATGTATTATATCCGCGCCATTCTAGACAACTACGACGCAGGAAATTGTAGGGGCGGCCTGAGAAAATGGCGCGATGTGAGAAACACAAGAAAAGAGGGAAGTCTGATACCCGAATCTAGACGGGGATAATTATAAGTGCGCTGGCGTCAAGGGAACTAGCGAAAGTGCTTCCCATCTTCAATGGTTTGGTTTGTCGTCGGGGGTGCTAAAAGAGCAAGAGGGCGTCAACGAATCAACGCGGTAGAAGTATTGGCACTTGTGGAGTTCCTCTGAACAACTAATGGATATCACTCTTTCTATAAACTAGACTGTCTACCGCTGGGCTGGTGGTAGGGGGGTGGATGGTGGATAGTTAGCCTTCCACGCTCTTCAGATGAACTCCTCAAGTACCGAAGTATTACGCGCGCTGTTTCCAGGAAAATTCATCATTCGGAATGTAGAGCTTGCGATTTTAGACGTTTCGTAACAGGAAAGTCTGATCTTGAGACTAGTCTAGGTCGATTATAAGTGCGCGCGTCAACGGAACTACTTGTAAGTGCTGTCGCACAACCTTTGCGTCTGGAATGTTAGCGCTTGGTGATGGGGCTATCGTTACGTATGGGCTTCACATCGTTCTCATTGTTTCCTCCAGACACCCCCATTGTTTCCTCCAGACAAGGGTGAACAATGGGCTTATCTTTTTTAATTTTCCCGCGAAACCGTAATCGAACTGCAAAAGTGACTCGAAATTTAAGACATTTGTGAAACGTAACGCAATTTTCCTGATTGCTTTTGTAACAAAATGAGAATCCAGATGCGTTTCAAAATTCCTTTAGAATCCTGAGCTTGCAGTTCCGTTATGTGAATCCTGACCCTTGTCTGTCGGGATAGAACGCTGTGGCTTCAGATCGGTAGTATCTTGGCACTTTCTCAGAAATCCATCCGGCGAGCGTGCTAATAAACCTCCGCGCTAACGTTCCGCTAACTATTAGTGCGCGCTAACATCGGAACTACTCACCCGAAGCAAATTACTTTTCGGCGCGCTTGAAATCAGGTCGTCTGACACTAAGGAATTCTCCAGGGACTACTCAGACAGGAAAGCAAGTGATCATGTCAAGACGCTGACTCTATCCTTCCGAATTTTGTTCAGGACTCCTTCTCGGAATGTGATACTTCAGCGATTCATTTGGTTCGGATTTGGCCCAAGATATTCTCAGTCATGATTGAAACGGGGGAGATTATTAGTGCAGTCGCTCTATTGGGATTAGATGTCTTTATAAGATCGTTGTCTCTGACTGGCGAGAGAGCACGGACAACTGAGAGAGTGCAAACTACGGTGGTAGAAGCGAAACTACAACAGAGCTCTTGGGATAGGCGTCACTTAGTGCATTCAGGAGATCAGAGGGTGTACGATGGGGGAAAGTCCAACCAGGTTAACTTGTAAGGCAGACATTGGAATCACATTACAGGCAAAATGTCATTCCAAAGACTGTTGACACTGCAGATTTCACAGCGTTCTATCCCGACAAACAAGGGTGAGAGTTGACCTAACAGAACTGCAAACTCAGGATTCTAAAGAAGTTTTGAAACACATCTCGATTCTCATTTTGTAACAAAAGCGATCAGGAGAATTGCGTTACGTTTCACAAATCTCTTAAATTCCGAGATCAATTTGCAGTTCGATTACGGTTTTGCGGGAAAATTCAAAAAGATAATCCCATTGTTCACCCTTGTCTGGAGAAAACAATGGGGGTCAGAACGCTGTGCTCCATGAGCAGATGCTTTGATAAAGCCTCCCTGATGCCGTATTCCATTGCATGGAAATGCATAATGACAAAAAGACATGTGACGAGTGCTCAAGAAAAGATCTTAAAAACTAGTAGCCACTGCGCTTACTTTAGGACTGAGCACTAAGATAGAGCGCACAAACTTCAGTAAACCATTCGACATTTGGCTGGTACTCACGGAAGCAGGTGCTCTGTGTAGACAAGGAATGACTTCAAAAAGACTCTCCTCATTTCACACGCTCTCTAACCGGTCAGAGGGGCGGACTAATGTAGACTAGGCGACTAGTGATCGTCAATGCCAAGTTACGTGCGGATATTCAGCTGTCTCAAATTCGGAGATCAGAAAAATATGTAATTTTGTTTAAATTGGGCGAAAAACTCGTGGAAATCGATCAAAAATGCAAAAATTCAGAAGCGAAGCTCCAAGTCGACGCTCTTCTAGCGAGTGGGTCAAAATTGAGGCGATAACCCTGTTTTGGATCAGAAAAGCGAAAACAAATTAGCGCTGAGAGCTAATACCTTGTAAAGAAGGTACAAATACGGTGGTTTTCTAGAAAAGTTTTTTCCTCTACAACCAGGAAATACAAGAATACAAAACGTTTGTATGAAAAAAGTGGTAAAGTACCTACAGATGAACGTTTCTTTCGATCGGGAACTACTGAAGCCCTTTGCACTATACTGAACGCCTTTTTTGCCGAATATTATAAGTGCAGATCACACTTTCCGGGGAGATAAGCTCAAGAGAAAATTCAGCGAAACTGATGGGGATTCTGCTTCGTTTCAGTCACCGGCAGGCGGGGATGCATTATCCCTGAGCGAAAATTGTCACCGATTCACGGAATTTGAGGCCTGGATTGCCGGATTTGCCGAATAATCAGCGTGACCTAATAAGGCTAATTCACAGTGTAGAAAAAAGTAAAATTGATGATGGTGATGATGTCTCTACCCCCTGCTTTCTCGCAACACATAGAAACATCACTTAGTGAGATGAGTTCGGCTTGATTGCAACCACTTTTTGGGATGACACCAGAGACTCTCTCACTTTACCATGCTATCTCGCTTCTCTGTCCCCGTCCGAAAACATGCAATTTCGGGCCCAGATTTTGCCGTATTACGCCTGTTTTTCATGCCTGAGCTCTGCGGTATGACCCAATGATTCTTGATTCGAAGTTGTGGAAAAGTGGAAAACCGTGGAAAAGTGACGAAATGAGCAGGTGTAAAAATGAGACTTGAGCGCATGAGAGCGGTTTGAATAATATTGACGCATATTCACATGAGCGAATGACGCTTGCAGGTTGGGTGCGTTTCATAACTTCATGAATGTTTGGCACTGCTGTACTTTTTGGCCCAGCCATTCACAATAGAGCACTCTATCTCTTCTCATTCCCTGCCTCACTTCTCAAGCAGAGCTGTCATAGAGCATGAGACCCTGGGCAAAAAAAGGACAGGAGTTCCGAATGTTTTTGACAAAACAAAAAGCAAAGACAAAAACAAGCTTACGGCATCTCATCGTTGTTGTTGTTGTTGTTGCTGTTGTTGTTGATGTTGTTGTTGATGTTGCCGAAGAGCTGATGAAATCGAATGGGCGACGAGCACGCCATACGGTAGGAGTACGGTAGTCTCAGGGTACGGTGAAGGATACTGTAAGAGTACGGTAATTGATCGGAAAATGAAACGCACAAAAGATAACGTTCTCTGAGGTAGAAAAGTGTACGAATGGATAAATCGCGACTAAAAAAGTCGGCTTCAGATCCGGTCAAAGCAGGGGCTTCCCAACGAACTTCAGAGATCGTCGATCATGAGAAATGGGAGTCAGAGGCAATGAACATTGCCAAAATTCGCACGTAAGGCATCGCAGCTTAGGTAAAGGTAGGAGGATACCGCAAACTTTCCGCTCTCAACGCTCCCTTTCTTAGAAGACCACTTTGAAGGGGGATTCAACAGGATGAATGAGCGCAGGCAAGACATGGAAATGCTGGTTCAGCCTCAGAGCTAGGTACGGTATAGCCCCGAAACAAAATCGACTTGTTGATAGCTAGAATCATCCCATAGGTGTGAGGAGTGTTGCGGCCTATGCGCTATGCTCACAAAAAGCTGATAAGCCCCTGGCGCTCTCTCAATTTCGGCTTGACTCTCTTAGTCTGTGGCCCAAGAGAGATAAGACTAACGTGAGAGACAATAGCATATAGTTAAGAGTGACGGGCTCAGGCGTCGATTCATGCGCTCACTATAATGTCACTGATAAGAGAACGAGCCGACCGCGTATGTGCAATAGCGGTGATAGGACGTACTGATCGGATTTGAATAGAATACTAGACTACGGGAGTGCTTGGAAAGTCAAAACAATCCTTTGGATGAGCTTAGATTGTGCTAACGAAAAGCTAGACAAGGCACGAACAGTTTTCGTGGGTGGGATAACGTTAGAATTGAATAGAAAGTCATAGAATATGCTTGCGTGGAGTTGTGAGGAGACGCTTCAATGGGACGATTCTTCGCTGCAATATTGCCTACTGATTGAACTATGGGGTTTGCAGGGGCCCTTGAATTGAATTATGCAGCCTCAACTATAGGATCAGAGTTTCGGCGCTTCTGCCGTTGGTGGGGTCTCCCACTTTCCCCCTATCCCCTCCCTCTCATTCCCTCTTCCTCAACGTACTCCGCGCGGTTGTCGCGCGTAGGAATGAGTGAGAATGAAAATCAATTTGCTCGTAACTCAATTAGGTCACTCACTCAGACCAGATTACGTCTCTCAAAATGAACACTCTCTCGCAATCCTAATTTACATTCCACCCAAACCTATATAAGTGCTGATTCTGAGTTCTCTGGTTCAGTCCATCGCTCTCCTATCGGAGGAGAGGGAGGGGAGCATACGCCCCCGCGGACTTGGTCTCCTCCGAGAGGGGAGACAGGCCTCTCCTTTGCGAGGGAGAGGGAATGAGAGGGAGGGGATAGGGGGAAAGTGGGAGACCCCACCAACGGCAGAAGCGCCAGAGTTTCTATGGGACACGGATGGCTGAGGTTCAACGCGAATCTAACAAAAAAGCATCACTGAATTGATTCTCACTGATCTGAAGCTTGTGCTAGAGAATTTAAACATCAGCATAACCAAGAAAATGCGCATGTTTGTTTCGAATTTGTGTCGCAAGAACCTGCTAATCCGGATAAAATAGACTACGGGAGCGCGTGGAGGATGAAGTTCAGAATACTTTAGCACCTTGTGCGTAGATTCCTGGTCAAAGTGTGCGCTCGTATAGCAAAGACTTTGTTTCAAAACTTTCTCAAGAATCGATGAATGTTTCCTCTCCGGGGTTTTTGCTTTTTCGCCAAAATCAAGTGAGCTTCGCAATGCTTTCGTCATATTTGACAGTCGTATTCCAGTGATCTTGATCCGATTTCTAACTGAACATAATTATTAATAGAGCCGCTAAGCACGCAAAAACGAGAGGTTCAACAAACAAAAACACGATCGCCTATTCAATAACTCTTCAGTAGCTGCGCCCATCAGAGCTTTTCTTCCTGCAACACCACTAGGAATCAAATGTGTGATAGATAGCTATAGCCTATGCATTCACTGCGCGTGTTTATAAATGCATTGCACTCTTTGCCTTGTCGCATAAGGATATGGAAGCGTCTCTCCAATTCACGCGCTGTCTCGCTCTGTCTGACAGGCATGAATAAGGAAGAAACGTAAGCTAGCTTGGTTTTTGAGGCCGCAAGAAAGTGAGATAAAGCACCCCGCGCTGTATGACCTATGCCTTGCGCAATGCATTGCTGATGCGAGGTTGCTGAGGGGATTTGTTGGGCATTGATGGAATAGTAAGGGCTTAGCTATGGTTGAGCTTAGGACCATGGTCTTAGGAATTCCCAGACCAATTGCTGCAATAATTTGACCCATCGAGAAAGACATAAACCCACGAACAACGAGGCATCTTTGAGCCAGGAAGCCCATTTCCCGCCAAGCATGGGGTAATGGGCGAGTATGGATGGCAGTTTGGGCGAGGGAGGGAGGGAGGGAGGGTTTGAAGCTGGAGCCGTAACCAAAATGAGGAACGCGCGTCCCAACTGGCATTATATCGGCACCCCGCGAAGCAATATCGGCCGAAATTCCATCCCTAACACGCAAACACACGCATGGCTTTTACCGGGGTATTGGGTGTATCATGGAGGCGGTCTCTCGCTTTTGCGTTGTCTCTCGCTTCTCTGGTAGCAGAAACATCGCAGGATAGAGGACGGAAAGAGGCAAATACCAACTTGTACGAGGAAGGAAGAGAGGCAATTGAAATTGGATTCAGGAATGGGATGTCTATTGTGTTGACGGCAGTGAATTTTCGCGTTTCGAGAGGAGCTCTGGATGGAGTTATGTGTCTGGTTGAGCTTGCAAAACAAGTTTGCAGAAGTGTTCACTCATAATTTAGGAAAAAATCAAAAATGTGACACGTTTTGCCGTTTCACTACTCTGGTTTCTCCCTTGTCGATCGAAGTAACGGGATGGCACGCAAATAAGAGCGAATTTCCATACAAACGAGCATCTCTTTACGTACCGTGCTGAGTGAGGAGCCTCAATTGAAAGGAGCCGCTCCAAACAGTACGGAAGTGCCATTTATCCATTCCACACCTTCTTGGTGATCAGAGGACTCGGTCCTACACAAAAAAAAGTAGCGTATTTCCTTCATCTCTCCTGTCTGGACCGGAAGCAATCGAAATGAAGGTTTCGGCCGAAATTGAAACGGGAAATTGCGAGTGATGCGACTATGCTGGACTATTACGAACTCTCTGGTCAGAAATCGGGGAAAAACAAATTGTGTGTTTTCCCAGAAGATGGAATACAGCCTTGATTACTGAGATGGAGTCGGAAATATTGCTTACCTTGCAAAGTGAAGCTTTCGAGCTGCAAATCGCCCTAGGGCTTCGCATATTTACATTCCTACTTGCACCATTTCAAGCGATGTGTCTTATAGTGTCTTTGGTCCTGATCCATTCGTGAGTTGTAAATCCGTCTCAATGGCTTCACATATTTACACCCCAACTACACATTATAACGGGCCAAGGACGGTCTGTCCGATAACAAACTAGCATGGATTGGTTGCGCCTGAAGACGCATTCTCACTCTTTCTACTGGTCCTTCGCAGGTTAGAGAGACGAGATAGTGTGTGAAATGAGGAGAGCAGCCGCTCCAACCACTATCTCTAGCTCTTGCGCCCACTCACAACGGTATGAATCACTCAAAACACGAGAGTAACGATCGGACTCTCTCAATTTGCCAAACTATCTCGCTTCTCTGATCGCTTCTCATCGACAGAGAAAAGTTAGGGTGAGCAACAATACGCATGGCTAATCGTCCCAAGGGTGCTCGCATAATGACTGTAATGGAGATCATTGATCAGGGAATAGAGATGCACGTAGGATAGGGAAGTATCATTAGAAATACAGGTATTGCGAGAGTTTTTCCCATACAATTGTGGAAATAATGAATGAATCACAAAGCAATTTACAATGAAACCTCAGTAATTATTGTGGAGAGATTACGTAAAACTGAACTTCGCGAAATGCTCCCAACGGTGTGATTTCTCGTCGTAATTGATGTCGATGTAGCTTCTCTATTTGTGCATTTCTTGACAGCAGACTTGTTAGTTGTCACGTAGAGAAGGTGTAATCAAGAAGCAACACAACGAAGTCTGAAGGAAAAGTGAACAAAGAGAGGATCCCTCATAACGATTCTTGTACATTTTAATTCGAAAGTTCGCATGATCTGAATTCACGCGAAAAATATGTCAAAGATAGCCAATTTTTGATTGTCTGAAACTCTTGTAAGCAATCCGAATATCGACATGGCAACATCAAACTCTCAAACTTGTTGACAACAAATCCAAAACGATTAGTTGTTTGTTCATTACCTCTTTGCATGCAATGTGCAAATGCAATTATCTGTTGACGAGTCGCGAAAGTCACGCTCCTCCCCTCATTCGCCTCTCTTCCGCTCATGGGATGCGGTTCCTTCACTCCATTCCTCTCCCTCTTCTACTGATATTGGTAAGGCACCTCGACCCTTCGCTACCGTACTCTACCCTGGACTATTCTACCGATGCCGTAACCACAGACATGATACAGTACCCTAACTGAAAGGGACCCTACAATATTTGGGGGATACGGAATCAGTACTGTAGACCAAGACGTGCATACCGTAATCATCATTACCGTATCCACGATTGATCGATCGTTTTCAGAGTTCGCTGGTCTCATTCGAATCGCAAATCACCTCACCAGCAGTACCCGATAATGAAGAACCGACGCTTGCTGACAATCGATCGCCGAATGATGTAGGTTGAGGGTACTGTAGAGACTGGGCTACGGTAGAGGGTACCCGTGCCCCCGATGAATGGCTACGGTATCCTGGGGTAGGGTAGAGCGAAGAACGGACGCTCATTCATTGCAGCCGACCGCACATGATGCCCGAAAGAACCTGAAATGAACCATGAAATGAAACAAACAAAGTTGTTTTTCAGAGTGGATTCGACAATTTGACCTACGTTTTCGACAATTATGACAAAGTGGCCGAGCAATACCGTAGAAAGGATAATGCTGATGTAGTCAAGGTATGATGAAGGGGAGTTGACCGATGATCTATGGATACCGTATCCATGAAGTAGTCGTCAAACTTACCGTATCACGTAGCCAGCATACGGTATGCGCTAGTTAGGTGAAGGAGGCAACGACCTCCGATTACACACTCCTCGTCATACAGTACTCCTACCGTGATCGACAGTACCGTACACTTCAATGGATTCATTTGCTACCGTATCCCTGCCTTAACCTTGTTGCACCGTATCTACCGCTTACCCACTCAAATTGGTTTGAAAATTTCTACCGTACCCTTACCGTAGCCTCTGGGAGCGTTTATCAATAATATCGATTATCGAATGCACTAATCGATCTTCTTAGTTACTGCCATAACCTACCGTATTTCCTTACTCACAGTGCCGTAACCTACAGTATTTTTGTTTGGATAATGTTTTTGCTTCCTCCTACTGTATCTCATATACTGAAGCATTTTTATTTTCATCAAGCACATTGATCAATTTTCAACATAGATAATTTCAAATCCGTAGGGGGTATTATGTATTAGTAGGGGGATGTGTAGGGTAGATGAATAGACCGTGTAGCCAACACTTCCCTCTTCAGCCCTTGTCCCTCGAAAACGAAGGCTCATCTGAACCTACCATAACCGACAATTACAATGAACTGTCTGCCGATGAATTGAATACTAAATTGGCGTTAGAAGAAGCAAATGCACGAAAATTGAATGAAGCTATCGCTGCTGAAAATGCAAAATTGGAGCAGAAAGTTAAGGATGCGGAAGAACCGTTCAAGAAGTATAATGAAGCGGAGGCTGAGTGGGAAAGACTCGATGGAATATACAAGGAGAAAAATAAGGAGCGTCTTGAATTAGTGTACAAAGCAGGAAATGCAACGAAAGATTGGAAGGAAGCAAATGAAGCCTATGCGAAAATCAACAAAATAGTAGCTGCTCAAGTGCAACTCGAACAAGATATCGAAAAAGCTAAGAAGGACGTAGAAAACCTCGAGAAAAATGGAGCCTATTTGACGAAAGCACTTGATCGAAAAGCTGAATTGCCGGGAATAATTGAAACTCAGACGAAGCATGTGGGAAGTCTCTTCGATGGAATAACTACGGCGAATGGACCGTTGGAGGACGCTCAAAACGATTTCAATACTTTCCAAGTGGATTACAATACAAAGAATTGCGCAGTTTCGGGACATTCGGATTGCCCGGACATTATCAAAAGCTTAAACAGTGCAAATGCAACACTTCTACTAGCAAAGGGTGCTTCTGACCAAGCTAAAGAAGAACACAGACTGGCAAATGAGAAGCTGGATCAATTACAAAATGAAGAAGCGGAATTACCTGAGAAAATCAGGCAACTTGAAAAGAATAAAAGGAACATGGAAACTTATTTAACTGATGCAAAAAACGAAGTAAATTATTTTCTGGAGATGCAACGAAAAGAGGAGACCCCATTGGCTGAGACTCGCATATTGAATGAAACAGCCGCGGCTACTCTTGCACAGGCAACTGATCGCAAAACCTTAGCAGAAAAGAATTTCGCAGAGTATCCTGAAGAAAATATAAGAACGGAAAAGAAAGCAGCTACCGTGGCGCTCTCAGAGTATAAGAGGGCGAAAAAAATTAGAGATCCGCTCAACGATGAAATCGAAGAAATGAAAACCCATCTGAAAGAACTACAAACGCAACGCGATCAATCCATTGAACGAGTCAGCTCATTGAAGCGAATTCATGAAGCGAAAACTTCTCAAAATCCAAAGTGAGTCTAATTTTACTCCAAATTACTCCAAATACGTAAATGATGTTCAGGACGGGCGGTTTTCCGATCTGGATAGCTGCTGTTATCGGCGCCTTGGTATTGGCTGCTATAGTTATCTTAGCAGTCGTTCTGATAAAGAGGAGGAAAAGAAAGGAACATAAGGAGGAAAAAGGTGATGATTAGAACTGATTGGCGTAATAATGAAACAACTGTTTTATGTCATCTTTTTCGAAACTAATTTCGTGATGGCATTACGTTCTTATCCCACTCCGAATGTCGTAATTCAAATCGAATTTGCAGTTGCCACGGACAGCCAAGCCTCCCATGTTCCACCACAGGATTCAGTGCCGAATACGGCGAGTAGTGTCAGCCAACTGCCCCAATCTACTCCGGGAACCCCGGCCGGAGAATACCCCGGTCCGAGTACCCCGGTCGGGGAATCGATCAGTAACACGCAACTAGCGACGGCTCTAGCAGGTAGCGTTTGGTAGAGGGATCGGTCCACCATGTTATTGGCGCCTTTTGAAGTATGAGAGAAAACAAAGTGAATGTGACGCGAAATTTAAAATCTAACTTTCAGGGTCTGACAGCAACACGCAACTAGCGACGACTCAAGTAGCAGGTAGAGTTGTGTCTTGTTATTGGGCACAGAAAATATTTTAATTAAAAATATATAAAATATTCTGTACGATTTTCTATTTGGAACCCTAACTTTCAGGCTCTGCGAGTAACACGCAACTTGCGACGACTCCTGTGGCAGGTAGAGGGGGATAGGGATTGTTCCGCTTGGCGGCGGTGGCATTTTACTCGGACAGGGCGTTTGCTAAATACGGAATTTGTCAATTGCAGACTCCAACCTAGCGACAGCGAAAAGCAGAGAACCGGGTGGGATTATTTTTGAATAATCTGAGAAGAAATTAGCGTAGCTGATCAGATTTGTGATACTTGTGATGATGATTCCAAATATCAGAAGCCAAGCCTGCAACGGATAATCAACAGCCGCGGCAAATAATGCCTCCAATCGAGGAGAGGCTAGATTGTTAGTTCTGAGAATAATAATAATTATTATTAAATGATAATTATATAAACACCATGTGCACTTCAGGGGAAATAGAATTGGACGCGAACAAATTAAACGACGCCACTGAAGAACAGAGAAAATTAAAAAAATTCGTAATTGATCGGCATTATGAGGTTTGCGTTATTTGTTTGGCAACAAAACAAATATTTGTTCAGGGAAGATCGATTCTCAACACAAACGGTGAGTTTGGATGCTAGTGTTCACCCTCAAATTAGCGTTTTATAATTAGTTATAACCTCGACAAAATTGGAAAATTGCTCAACAATTCAGATGTTCTCATATACACGAACAAGGGAGGCAAGCGTGTCAGACTCATGCGAAACGGCGTTGAAGTAAGGAATTTGACTGTAGTTTTGCTTTTAATTTTGTTAATTTTATAAAATTCTTCTCAGAGCGAGGTGATTCCCGGTTCGGCGCTGAAATTTGTCGATGACAACGAGAGCATGCCTTGGGTGAGAAAAAACTGAATCTATTTCATGCCTAAATGCACTTTGTAGCTGACGGCAAAAGCTGTTCCTGAAGATCAGAAATTCAATGGCCTGATTGACAATGTTTTCGTTGTGAGAAGTGACGATAAGGTATTTTTTTGGATCTTTTTCGGTTTCTGGTCGACCCCCAACCGCTCGGAATGAAATGCCAAGCGACATGTGAGAAGGTTGGCCAGGAACCTTTTTTGTATACTTTGATCCAAGAAAAGCAGAATTCTGATCAGGGTCGCGAAACGCCCGCCGAGAGAAAGATAAGGAAGATCGAATTCAAAAACAATCAAGACAACTGTATCAAGAAGGTGCATGAACTCAATGAAGAAAGGGCGAGTGCGGGTGAAGAGGTGAATAATTCATTTTATTGTATTTCATTCATTTTATAATTCATTTTATTTTTCTTAAATTCATTTTGTGTGTGAATGAATGTGTGAATAATTCATTTTAATATTATTGTTAATAAAAAAGTATGTAGAGCGACCACTGTGGGATGCTTGTCCACTGTTGGAAAATCGTATTTTCTTCGCACATTTGGCAACTCCGCTGATAATGAATATACAATAATGTAAATAAAAATTTTACAGGACGACAGCCAGCCTGAGAATGAGAAATCGGGCGCGGAAAATGAGGATAAGTCTACGCAGAAAACGGTCAGTTGGGACTACACTTCGGAAAGCAAGTCTCCACATTACGCGCTATCTGTCATCTGTCAGAGATTGCAGAATGAGCATTATCGTGCTTCAGCAGCTCTAGCCGGGGCACCGTTGTGTTTGATTAGTGCATTATTTCCCGATTACAGAGTTATCAAAAATAATTATTGCATTGTTCAGGAGAAAAGCGAGGGTGACGATCATCATTCGGAGAGGAAACAGGCAAGTCGATACATTAATCAACCATTTACTTAATTAATTAATTAAAAATAAATAATTTTGAAATATGAAAAATGTTGTATAATTATGAAATAATTGCAGGCTGTGGCCAAGAAGGCTAAGAAACCATCGAAGAAGAAGAATGTTGGAAAAAAGAAGGTCGTTTATTTCGAAAATCATCAAATCATGAATATGTTCAGAGCGTCTCTAAGCAATCGTCAATGAAACTAAATAGCAAAGGTGAAGAGAAGGTAATGCGAATTTATGCACTGGATTTTTAATGCATCACATTGCAGAAACCGAGAACGGCCTCTCAGAAAGGTTTGGCTTCCATCGTTATTCTCTTATCGTAATTGCTATCGAAATATAAAAAAAATAGAGATGAACCGCTCTCACTTCGAGTGAGCGCGCGGAATGATAAGGCTATTGGCCACCAGTGTTATTCTGATTTTAATTCCAATATGTGAACCCTATCCGTTATCTGAGCATGCACTCATTTATTTTCTTATTTTCAGCCTACATTGTCTCGCATAATCACAAGAACCAAAAGAAGAATCGCAACCAAACTGTGGAGTATAACAGGATGGGCATTCCTCGAATCAAATACAAAAAAATTGATGCAACAATGAAAGACATTGAGGCAAATCATGGGTGACCTAACGCAAAATTTACCAACACAGCCCAATTTCCTTTTCAGTTCAATGCTCACAAGGGAGACTTTGACAGAATTTGTAAACGACATTGTTGCAAAATTCGATAAAGGAGAGCCAGTAAGCTTCTTATCATTTACAGACCTTCTTTTTATTTAAGGACATTGGTATTTTTCAGATCAAATTCGACAAGCAAACTAATTTTGTGGTGAGTCTCATCTGGCAGAGAAAGAGCAGATTCAAGTCAGGTGTGGAGCATATTGATTGTAACTAAATTTTGAACCACTCAATTGCAGAATCGAAAATATTGAGGATCGAAGGCCCTCTCTACATTGTCGGTGACCTTCACGGAAATGTTAGTTGCAACGAAATTTATTCAACTCGAATTACGATTGAACAAGACATCATGAGAATATTTAACGCGAGTGGCCTTTTCCCCTCACACTACGAAATTTTCAGCCCCCAAACAGTTGCCAGCAATAACCAATAACCGTTCCTTGCAGCTCGACAACTTGCTGGCTTTCTTCGCCAAAACCGGTGGATTGTTCAGTGAAGCGTGGAAGAAAGCCCAGTGGCTATTCCTCGGAGACTACGTTGACAGGTTGGGCGTATTTAGGCTTTTTTGAGCAAGACGATCATGCTCATTCCCCGCCTCATTTCTCACCCAACGCGGTCGAGTCTGGGCCAAATTCGATTTTTTCCTGTTTTCTTGCAAAAATGCGTGTTTTTCAGAGGAAAGTACTCCACTGCGATGCTCAACTTGCTGCTTGCGCTGAAGGCTCTCTATCCCGAAAATGTAATTTGTGGTATTTTTTTACATTTTTGCTACTTGCTAGAACAAGACCTCGCCTGCGAGAACTCGAAATACGGCATTAGAGAGTGTTCGAAGAGACGGCTAACCGTGTTTTCAACTCTAATAGCTACTAGGGATGCAGGTTCGAACTCGGAACTGCGAAAAACTATCGAACAATGTCAGAAATTTCGACTCGAGAGGCTCGAGAAAAATTCCGATTCCGATCCGAAAACTCAATTTTAGATCCATCTCCTGCGCGGAAACCACGAGACGTTCAGCGTTAATTTTCGATACGGATTCCGCTCCGATCTGATCAAGGAGTTTGGCCCTAAGGTATCGATTAGTGATCAAGCTTCAAAACTGAACACCTGGCCATTCCAGTGCGTAACATCTGACGTTGTCGTGCGCTTGCAAAATTGCACATGGCAGCGCGTTTACCTTTTGCCTTTGAGCTTTTAAAAATTCAATTGAGTCTCGCCCTCAATGGCTATCGGCAGTCTTCTGTCTTTCAAATTGGGACAAGAGCGTGTGCCCTCGAGAATAGTCTGTTGAGTGCACAGAGTATTCTGTACATACCATTCCCGACTTTCGCGCATTCTAAACGGTCCCAGCCCGGGCCAAGAACGGAAGTTCCAAACATTTCAGCCCGGCCAGATGCTCTACGAGGGCTACAACTCCATGTTCAGCGACATGCCGCTGGCTGCTTTCAGCATTGCAGGTGAGATTTCAGTGTTTCTAAAATTCTCCTCCACACCTGATATCATTTGAATTCCCGAGATACACATCGGGCGGGAATTCAAATGTGAATTGTTGGCGTCATGTGTGGAGGGGAACTTAACTCGATTTTGTTGCGAAAGAGAACGCGGCAAATTGCTGTTGCATTTGAGGCCGTTTGCTTCCCATATGTTGGATGAATCTCTCATGATGAATGGGCTCATTTATTGGATGGAATAGGTCCAAGCTTGATGTAGTAGAAGCGTATCCGCATGAGAAGAAAATCTAAAATGAACTAATTCAGCCGCAAAACTGTTCTGCATGCACGGAGGCATCTCGGAGGACCTCTTGAAGCGTTCATTGGATGAGATCATGAAGCATCTGAAGGTGCTGCGGGCTCCTAGTATCCTTTTAGTGTACCTAGTGTCCTTTTACTATGCCTGATCAAATGTCGAGTCACTTGACGCGAAGAGAGAAACCCACAAAAAAGAGCGCAAAGAGAGGCGAGAGAGTATGCGAAATGAATAGACGATTACCCGTAGTTCGCACTCTACCACAATGTTGTGAATCATCAGGAAGAAACCCGCAACATTGCCAATTTGCAGAACATATCGGTAAACGGAATCGAAGACACGGAAGACGACCCGATCACACGCGACCTCACCTGGGCCGATCCGACCTGGCAGAGTGGTCTCCTCGGCTTGTGGGTGGTCTTTCTGTTTCGAAATTGTGAACGCTGACTTTTCATTTCACACACTCACTCGCCTATCGGACCAGTGAGATAGCATACGAAATGAAGAGACAGCGCCTCGTATTTGAACTCTAGCAAACAATAAAGTCTATGTGAAGTTTCGGCAGACAACTGGCCACTCCAAAACTAACTGAACTTCCCTAACCAGTAGTTGGAACCTCGGTCTTGCCGCTCTAGGCCTCACGGATTTTTGAATGTTCATTTACTAATTCCCATTATTACAGGCTGTGGTACTTGGGCAGACGCAGCGAGGCGTCATCGTTCACAATCGAGGTGTGATATCGTCTGATATTCTGTTCAGAGATATCTCTGAAATATCGCTTCTGATACTAAAGTCTGTTATTGTATGATTTAGACTACTAATACTAATATTTCAATGATCAATTTAGGCTGTTGAGAAGCTGTGCGAACATTTTGGAGTTGACGCGATCGTTCGCGCGCATCAGGTAATTAATTATTTATCAATTATTTTAGTAATTAATTAATTTCAGATGGTCTACAACGGATTCGAGATGATCGGCAAGACGGCGACTGTGTTCTCCGCGAGTTCGTACGAACCGGAACATGTGTGTTTCAATTAGACTAATTAACTAATTAGTGCTTATTAGTGGCTAATTAGAAACTAATATGAAATTAATTATTTAATTAGACTAATGGGGATTCTAATGGGGATTCTAATGGGGATTCCCCACTTGTGAGGAAGGAATGGAGTAGAATCAGAATAGAGTCGAGGGGTTAGACTGTTCTAAAACCCACGGCAGGGAAAGCAAAGAAGCGGCAGACTAATCAGAACCTAATAAATTAATAAGATAAATTAATAACTAATTAGTGAAATTTAAAAAAAAACATTTCAGAAAAACAAGAACTTCGCTTCCTTCATGTACAATGGTGACAAGGACAGTGGGGTTGGGCTGAGCGTGATCGCAGTTGTTCCGACGAAATTCAGTTAGTTCTGACCATTAGAGTTCGAAATACGGGTATTTAATCGTCTCTTCATTTCACACACTCTCTCGTCTCTTTAACCGGTGAGAGAGTGTGTAAAATGAAGAGACGATTACCCGTATTTTGAACTCTACTGACCATTGTAGACTCCGTCTCTCCATTTCACACACTCTCTCGCCTCTCTGACGTATGCGAATATTATATCCTGCTGACGATTGCATGCTATTCTTTGAAATACAATCACTAATTGTAAATTCAGCTGAAAAGGAGATTCGAGCCAAGTGGAACTACCGCCACTCCCTGACCGCATTTGATGGTGCGACTAAAGTAAGACTCTAATTAACATAATTAGCTAATTAATTAACTAATTAATTAACAATTTGACTATTTTACAGCAAGCACAACCGGAGGATACATCCGAGACCATACAAGATGAGATGCATGCCAAGAAAGCTTAGAGCTGTCCCGTTTCAATCGATAATCAATCGATACCAGCCTTGGGTACCGTAATCACGAGCGTGCTAAGAGGGCACAAATTGTCTTTGCTACTTAGAGCAACGTGTCTATTTTCGCTGAATCGCATAAACGAGCCTTGTTCATTCAATGGAATAAACAAATTAGCGAAATATTGACTGTTTTGTTGCCTACTCTACAATGGTGAATTGGTTCACGCATTTCTCGCAGAAAACTTCTGTAACTTTAGGCCCTGACCTTTCTTTCTATGGACCGCTCTGATTGAAGAGTGAGGCGGGGAATGATGATTGTACAAGACTCTATTGCGAAGGACCGAGCAAAAAGCACAGAAGTGCCGAATCGTGTTCTGTCCGACTGGTAATGACATGTGTTGAGATTGCTTGATTTTCAAGGAGTACCCTAACCAATTTTTCGTCTTACTTTACTCTAAATTTCTCATGACACGGACCAGAGCAAGGAGGGTACGGCAATCCCGAAATTCTCGTTACTGGGTTCTAAATCGGTGAGGGCCTCTGGCCAGTCTCGCCAGTGATCGAAAATATACCATTGCTGGAATTACTGTAATCCGACCGTGGTGGGATCGATAACTAACTTTTTAAAATAAAATTCAATAAAAATCACTTTGCGATAACGGGATAAATGAAATTCGGACTACGGTATATTACTGGAGTAGTGTAGTATACATTCCCACATAGTAATAGGAGTTTCTCGAATATGACTTTTCAGGTTAATTTTGGACCATGACCCCGGGTTCATGGTATGGCCCAAAAATGAAGGTCTAGGATTCGGCTTCTATGTTTATGGAAGTTCACCAGAAGGTGTAAATTTACAGTTTGAGTGACATCTTGCTGAATTACACATGACGAAAATGACAGAATATTTGGCAAAATATGCGATTTCCAACATTCGAGCTCGAAAATCTATGTCGAAGGCACTATAAAAGTTCCGTTTTTAAATTTTTCCTATATAGCCAAGAAGTGGCTCTGCCATTTTCTGGAATAAAATTCCCTGCAAGTTTGGTCCTAGGCAGCAACTATATTTTTAAAATGTTCAAAAAGTAACATTTTCAAGTATATCTTTTTCAGTTTTTATCGAAAATTCGATTTTTTGGCAATTTTTTGTCAGTCATATTTTTGCGCGTTTTTTGAGCCGTAGAGCAAGTCTCTAGCTTACCGGAGCGCTGAGATGCGTCAGAACCGGAATTCAGGTATGAAAATACCTAAAAGCCGGCTTTGGGACGAATGACCTACATCGATCGAAACATTGTCTCTAGTGTATCCACCAACTATAGTAGGGTCATTCTCGTGCAAGTTGTTCCAAAAGAGGCTCATTTTGCTTCACGTTCTCGCGATGCCCGTGATAAAGCGTCTTCAGAGAGGGGTTTATTTAGTTTTGCTTTTAGTTCGATGATGTTCAAATGATTATAGAACACTACCCGTTTTCTGTTGATATCTTTTCTTGCCAATCTTTTCTTGCTTCCTCTCGAATTATTGGAAGTCATTAATTGCTGATGGTTCTAAGACAAGTAATGGTCCCTATGATGATTTCTCTTTGTCCGCAGGTTTTTCAACTATTTACTTGTTTGTTCACTTTTTGTTTGTTCACTCTTTGCATGCAATATGCAAACGTAATTATCTGTTGACGAGTCGCGAAAGTCACGCTCCTTCCCTCATTCTCCTCTCTTCCGTCCATGGGATGCGGTTCCTTCACTCCATTCCTCTCCCTCTTCTGCTGATATTGGTAAGGGATACCCTCGTCCCTTCGTTACCGTACTCTACCCTAGACCATTCTATCGATGCCATAATCATAGATACCCTAGAGTATCTAGTAGTTACGGTTGCTGTACTGTAGAGCACGGTGTGCATACCGTAATCATTATTACCGTATCCACGATTTATCGATCGTTTTCAGACTTCGCTGGTCTCATTCGAATCGCAAATAACCTCACCAGCAGTACCCGAACCGACGCTTGTTCACAATCGATCGCCAAATGATGTAGGTTGAGGGTACTGTAGAGACTGGGTTATGGTAGAGGGTACTCGTGCCAGTTCTGCTCAATGGCTAACGGTATCCTGGGGTACTGTACGATACGGTAGAGCGAAGAAGAATTGAACGGGCGCTCATTCATTGCAACCGACCATACACGAAGCTCGAGTGAACCTGAAATGAAACGTAAAATGAGACAAACAAAGTTGTTTTTTCAGAGTGAACTGGACAATTTGACCTATGTCTTCGACAATTATGACAAACTGGCCGAGCAATACCGTAGAAAGGATAATGCTGATGTAGTCAAGGTACGTAGGAGGAATTGATCGATAATCGATTTCTGGATACAGTGCACCTACCGTGGTAGGGCTACCGTAGTCGGTCGTACTTACAGTATCCTCACGTTTCGTAACGTGCCGTATCCTGTCCCCCGTAAACGGTTTCAATTATTTAGTAAAGTGAAACTACCGGGAGAGATACAATCATAACCTACCGTGGTACCTTACCTGTAACCAATCTGCTTTTTTTGCCACTGGTTTTTTGCCTTACCGTATCCCAGATTCTGTACTTATCTGTTTATCGCGTAATTTCTAAGCCGGAGAAGGGTCAAGTAGGGGCTATATGGTGTACGGAAGAAAACTCTCTTGTAGCAGCTCTTCCTTCTTCAGCCATTACCACTGGAAAACGAGGTCACATCTGAGCCTGCCATAACGGATAATTACAATGAACTGTCTGCTGATGAATTGAGGACTAAGTTGGAGTTAGAAGAAAAGAATGAACAACAATTGAATGAAGCTATAGCCGCCGGAAAGGAAAAATTGGAGCAGAAAATGAAGGATGCGGCAGGACCATTGAAGGATTATAAAGAAACGAAAAAGAAGTGGGAGGAACTCGACAGAACTTACACGGAGTTAAGAAGAGAACTGACGAAGTTGGAGAACGAACTAGAGTATGCGAATGGGAATTTAACGAAAGCAGAGGCCGCGTCTAAGGCAATTAACGCAACTGTTGAAGCTCAAGACAAAGTCGAACTGAGATTCAATGAAACCAAAAAGATAATGGACGATATCAAAAACAACACTGCGAGGCTCAATGAAGCTAGAGCGAAAGCGGGCCCACTAGCAACGCTGATTTCAAATCAAAATGATGCAGTTCAAGATCTGATCCAACCAGAGATTGCGGCAAACGGAGAGCTCCGTAAAGCTCAGGCCATATACAATGGCTTCAATGGCCAATATGAGCAGAATCAATGCAACGCTAGTCCTGGAAAACCGCCGTGCCCGAATATCTTCAAGGATTTGAGACCTGCTAATGAAACCCTTAACGCGGCGAAAATCAAAGCGGCTGCAGCGACAGAAAATATGAGATTAGCCAGGGAGACGCTTCAGCAATTACTGAACCAAGAAACAGAATTGAACGCGCAGATTAAACAACTGAAGAAAATTGACGATGACCCTCAATTCTACCTCACTGCTAACAAGGGGAATTTCGATATGGCTGAGAAAGAAATGAATGAACTTGAACCGCCACGGGAAGAGGCTCTCGAATTGAAGAAAGCAGCGGATGAAGCTCTTGCCAAGGCAACCGCTCGGAAAGCTCAAGCGGAGAAAGAAAAAGACGAGTATCCACGTGCTGAATCGGACGCGGCTCAATTGGCCGCAGAAATGGCTCTTGCAAATTTTACGAAGAGTGAGAACGTCAGAAACCCCTTGCACAACGAACTGAACAGAATGGAAAACAACCTGAAAGAACTCGAGAAGCAACGCGATCAATCAAATGAGCGTGTTGGCGCTTTGAAGCGAACTTATGAGGCGAAAACGGCTGAAAACCCATCGTATGTCCTGTTTTAAATTCTTAGATAAATCATCTTCAAAATTATTTTCTAATTAGTTAAATGTATAATTATTTTCAGGACGGGCGGTTTTCCGATGTGGATTATTGCAATAATCGGTGCATTGATCTTGGCAGTAATTGTTGTCGTAGGAGTTATCCTCATAAAGAAGAGAAAAGCGAAAAAAGAAGCGAAGGACAATGAGACAAAACGTAACTACATCGATTTTTTCCAACTTTTTTGCCACCTAGATTTCTCTTTTTGATGCTGCATGCTTTCAGCGCTGATTCCTATCGATACGGCAAGCCAAAATCCGAGCCAAACTCTGAATGAGACAGCCAGCCTAAATCCCAAAGACATGGCGAGCCGGACAAATGTGCGGATAGCAGATAAAAGAGATAAGAAAAACGAAATGCAATCAAAGGCTACGGTGGAAGGTGAGATTTAGAGCTGAGAATACAGATTTCAGCTTATTTTTATTTTAATTTTTTTGAATATCTACAAATACGTAGATTAAGAGACCGGCTCCGAGAAAATTTACCATTCCGGCTCTTTTGCGGACATTTCCCTAGAGCAAGGATCCAGACCGTCCCACTCACATATTTTGGAGGTCCTTTGACCCTATTCAGGAAAATGATGAAATATTGGTCCGCGTTGCGCAATGCGGCGCGCCAGATGCGCGCGAAATTTGAAAAGTGCATTTTCATATCTTTTCATCCGAACAAGCTAGGACCAAAATTCCTTTTGCATTGTGTTAGGGGTGGCGTAAGTGCACAGGAGCACCATCGCGACCAATTCTAGGATGTGTCTGATACTAATTTTGTGTCTCAAAATTTTCGTTTTTCCGAATTTTCAGTATTCTAAAGTAGCGTCCGACACCGTAATGTGGGTATGCGGTCATACCCCATTCCCTCCTGCACCGGCCTCACCACATATGAAAGGGATTGGGACATCCATATTTGAGAAAAGGTTATTTGAGTGATGTTGGGTCAGTCTTAGGGCGGCCTTACATGGATTTTCCCACTTCGTCTCTTAGAGAATTCTGGAGCAGACCATGTAAATAGTGATCTTAGGCCTTCCTACGAATTATCATCACCATAGGAGTCGATTCCCTCTCCATGACTTTTTTGGTCCATGACCCGGGGTTCATGGTCTCGGAGTGCTCCACCACCATGAACCCGGGGTCATGGTCCAAAATGGAGGTGAAAAGTCATGATGTAGGAACTTCATGTACTATACACCAATGTGGAGTACAGTCGCCCAACAATCCACCGTACCCCGCTGTACCGTAATCTGGCTATCGTGGAATCGTGAACTGACTTTTCAAATTATATTTGAGAAAAAAAAACATAAATTTCCAACCGAACAAGGTAAAATTTATTCTCATGTTGCAATGTGTTAGTAATGATCAGAGCGTGCCGTGCCACCATCCTGCTAATAATTAGAGAACGCTTCTGTCATCAATGGAGAAATCGAATGTTGCGTTTTCTAAATGAGACTTCCACGATCATCACACTTCTAATTATTAGCAGGATGGTGGCACGGCACGCTCTGATCATTACTAACACATTGCAACATGAGAATATATTTTACCTTGTTCGGTTGGAAATTTATGTTTTTTTTCTCAAATATAATTTGAAAAGTCAGTTCACGATTCCACGATAGCCAGATTACGGTACAGCGGGGTACGGTGGATTGTTGGGCGACTGTACTCCACATTGGTGTATAGTACATGAAGTTCCTCCATCATGACTTTTCACCTCCATTTTGGACCATGACCCCGGGTTCATGGTGGTGGAGCACTCCGAGACCATGAACCCCGGGTCATGGACCAAAAAAGTCATGGAGAAGGAATCGACTCCTATGGTGATGATAATTCGTAGGAAGGCCTAAGATCACTATTTACATGGTTTGCTCCAGAATTCTCTAAGAGACGAAGTGGGAAAATCCATGTAAGGCCGCCCTAAGAATGACCCAACATCACTCAAATAACCTTTTCTCAAATATGGATGTCCCAATCCCTTTCATATGTGGTGAGGCCGGTGCAGGAGGGAATGGGGTATGACCGCATACCCACATTACGGTGTCGGACGCCACTTTAGAATACTGAAAATTCGGAAAAACTAAAATTTTGAGACACAAAATTAGTATCAGACACATCCTAGAATTGGTCGCGATTGTGCTCCTGTGCACTTACGCCACCCCTAACACAATGCAAAAGGAATTTTGGTCCTAGCTTGTTCGGATGAAAAGATATGA
>LS490170.1:235159-249107 GCA_900490845.1 Pristionchus japonicus
ATATGAAAATGCACTTTTCAAATTTCGCGCGCACCTGGCGCGCCGCATTGCACAACGCGGACCAATATTTCATCATTTTTCTGAATAGGATCAAAGGACTTCCAACATATGTGACTGGGTCGGTCTGGATTCTAGCCCTAGGGAAATGTCCGGGGGTGGTGAATTTTCCCCGATCCGGTCTCTTAATTGTAAATTTGCAGGGAACGAATGTAATGAACCTCCGTCACTGAAAGAGATAAGAAGAAGTATGGAAATGGATGAAAATATTAAGGATTAACTTTATTTCAGTCGGCCAAAAAATGTTACCGAACGAGTTGCCACCGCCTATATATAGAGACCTCTGTCAAATGATCGATACGGTATTTTCTAATGAATCCCATCATGGTACAACTCTCTTTTTAGAAGAAGATGGTACGATACGACGAAACAACCAGTGAGTTTGCAGTAGGGATGGTAAATTCAGAGATTTCCATCTCATTTCGCGTGCTCTATCGCCTCTCTGACCGGTGAGAGAGAATGTGAAATGAGGAGAACTTTTCTTCACTTGTCAACCCTAGTTTGCGAGGTTTTCCTGAAATTGAGAAGCAACGAGAATACATTATAGTGGCGATTCTCCAGCCAAAATGTTGTGAACTTTTCACGGTAACTTTAGGAAAGATGACGCTACTTTTATTTTTAAAAAAATTGGTTGCAATGCGAAGATCTAGCTATCCTCAACTTACCGTAAACGGTTCACATGAATTGATTGATTACATTTCGAACCTAACCTGTTCAGAATTGATGAGTGGAAATCAAACTAAATTTTCAGAGATAGTGCTGTTCAGAGATCTTTTCGGAAAATTCTGGAGGAGGCTTCGCAACGGAGTTAAGGTGTGCAGTGCATGAAACAGCATTCTTATGTTAACAAATCATTTGCAGAACCCTATTTATGATGTCAAGGAGCGTGCGTTTGCGCTTTTGGATTTGGTTTCAGGAGAGGTAAAACACTAATACAAAATGCAAATGAATCTATGAACATTCAGAAACCTATCAGCCTGGATGTACTCAGCTTTTTCGGCATTCTTCCAAGAAACGAAGCGCCGGTTAAAACGTACTTCATGAATCATTTCGTGAGCCGTTATACGATTTATAACTGCACAAACTTATGTAATGCTGCTAAATTTGATGTCATTTTCAGTGGCAAGTGCCTGATAAGTACAAGCGTGAAATGAATAAATTCAAGAAACTGAGCACACAGTTGATAACACATTTTTGTGATAAGGGAAAGGAGGAAAGAGCGAATGCGGGAAAGAGCGAGGTGCGACCCTTCTCAGCGATTTATTGATTTATTTTAAATATTTTTAAATTATTTTAGGCCGAGAATAAAGAGCTTGATGGGAAGCCGCAAACGACAGTTACGGTTGCGAAGTCCAAAAGGAAGGTATGAATAATTTCGCAGTAATTAATGTAATTAAGACCAATCAATAATTTATTCTTTAGGATGCGGACCCGATTTCGAACCTGGAAGATAAGGACGTAGAGGCTACACAGAAATCGGAAAAGCCTGAGGTTTGATTTTAATTGGATTCTAGGTTGAGTTTCAGCAAAGAGTCTCAAATACTATTCGAATCATTTTAATAGCTTTTCTCGTACCCCCTTTGTGATAATTTCAGATTGAAGAAAGGGAATCCAAAGAAAAGCCTCACAAGGCGCGAAGTTCGCGTGATTCTCACAAGGTTTGCAGCAGAATTTGAAATATATTTTCAATGATCCATTCTTCAGCGAAGCGCTAAAGAAAGAAAACGCAGCTCAAACGAGGAAAGAAAGATCAAGATTATATTCAAGGATGATTATGATGAAACGAGTCCAACCGATACTTCGTCCGATTCTCCGACCGAACCGAGCGAAAAGAAGCCAAAAAAGAAAAAGCATTCAAAGCCAAAACCCCGCAACGTGCAGACAAAAGCCAAGGCCTACAAGAAAAATGGCAAAACTATGTCCGAAGAACTTCGAAAATTCATGGAACCATTTCTGAAAGACCCTTACGGACCGCACATAGCTAATACGGACCTCGATAGATTGAGGAAGGATTTTGCGGAGGAGCCGAAGCAAAAGTCTGACTATCGTTTTTTTAAAAATATTTTATTTACATATTTTAACATTTTAGGAGTATCTCTAATAAGGAATTGCTAAAGTATGTGCACGATATTTACGATTGTGTGATGCGCGGAGAAATGGTGGGATTTTTCCGGCGTTTGAACGAGTTTTGAATTTCACTATTTTGAGATGTCGTTCAAAACTAATTTAATAATCATTATGTGTGCTCTCTTACTCGTCTATCCCATTTCAGTATCCATTCCAAGACAACTTGCCATTTCTCTTTAAAGCGCTGGAAATGTGCATTGAACGCTTCAAAACAGGTGCGCTGCCTGAAAATTTGCATACGTTGTCTCTAGAGTTCGAAATACCGGTCAGATAGGCGAGAGAGTGTGTGAAATGAAGATAATATTACCCGTATTTCGATCTCTAGTTGTCTTATGCGGTGTTAGTTTTCTGGAAAAAAGTCAGGAAAAAGGAAAAAGGGTGTTAGTTTTGTTTTGGAAAAATCTCGGAAAAAGCTACATTTTTGAATTCCCGCCATTTTCAATTTTCGGCAATAACTACTTTTTTCATTAATCAGTTATCACAAAAATCAGATATCTGTTTTTCTGACCGGCGATCTGCATCGTTACAAATTTGCATCTCGCTTGATTCAAAGGAAAGGAGATGTCACCGAAAATTGAAAATGGCGGGAATTCAAAAATGTAGCTTTTTCCGAGATTTTTCCAACGACAAAACTAACACCATTTTTCCTTTTTCCTGATTTTTTTCCAGAAAACAAACACCACATAAATAAATGCATTTTCAGAAGGGAAGTACATCAAAGTGCCGGTTGACGATAGAGGCGCAATAATTGGTGGAGATTTGCACGGAGATGCAAGTTTCCGATACACTTTTAATATTTTTTTCACTCGATTTACATTACCTGCCCACATTCAGTTTATCATGTTGCCGCACATATTCCTACTTGACGGAGGCATTAAGTCTGCTCAGTTCCCATCGAAGAAATATTTCTTCTCGGGTGATTACGTCGATAGGTGAGAAAAGGACGATATTTCATTCGTAATTGTATATAAAATCTCAATTTTCGAATTCAGAGGAATGTTGCAAATGGAGACTGTCATGACACTGTTTATGCTAAAGCTGATCTATCCCGACCAGGTAAAAAAAGGCACTAATTTTAATTAATCAAAACCTTAAAATGTACATTACTAAAATATAAATGCTCAGTTCTTCCTTCTACGCGGGAATCACGAATCCTACAAAATCTCCGCAACCTACGGCTTCCTATTTGAGCTCCGAACGCGCATGCACCCTACGGATCACATGGTATTTAAATAAAATAGATTATTTAATTAATTAATACATAATTAAATAAAATCTAATATTTGTTAAGGTCGGCACTAAAGTTCACGAGTACATGTGCCACGTGTTCTCATTTATGCCTCTCGCCTACAGCTGTGGTACACAATTTGTCGGAGAAATTACTACTATTTAATATTTCCACGAAATATTATTTAGAAAAAAAATTAGAAAAATTAAAAATCTTCGATTTCAGGCAAAATCATAGGCATGCATGGAGGAATCCCGAAGGAAACTGACCTAAAAAAGCTCGAGGAACTCAATGATACAAAAGTGAGAAGAAAATTATGATAATTCACGCAGGAATCTAACAATCCGAGCGCTTCCGAAAAATGTAAATTCAACTTTATAGCTCTATCCCATCGAAATGTGGGATCCAACCGATTTCCTAGCCCCGATGGCCTTCACTTGGGCAGACCCAAAGTACGGAATTCAAGAGTGAGTTCGCTTGATTGATAACTATTTTTTCGAAACTCGAAACTATTTTTTGTCGTATTAGCACAATTTGAGTTAATTATTTTTGCAGCTACGAGCCAAATGCTCGAGGCAGCTCGCACTATTGCAGTGCAGCGCATATAAAGGCGTTCAACAAAGAAAATAACGCCGAAATTACTTTCCGAGCTCATCAGGTTATTTTTTCCATGCAATCCATGCTCCTCCTGAAGACTTCAAAGGATAATTGGATTTTTCTCTCGATTTTGACCCAGATTCGGCCGGTTTTTTTCTCTGTGAGCCTGGGCATTCCAAGAAGAAGAAATGCCGGATAATTAACGTTCAAACATTTAGACTGCAATGGGCGGATTCGAAATATTTGACGACGGCTGCATGGTCACAACGTTCTCCACCCCAAACTATGAGGTTATTTGCGGATGCAGACCCTTCTTTTTCTTATTTAAAATCAGCCTAGGTATTTGAGGACTGAATGTAATTTTTCTGCACGCTTAAACCTTGTTGCAAAACAAATAAATCAGCAAATAAATCAACTAAGAATACACTTTTAAATGTTTTCAGAACCAATCAAATGAAGCTGCGGTCATTGAACTTGTTGGGAAGAAGCAAGAGATGCAAATCCATCAATTCTCGCCGTTGACTGGTATTTGCTCCGGTTATTGCTCGTCTTTCATGTGGTCGCTGATTCATGGCGCACCATACTTCTCACTAGTATGGACCGTAGCTTTGATCGAAAATTTAAAAAAAAAATCTGTTCGGCTTCGTGTTCCTTTAAGCGAGAATGAAAAACAAGCATTAATATAGAACAAAGAGAAATTATTGAACTATTCCAGGTAACCACACTATCAGAAAACTCTCCGAGGTGCCTCGACGCGAAGCGAACAAAGATGGTCCGAGTTTCTGCCTCTTCTACCCCTCATTCATGCCCACAACAATCGTGCTCTCCGAAAGAAAAGAGCCTTCCGTGGAAACATCCCTCAACTTGTCGTGTGGAATAGAATGAATCTATTTTGTCTAAAATAAAATTGATTTTTTGTAGATATAAAAGCATTCCTGGAGCGAGCGGAAAGGTATCTCTTCCACACGGCACACAACTGTACTGATGAAGTGAGTTGTCTAAAACCCGGTTTTCTAAAACCCGGTTTTCTAAAGCCCGGTCTTGAGCTTAGCAAATGACGGCTCTCCCTCATTGCAGCTGTGGGACATGCACGTCAAAGACGAGGATCTGACAATGTGCACTCGAATGCGATAATAACCAGCAATCGATAATCGATCGATACCAGCCACTGATACCGTAATCACGAGCGTGCCAAGAGTGCACAAATTGCCTTTGCTACTTAGAGCAACGCATCTATTTTCGCTGAATCGCATAAACGAGTCTTATTCATTGAATGGAATAAACAAATGAGCAACGTAGTTTTGTTTGTGGGGTGTTTGTGGGCAACTTGCAACTCGATCATTTTCTCATTTCTTTCGTTCCGGCTCTTCGAGATCTCTGATTGCTTCTGAGAACCGGAGCCGGTGATTAGTCATGTAAGCTCAAAGACGGCTCCGGCCGTAGTCTAAACCCCGGTCCAGGCTTCCGGCTCTGCAGCTCCTGTCAAGGTTGGCGACCGGCGAGTGTGGACACCGGAGAGCAGCCAGATTAACAGAGAACTGACGAGAGAGTACGCAAATCGAGGAGAGCTCGGCATTTTTTCGTGCAGTTCGCATGCTATTCGAACGAGTTCGTTGGCATATCTTGAATCGGCGAGAGATCATTCGAATGTGAGAGAGCGGTTAGAGAAGCAGAGAAAGCGAGAGAGCAAGGGAAAGTGAGAGACGAGAGTCGAACGCCCGTAAAATCTCACCTTTTTTTAGGGTGATCGGGGAATTCGCACGCATAGGAGAGAAGATAGGGGAGAGAGTGTGCAGAATGAAGAGAGACCCGATCGCTATGCGAAGAAAGGAGAGAAGGCTGAATAAGCGAACGTGCTAAGTGAAAGCAGAGAATAGCGGATCGAAGAACTTCGCTGGTAGAATTTAGGGTATTTTGACTGCCTAGGGATGATGACTTAAAAACCAAAAATATGTAGATCATTGAGTATGTATTACACGTTTTACGCTTCGACACATACATTTGAGAGGAGAATAACGGATCGAAAACCGGGGAATTGAGGTACTTTGATTGCATAGTGATGCAGCAAAAGCTCTAAAATCATCGGAAAAGTCTAGGAAAAGTCGGAAAAGTCTCTTGCCGAAAAGCAGTGCAAAAATCGGACAATATTGAACTCCTTGGAGTAACTGTTCGGCCACATTTTTTGCTATTTTCCACTCTAATAGCCACGCAGTAACTCCAAGGAATCACCACACATCAGCTGACTGGCTGAGAGTGAAAGTGAAATTGCTACGCAAAACACCTTGCAGACTCTCTCAAATTTGCATGATCTCTCGCTCAGACCGATCTTGATGACAAAACGTGGCGTAAATAGCCTAATTAGGCAAGGCTAATTAATGATCGGCTAAAAGTGAAATCGAAAGGGCGTTGAAGCAGCGCTAAAGATTAGCAGCTAGCTTGATCGTGAGGGGTTTTGGAGCAACAGAAAAGTTAATTAGCAATCCACAGCGTTCTGACCCCCATTGTTTTCTCCAGACAAGGGTGAACAATGGGATTATCTTTTTAAATTTTCCCGCAAACCGTAATCGAACTGCAAATTGATCTCGGAATTTAAGAGATTTGTGAAACGTAGCGCAATTCTCTTGATCGCTTTTGTTTCAAAATGAGAATCGAGATGCGTTTCAAAATTCCTATAGAACTCTGAGTTTGCAGTTCCGTTATGTCAACCCTGACCCTTGTCTGTCGGGATAGAACGCTGTGAATCCTGAACAAACCCGGACGTCGCAGAAGGCTCTCATAACTCTACTTCTTATGGATTGGACTTTCAGCAACTCTACGAAACCAAAACTCAATGAAGGGATCACTGAAACTCATTAAATCAATCATTGAAACTCATTAAATTATCACGCAATTCGTGAAAGTATCAGCATTGGCAGAGAGTTGAGGAACCTTAGGTGATTCATGATAAGCACACAGTGTGAGTCAATGCAACAAAGGCATTTGATATGTATCATGTCATTTGAGCCTGTCACGGTAAATAAATCATGAGAATGCGTGACGTCAGTTTTGATTTCTCACTTAAAATATCTATTTTCTCAGTTGAGGAATGATAGAATACCATTTGGCTGAAAACCATTGATCACACTACATTTCTACGCCAAATCGCATAGCTAACTCGCTTGCGTGCTATCCCTCTCCGGGGTCAGTAACAGTTGATCAGAGATCGGTGCACAGCGTGTCACAGAGGGGAGATAATTCAATTATCGCGTCCGAGGCCAAAGCGTGTCTCCCTTTCCCATCCCTATCATTCTCGCCTCTGTCAACTGGCTAGCGCGGTCGCGAGGGCGGAATTGAGAAGAATTCGAGTGGAAATTCAAATAGAATTCACTGAAACACATCAATTTTGTTCAAAGAATTCCTCAACTACATTGTTAGACTTGCCAGAATTCCATGTTACTTTTTCCAGTAGCTCCATCATGGAAACCCCTACACCCATATTATTTTCTGAACCCTAAGGAGATTATCTAAAACATTGTGCATTTTGATTTTTGACGATAACGTTGTTTTTTCGAGAAAATTACGAATTAGAGCGAAAAATGCAACTTTCTCGAAAAAACAACGTTATCGTCAAAAAATATAAATGCACAATGTTTTAGATAATCTCCTTAGGGTTCAGAAAATAATATGGGTGTAGGGGTTTCCATGATGGAGCTACTGGAAAAAGTTACATGAAGATAACAAGTTGGATGATTGGTCTTTGAAAATTCAAATTAGCCTGACAGGGCCAAGAATTCTCGAAAACACATATACGCATAGACCGATCACTGCGCTATTTTAGATTTTAAAATGTTATCCTTATCAGTATGATGTGGAATATGCTTCATAGGTTTCATTTACACATTGTCCCCGAGCGATCATGAACAGCGCTCGGACGCGGAGAACAAAGGAGGTCTCCCTCTCTGACACACTGTGCGGTGTTTATAGGTCGCATGCGTGCGCATAATTAACTAGGCTTTCGCTTTATGCATGGTGCGGACATCTCTGACCATTTTCACTGATACCATCGAACATTGTAGTTCCGTTTTTCTCGAAACGGAAAGGTTTAAAAGACGCAAGACCACTTTTTGTTCTGTCGCCGTATAGCTAGCACATTTTTTGCTTGCAAGGAGTGACGCTATAACGCCCGAGATAGGAACCCGTTCAAGCTTAGCTGTGACCGCTCTTTTCGCACCTCCGGATTTGCCGAGCTAACCCCCTGCAGTATTAGCGTTATCTCACCGGTCAGAGAGGCGAGAGAGTGTGCGAAATGAAGAGACGATCATCTCTAATACGACCTACTCATTCTGCCTGATCCATCGCTTCTTCACATTTTTTCTCACTGCTTGGGATATCTGATCTCTTCATGCACAACAATCTCTTGCAATTTCTGACTATAGAGAACACTGCATTATTCGCGTTTTCTCTCTAAATTGAGATTTTTTCTCTCCTGTACGGATATCTGATCTCTACAATTCGCTCAATCTCTCCTTTCTCTGACTGTACACAACACATGAATGCCAAGATCACTTCCATTCATCCTATCCCATCTAGCTGTCTCAGCATCCTGTGAACGCTCGTTATCTCTCACTCTCGCACAGACCGTCTCTGAACACTTCATCGACACTCTGTGATTGGATTGCATCGACAAATGATAGCCATTCATCCAATCCATATCCGTTTTGGAGGAGAGAAAAAGAGAGAAGAGAGCGGAAATCAACTAGGCAAAGCTGTGCAAAGGACAATAACGTGCGCCGCTCGAAAAGCGAAAATATTGGCAGTATAAGGCAGACAATGTGTTTTGATACACAAATTGATTGCTTTGTTGATTAGCGGAGCGTTTCCTGGATCAGTGCGAGCTGTTCTGCAGAAATCACGTTTTTCAATTTGATGAAGTTTCGAGGGACGCAAAACAAAGCTTCTGAAATCAAGGAGAATACTGATCAGACCCTGATGATCGGGCCATGAAACCAGCCAGGACTCACGGAACCTTTACTGGATCGGTTAGTTGTGTCAGGGGTAATCACGTGTGTTTGCCCCCCGTTTTCTTTCAAAGGATGCTACGTAGTAGATTCACCAAAGCCAACGCTGCCGCTATTAAGGGCATTTCATTCAAGTTTGTATTGGTTCCGAAATCGAGAAAAGGGGACTAACAGCAATGAAAACGTTTACATCGGACAATTGATCGGGCAGTGAAACCTACCTGAAATAAGGAACCAAAGCACGATCAGTGAAGCTGTTTTTGCTCGCTTTGTGTGGGCGGTTGTGCTGTGAGATGAGTGAGATCCTGGAGTGCGAAAAAGGGTGTTCGTCTCCTCATTTCGTACGCTCTCTCATCGATCAGAGAGGCTACAGAGCGTGCATAATAAGGAGACGAATACTCATATCTCTCACGCTACAAGATCCGTTCATAACCATAGTCTCTCTCCCCTCCACAAAGACCGTTCACACTAGGATTGCCAAGCTGGTGAGAGAGATCGCCATTTCGCGATGTATTCTGCCCTCGCAAGTGGACGGCAAAGCAGCAAGTTGAGGGAGATCCGTTCCTCCGTCTCTTTCATAACCATGATCTCTCTCCTTCATTTCTTCTATCCATCGTTCCTCTCATCCGATCTTGCGAGAAGAACAGCAGGTTCGGGGACGTGCGAACAGCAAAAAAATGGGAGAATAGCTGCTGAAAGACGGCTCATTCCATAGCCGCATGCGTTTCACGCATTACCTTATTAGCAGGATAATTAACAGTAGCTTGAATTTTTTATGCCCAGAGAAAACAAAGTGTAGAACTATTATCTCTCTCTGGTGCATCTCATCCAGCGAAAGGAACAGCAGGTTCGCGGGACGTGCGAACAGCTATTTGCGCTAGAAAAAATGCTGCAAGTGAGGGGAACGCGCGCATTCCGTAGTGAGGGAAGCATGCGTTCCACTCAATCCATAATTTAACGGAACAGTGGAGAATCGATAACTTGCATTGCTCAACTCCACAATACAAATGATGGAGTGAATGAACGAAAACCAAAGAAGGAAAGTGAGATGCGCTTTGCAATTATTGTTATTTCTGCTCCGAATGATTTAGTGTAGAAGCCATGTGCTTCGCCCAATCCATAACTGAACGAATGATAGGGTGTGTCAATGAGCTTGTAATTAGAATGTGGAAAGCAAGAGCAGACTCTACTCATTCGACACATTCTCTCGCCTCTCTGACCGGTGAGAGAGTGTGTGCAATGAGGAGAGCAACTCTTGCTTCTCGCACTCTACTTGTAATCGATCACTTCCGGAGAAAAATTGTTTCATTAGTAGAACAGAGAGTGAGAGTGTGGAGCTGTGCCCGCTAGATGCAGTGCTGAAGCGTTCCCATGCACGGAATACTGTAATTGTGAACGTGAAACTGCCTTGTGGTGTGCTTCGATTGTAGTCTCAAAGTTATGCTTCGCGCACTTTACAAGAGGGTTTGATTGAAGCATGAAACGCTAGTTAAGTCTCTTGCTCCTCCGGATACCCCATGAGCAATCAAAGATTAGAGATTAAATATCAAAGACCAGCGATTACAAGTTAAGCGAATTCAAGGTTTTTCAAGTGTTCTTTCATACAATATTCGGTCCTGGAATATGTACCATAATTCCCCCTCAAAAGATCACTCCGACCAAAGTGAAAGTTGCATCGCCTAATTAGGTTCTAGACTTGAGCAAAACCCTTTCACCTCGGCTCGGCTCTACAATGTCTCGCCAATCTCCTCCGCGCAAAAGTGCAAGAGCTTGACCCAGAAAGGAAACCTAAACTGCTTTCGATCGCAACTTGGCTCGCCCTCCTCATTACTGATGCTCACAAGTCTGACCGTCAAAAGAGCAACCTGTCGAGATTACTCGTTTTGCTTGAGGTGGAGAGGGAATGATCTCTCCATTTACATGATGCATTTCCGATCAGAAAGAATGAGTGATCATGCAAAGAAAGTATTTTCTCCAAATGCTATCCCACTCTAACTTTCCGATGTTATCTAAGAATGAATGAGAGTTAAACTTGCTTAGAGACAGTCGGTTCAGAATGCCCTATTCACGGTCACTTGATACTAGAGATAAGGTGAAATGAAGAGAGTATTATCTCCAACTGTCATCCCACTCTAACTTTCCGATGCTATCTTACTCGAGTTAAACTTCGTCTAATACTGAGCACAGTCGGCTCTATATGCCCTATTGGCGGTCACATGGAGCTAGAGATGAGATGAAATGAAGAGAGTATTATCTCCAACTGTCATCCCACTCTAACTTTCCGATGCTATCTTACTCGAGTTAAACTTCGTCTAATACTGAGCACAGTCGGCTCTATATGCCCTATTGGCGGTCACATGGAGCTAGAGATGACATGAAATAAGGAAACTGTTGGTGACTGCAGTGAATAGACGCGTTTCGTCTATTTCCGTGCTATCTCGTCCGTCTCGGCAATAGATCAGCATCTCTGCTTGCAGAATGCCCTATTCATGGGTGAACCGAAACTCATCGTAGCGAGTCTCCTTATGATTGCATTATCTGCAAGTCTGATCTGCGAGGGATGACACGAGAAGCTCAGCTACAGTCGATTCAATATGCCCTTTTGACGGTCAAGCAATGTGAGAGCATACAAAATGCACAGCGTGTCAAAAGTGGAATTGTGGTGGCGAAGAGGGGTTCTCCACTATTTTCCCTCCATCGCATTGCTCATGTTCCCCTATTGGGGGAAATGAGAAACTCAACCCGACAATTTGGAAATATTCATGAAACCGCGTTTCCCTTTAGTACAGCTCAGCGAAACATATTTGATCTAGTCGCAGAATCATTACAGAGAACTGTTGAATTTGCGATTTTTTGATAATTTACTCCTCAGAAACTGTCGATGGAAACCCCCACACCCATATTATTTTTCAGCTCCTCATAAAGAGCTCTAAAACGGCGATAAGATGAGTTTTTCGTAAAACCATGCGTATTCGAGAACGATGCTACTAACAGGGGTTTTTCGAGTTTTTCTCGAATACGCATAATTTTTAAAATAATCCATCTTATCGCCGTGTTAGGGCTCTGTATGTGGAGCTCAAAAATATTATGGATGTGGGGGTTTCCATTGACCGCCACTGAGGAGTTATTTTTTGAACGTGCTAATTAGAAAAATAGTAATTAAGACTTTAAAATTCATGCGCAATGATCAGAATTGAAAGACAAGCAACGTTTGGCCTACTGAACAGATGTGTAAATTCAGAATTGCAAAATTTATTTTTATCATTGAGATATGGGATATGCTTCGCAGGTTTTACATAAATGTTGTCTTGGAGAGTGATCCGCCGCGAGAACAAAGGACAACTCCTTCTCTGACACGCTGTGAAATGGAGAGACCGTTGTTCACTATCCAACCTAGATAGCTATCGCTTCACATTATAGTTGAACAGATTGACGAATAATCGGCGGAAATCTCTGTCACAGTCGGCTCTTAATGCCCTATTGACGGCCACATGGAGCTAGGGATGCTATGAAATGAAGAGAGTCGAGTCGAGTAGCCAGCTTAGATGGCTATCGCTGCATATTAGTTGAACCGATCGGCGGAAAGCGACCGAAATCTCAGTCACAATCAGCTAAATATGCCCTTTTCACGGTCGAGCAATGCGGGAGCATGAGAAATGAAGAGACTGTTGTTGACTGGACAACCCAAGATAGCTATCGCTTCGCATTATAGTTGAGACGGTTCAGCGAGGGGTTTGATCTTTTCGAATTTCTCGGCAGTTAGGCAGTGCGAGAGATCGATCGAAATGGAGAAGATCAGATAGTCTGAGAAAGCGAGAGATAAGGTGAAACGGTGAGAGTCAGACCTTGAGAGAAAGAGAGGGAGTATGCAAATTAGAGAGAGTTAGAAAGTCAGAGAAAGCGAGAGAGCATGCAAATTTGAGAGTGTCAGACACGGAAAAGTCCGAGCCAGATCTTGAGTGAAAGTGGGGGAAGGTCAGAGAAGTGAAAGTAGATCACGAGACATGTGACACATCAAAACACCGTGGGTTAATGACCCCAGAGGGAGTGGGTCTGAGGGGTCTAGACTCTGGGAGTATAAAGAATCTTTCCGTTTATCCATGCGGGAAAAAGGAACGACTCTTCAGATCTCATGATGTTGCTTCGACTCCAGCAATGATGGAGATAGATTCTAGAGAGAGAAACGAAAATGGGAATATCGCAAAAGTTGGGAAGAATAGCTTTTTGAGCACAACTTGAAACATAATTAGTAATTAGTGATTGAAAGTTCAATAGTCAATTTTTATTTACTTATTGGCCCGGGCACTTCATGCTATTTCACTGCTAAGACGACATTAGAGTGTTGAACCCTAGAGTCTAGCGCCCTGAGAAGATTATGGCGAGTGACCGCCAACTCAAACAGAGACGAAGTGTTTCGCTGACTGACGAGTGGCTAGACATCGGGAGCAACATGCGTTTCTGTGGAAAACATTAGAACATAGATTACCTTTTGGTTCTGATTGGGTTTCATGCAGGGCTCTGGAAAGAAGTCGAAAATCAGAAGAAAATAAGCGAAAGAGGTGCTCCGTTGAAGGAGAAGTGGAGTGGCTAGACATCAGGAACAACCCATTTCTTTGAATAATCAGAAGACAATCTTCTTTATAGTGTTGATTGAATTGCATGCTTCAGGTTCAATTACCGAGCTTGGCTTATGTATGCAACCAGAGACCTTGACGGAGAATTGGAGCGGCTAGACATCGGGAACAACCCCTTTCTTTGAATAATCAGAAGACAATCTTCTTTATAGTTTTGATTGAATTGCATGCTTCCTGGATCAATTACCGAGCTTGGCTTATGTATGCAACCAGAGACCTTGACGGAGAATTGGAGCGGCTAGACATCGGGAGCAACCCCTTTCTTTGAATAATCAGAAGACAATCTTCTTTATAGTTTTGATTGAATT
>LS490170.1:259532-291563 GCA_900490845.1 Pristionchus japonicus
TACGGTAGGGTACTGTGAGTGAGGCTACGGTAGCATACTGTAGGCAGGGGTACGGTTGGGTACAGTGAGTCCGGCTTTGGCAGCATACTGTAGGCAGGGGTACGGTAGGGTTCTGTGAGTGAGGCTGTGGTAGCATACTGTAGGCAGGGCTACGGTAGGGTACTGTGAGTGAGGCTACGGTAGCATTCAGTAGGCAGGAGTACGGTAGGGTACTGAGAGTGAAGCTTTGGCAGCATACTGTAGGCAGGGGTACGGTAGGGTTCTGTGAGTGAGGATATGGTAGCATACTGTAGGTAGGGCTACGGTAGGGTACTGTGAGTGAGGCTACGGTAGCATACTGTAGGCAGGGGTACGGTTGGGTACAGTGAGTCCGGCTTTGGCAGCATACTGTAGGCAGGGGGCGGTAGAATTCTTTGGGTGAGGTTATGGTAGCCGGCTGAAGGGATACGGTAAGCTTAAGGGTACGGTAGTCTCCTGTTGGCAAGTGTTACGGTCTGGTACTACAAGCTAGGGTGCTGTAACATACCCTCATAAAGGGTACGGTAGGGCAATTTGGGTTATTGTGGGCTACAGAAACCTTAGCGGATGGTTACTAGCTAAGGAATACCTAGGATACGCTTAGCATACTACATGTTGCAATATACTGGGCTTATGTATATTGGAGGGTTGTTTTTGTTGATCGGGATGTTTTGATTTTTGTTTTGATTTTTCAAACTATTTCGAACGATTTGTTTCCAGCCAGTGCCCGAGGCCGCGGGAGATATCGAGAAACTTCCATTTGATGAACTCGAGAAGCAATTCAAATCGGCCGAAGAAGAGAACAAGAAACTGAATGAAACGATCGAGGCTAAAAAAGCTGAATTGACCCAGAAGGATACCGAAACGGCTGAGCCCCGAGCTGAGTATGCGGCAAAGTTTGCGGCCTGGCAGAAAATGGACGACGAGGCCTTCAAGGAGGAAAGAGCTGCGGCCAAGGCGAAAGAGGAATTCAAGAAGGCTAACGGGCGCTTCACCCAAGCCAACCTTGCCTTTACTGCTGCTTCCACAGCCGCAGAGAAAGCTGAAGCGGATCGGATAAAAGCCCAGGAAACTCTTGAAGTAATCAGTAATGCTCCCACTCGGCACCCTCTCGCAAATACGGACCTACAAAACATGATAACGGACGATACGTGCAAGAAGTTGGCGGATGCGATAAAACCGCTCGCTACGATTCCCGAAGCATTGGACAATGCCCAGCAGGAATTCGATTCACTCGAGCTGCTCTACAAAGGGCAACAGGCCCAAGTGGCTACCTGCCAGGCTCGTGGATCGTGTCAAAAAGACAACACCCTTCTATCCACCCTAGAGGGAAAGCTTACTGCTAAACGCACCGCTCTCAACTCTGCTAACAATACCTACAACGATGCCGTATTGAAGTCGGGCGAATGCCCGAAGAAGTTTGCGGATCTGAAAGCGGAAGTGGCAGAATTGGCGGAATATCTGTCGGACACTCCAGGAAAAATGGCAGCACAAGATAAACTCATAGTAACACTCACCGAAGATGAGACTAACAAGAAGGCGGCTAAAGATGCTGCCGAACCGGAGTTTAATGCTGCAAGTAGCGAGTTTGAAGCGAAGAAGTTAGCGAAAGAAACGGCGGAAACAACATCCAGAGATAATCCGAAAATGATGCAGAAATTGGAAGCAGAACAAGCAGCGATCGAACTGGAGCCATTGAAAGAGAAAAAGGTCAAGTATGACGAAGAAATCGACGCACTAAAGAAACTATTGAAAGACCTAGAGGAGCAACGTGATCAATCCAATCAAAAATATGGCGCACTGAAGCAAGTTTATGAGAAGAAGTTTAAGAAAGAGGAGCCTAACACCGGGTGAGAATAAATATTTTCTTCATTTTAAATTTATTATTTAAACTGGTGTGCAGTATAAGATAAAAACAATTTAAAAAATTGAGTAATATTTATAAAAAATATTTTAAAATATTTAAAATATTTGTTTTCAAGATCTTTCGTCACAATTGCACTCGCTGTAGTCGGTGCTTTGCTAGCGATCGCCGCTATTGTACTTGTTGGAAAGTTTGTCGTCATGCCACGACTTAAGAAGCGAGGGCAGCCCCAGACTGCACAGGAACCGTCCGCAATCAAAGGTTGATTTATAAATTATTTTATCAATCAACAAACATGGGGTAGCATTGACCAATGACAGAAAACCAATGAAAGATCGATCATCTAAAGACTCTCAGATTTCTGGTACACAGGCCAATTTAGGAATGAAAGATCATGTTCATTTTTTTAATTTCCCAGTTGATTCCCACTCTTCGGACGCAGCGAAAAACAACTCTCAGCAACTGCAGGCCCAACCCGTCCCTGCTCCGAGCACTAAAGGTACGCTGGGGACAGACAATGGCTGGCACTTCTTAACTTTACCTGCTAACACAGTGCGCTAGAGAATGTAGAAACGAGATTCTTGGCATGTAAAGTGAAGAAATGCCAGATCTGGGCATTTTATATGTAGAAAAATAATGCTCAGATAGCCAGACCGATCAATTCACTTCAGATACTGCAACAACCAAGAGCAACGAAGCTGCTCCGCCGACGCCGGCAGGAGTCAAGAGTGCCGAGGCGGCACCTGTAATCGACGATGATCGGAACAGAAAACTGTTTCTGAGCTGTAAGTAGCGCTCCTCGTTCTGCATGCTCTCTCGTCATCGATGAGAGGGCACTAGGTCGGATGATAACCATGAGCACCATCTATAACGTTTATTACGTAACTCATCCAGTAGGTTATCATCCGAATGTTCTCATCCGACCTAGTGCCGATGAGATAGTGTGTGGAATGAGGAGAGTACCTCGAAAAGAATGCAAATGAATAAAAATTCAGCCGTGGACCCGGACCGCATCAAGTTCGAAGAATTCTTGCCGTGTGTGCCGGACAAGAAAGTCCGAGAACACTTGAAAGCAGAGGTCAAACCGGTGAGTAATTTAGCGTTCTTAGAGATTTTAGAAATCAAGATAATCAAGGTATTTTTCAATTTTAATTCCAGGGATCGTGGGTTTACACGCACAAAAAATTCGGTGAGTGAATGCGTTTTGCAAAATACAGATTAATGTAATTTTAAAAACTTAAATCACCATTGTTATCTCGCACTTTATGTTAACGGCAATCGATAATCAGTAGTTGATATATTTTGAACTCAGAGAGACACATCTTCAACCTTGATAATGAAGATGGAAATATCCTAATTTTGATGAACATGAAAATTGTGGTAGTTTGATATTTCTCGATTCTTTTTAAACTAAATATTTTCTATTCAGAAATACCACCAAGACGCCAACAAATTCAGAACAGCCACTTTGAACTTCTTGGAAAATTGCGTGAGTACTACCTTTGATTTCTGCCCCAGAACTACAGCAGGGATAGAAAATAGACACAACACTCAGTTTGATATGCAATAAGTGTTAGTGATTAATTAATTAGTATAAATTTAATTAATTAAAATCAATAATTACAGCAGACCGCAGACTTCGAGGTTCCCGAAAATCCGAATAAGGACGGAAGCGTGTACTGGGCCGCCAAGTTGAACACATTGGTCTTCGTTGTCGATTTGGTGAGCAGAAATTGCTAAATTTCGAAATCTCGTCTCTTCATTCCGCACACTATCTCGCCTCACCTGCGTGAGAGTGGGCTACGCGAAGAGACGACACGATAATGTCTAAATTTTTCATGTGTCTAATTAGGCCGATAGTCTAAAATTTTAAGTGATTGTAGAGGAAGGGGTGTGAGGGACGGACAGGGGTGTAATATACAAAATACAAAATAAAACATTTTTATTATAATTTAAAGAATCGATTTCCAGTTCCGCAACACTCTGGAGGAAACGATCAAGGCCAAGGCGGCGACTGTGGCCACGATGAGGAAGTGGAAGCAGGAAATCTGGAGCAAGGAACAGCGAACGGACGATGAGCTGGAGCAGATGGGCAAGAAGCGAGCGACCGCCGGGCAGGAGGAGGTAAGTCGAAATTCTCCCAATCGATGGACCGCTCTGAATGAGAAGTGAGACGGGGAATGAGATTGATAGGGATACAACACGCCAAGGGGGACGGGAGGAGGTGGGTTGTAAGGGAAGCTTAAATGAAGAGGCTGATCTCCTCATTTCGCACGCTCTCTCGCCTCTGATGTGAGAGCGCGTGAAATGAGGAGTGCGTGAATTGATTTGTCACTCTTCACTCGCGCATCTCTTGGAAACGGTTCAAGCCAAAGCGTAGATCCAAGTCCGGATCTTAAATACCGCTCAAAATGTCAACTTTGTCTTACAGGACCAAGAGGAATCCCAAGCGGACGACATGCGCACGTTTCTCGAGCAATTCAAGAACCTCGACGAGGACGACGTGCTCGAATTCCTCGCGCGCATCGAGCAGACGGGCCATCTCGAGGCGCTGTACAAGATCTTCGAGCAGGAGTTGGTGAGTGATATGCAATCGATTACTGTAACCGATTACTGTAATCGATTACTGTAATCGATTACTGTAATGAAAAATGGAACTACTTGGGTATCTGGCACAGACACCGTCGAGAATTTCATCCCCACCCCTCATCTCATCCGAGTGTTTGAACCTGGGGACGATATTCGTGAAATTTCCAAGAAGCGCCGGTGGGGAGTAATGCAAACTGAAAAAAAAACGTAAAAAAAGAATTTTCTTCAAGGGCGCTCGCATCGAGGAGTACCGTGTCGCCGCCTACGTCCCGGTTCCCGGCTACTTCGAACAGCAGAGGATGCGCGTGAAGGCGTGGATGGTGAGTGTCGCGGTCCCGGACCCGGTTCCGGTCCCGGTTCCTGTTCCCGGTCCTGGTCCCGGTACCCTGTTCCGATTCCGGCCACTGCAATATTGCTCGATCTGGCACACCCCGCAATCCCTTGCCCCCTCTATGCTCCGGTTGCCTGTATCTCGATTGAACGCTCCTTTCCAGGTCGACAAGATCCTCGAGTCGCGCGTCGGCGCGTACTTTGAGCGCTGGCTGGGCGACGCGAAGGACGCGCTGCCGCAGCTGACGCGCGCGGAGACCGACGCGGTCCGATGCGGACACGGCTCGTTCCGCGTGGCGCAGCTCGAACTGGAGGTGCGTTTGCGACCGCTCTGCGGAGGCGAATTCCTATTTTTATTCTTTATTCACCAGCTCTTTACGATACAGGGAGGACGTGTTGGGACAACAGGTGGTATTTTGGGCTCAGGCGAGCTTTTGGGTGGTTTGTGTGGCAGCTTCGTGTTACAATTTAACGTGTGAGGTAGCTATCACAGAGGAGGGATTGTTTCGAATGGTTCTACGATATGGATAGAGACCACAACGTGATTGACCGAACTCATCGCGAGGGCTAGTTTGTGGTCCTAATGTATCCCTCTAGGGCCAAATAAGACCATGCTTTTTACCGTTTGTCGATATCTCATCTCAGAATCGAGTTATGCAACAAAAACCATGCGAAAAGATCGTAGTAGATGAGAGGCGGAAATCCGCACTAGCCAAAAGGAGGCAGAGCTAATTCGGCCTCAAATCCCATTTCATCGGGCATAACCCCCCCTAGCCGAGCTCAAGCTGTACGGGACAAAGTTGAGGTGCGCGCCGAAAGGTATAAGCTGGGATGGTGCGTGCTAGAGTACCCGGGTAATGGTCAGCGGGGAGAGCGGGGGAGAGGGAGGCGAGAGAGTGTCAAGGGTGAAGAGAGCGCGAGCGAGCGCGCGCTAAAATCTTTCGATGGGCTGAACTATTTGGAGAAATGTCGGATCTTCGCAATTTTTTCTGGGATCGTCTTCTGAACACCCAGGGAACAGAACAATCCTATGTGCACCTGTACCAGAATAGTAGAACCCTTTCAAACCTCAATAATCACTATGATTTGGCTGGTTTTCACACCCTCAAACTTTTTCGACCAAGCTGCACATAGGATCATTTTGTAGAGCTCGGGGATAGCTTTCAGAAACGCTTTTAAACACCTTTTTTGGTCAAGTATTCACAGAGTTCACCCCATGCGCAGGTTTTGCGCGCCCCTCTATCCCCTCAAAGTGGGCGGAGCTTATCGTCTCTAGATATGGAATACGGGGCATGGTTACTACGGGATTGGGGAGAGCGTTCCAGAGAGAGAATGGCGATGCTGAGGATGGAATGCCTGTTATGTGAGGCCTGTAACATGAGAGCCAAGCGACGGATAAGATCTTCGTGAAGGGTTCACAATCACCATTCGTAGTAAGCTCCCTGCCACTGATTGAAACTGAACAATTTCGCAACAATTATTGATTTTCCAGAAGGAGTCTCAGAGCGCTGAGAGCGAAGTGCGTATCGATCAACTACCTAAGATGGAGGTTAATTATTTTTAATTTGTTAATTTGTTAATTACGAATTAAAATATAAATAATTTTTCAGGACCGCGCCGAGCGCTCAGCAAGCGGTTCTGAACGGGTAAATTAATAAATTAAAAAAAAATTTTTAATTAATTAATTAATTAATATAAAAACTCAGGAGGACAAGAGGGAGTCCGAGAAGAAATCTGATCGTTCTGATAAGAAGTCTGACAAGAAGTCCAAATCGTCACGTCAGCAGGGAAACAAGCCTAAGGTTCGCTTCAAACACATTGAAAAACATAATTTCGAAAATATCAGAAAACTTCGAAGGATGGCAAGCCCAGCAAGAATGGGGACCGGAAGGTGAGAAAATGAAAACAACGACAACAACACCAACAATAGTTCTATTGTTCAGGGTGACAATGGCAGCTCGGGCTCAACAGAATCCGATCCGAGGTCGCCCAGACGAGGTTTGAAACAATAACAACAGGAACAACAAAAACAACAAAATAGTTATTGTTTTATTTTTGATTCACAATTACCTATTGCAGATGCCATCAGAAAAGCGCAGCGGAAACAAAACAAGCAGAATAAACGCGAATTTATTCGTAAGTGTGGCAAAATTAACTGCTCTCAGACTCACCTTTTCGCACTCTCATCGATCCGAGTGTTTTCGAAATTCTCCATGGAACTGTAATTTTATAGTCGGACAGCGCGCTGTTACTCACAATGCAAAACCACTACCCGATATTGAGAACAAATTCTACAAAGAGCCTAACGGAAAAGACCGCAGGGAGTGAGCACTTTTTTAATATTTTTTTTCGATAAACTATTATTTTCCAGCAACACATTTGAAGAGAACGAGTATATCTGGAAAAGTATTGAAGCAAAAGTGATGGGAAAGGAATTCAAAAAACTGACGGTTGGTGGAATACTGCGATATCTGAATTTTACCACGACTGTTCCAACGCACTTTTTATCAGTTCTTAGAACTGAATTTCGAAACAAAACAAAAAATGACTGTCAGGATTTTAATATTTATTTATATATTTATTCTATTTCACAGCCCGAGGAGGATGCTCAACTCGTTTTGAATCTGCTTTGTACTTCTGCAAAACGATGGAAAGGTATGTTCGCGCCTCGCTTAGGGGGCGTGGCTTCGCGTTTTGAGAACTCGATTCAATTCTGGTTTTCCAGTTGGCAAAAAGTATCTCAAATTCACCGATAATAAGTACATCTCGTGCAAAGTCGGTGACACGCACGGAAATGTGGGTTTCTTTTTTTGCGCCACAACTGACCGCGTTGAGCCAGAGGCAGGGCAGGGAATGAGCAAAAGCACTTGTTCCCAACGAAATGTCTTTGTTTATTCATTTCATATAATTATTAAATTAAATAATTTACTTATTTTCAGTACGACACAGTGCACCACCTGTTCAAGCGACACGGAGGAGTGGGATCGAAGCTGTGGAAAAAGTACCGATTCGTCTTCAACGGCGACTTTGTGGACCGGTTAGTTTTGTGTAGAGTGCGGGGAAGCAAGAGTTGCTCTCCTCATTTCACACACTCTCTCACCGGTCAGAGTGGCGAGAGAGCGTGCAGAATGAGGAGAGTCAACTCTTGCTTTCCGAACTGCCTTAAAAAATTTAAAACAATTTCTTTTCAGAGGCAAGAACTCGACCGATCTTGCAAACTACATCTTTGCCATCCAGAATAACTATCCGGACAATGTGAGGATGCATGGAACTTCGGCTCTTCTTCGATTTTTGGCTCCGACTATCCTCCCTCTGAACGCGGTCTAGTCTGGGCCAAAAAAACGAAGAAGTTCCGGAACTTCCTCGCTTTCTGGCCGATCCTTGATCGCTCCGGATGAAATGCGAGGCGGCAAATGAGAATGATAGTTCAAGAATACTCTAGGAATGAGGACCGGTTGGAACCGAAAAAGTGCCGTTAATATTACATCAGTGACTCTTTCCAAGAAAACTCTAGACACTTCTTGGATATCTGACCTTGACTCTTAGAGTATTCTTGCCCTACTATTCTCATTTCTCACTCAGTATTACATTCGGAGCGATCAAGGGACGTTCAGAAACCGAAGAAGTTCGAAATAATGGCCAATTATGTTAATTATCAATTAAAATAATTACTAATTAACTCAGGTCGTTATTCTGCGCGGAAATCACGAATGCTACGAGACGAATATTCACTACGGTTTCTACCCCGAGTGTCTGGACCGTTTTGAGGGAGCGGTAAGAACCTTATGTTATTGTTATTGCTATTGAAAAGTACTTGTTTACTCATTTATATTCATAATAATAATTAAGGAGAACGTGAGCGGTGAAGACCTGCACATTTTCTACAACTACGCCTTCTCCTACCTGCCCATTGCTTGCCTTGATAGTGAGTGATTACAACAACAACAACAATATCAGCAATAACAACAACAACAATAATAACAATATTTTCAGATGGGGGCTTCCAAGTGCACGGCGGCCTCGCGAGACACATGCCTGATGATCTGGAGAAATTGAACGACGTAAGCTTTCTCAAATTTTTTCGCGCCGAAAAGTTGATTTGAACATTCCTCGCAAGACCATTACCACATCCTTATCGATTCGCTGTATCGATTCGATTTCTTATCAATCTTTTCGTCGCCCGCGCACATTTGACCGATGTGAGGTGCAGAATACAGGAGTCTTCCAGACGTTTCATTAGATACGATTCATCAGACTTCAATGAAGTTGGCTGGCAACAACAAAAACACCAAATCAATAACATAAACAACAATAACAATGAAACAACAACAACTTCAGCCCAACGTCGTTCCCAACTTCATATGGGAGCCGAGACGCTCGTGCTATCTGGTGCACGAAATACTGTGGAACGACCCGATGGGCGGCATCAGCGGGTTTGTTTTGATGTTTTGGTTCTATTTTCAACAACAACAACAATAACAACACCAATAACAACAACAACAACAACAACAACAACAACAACACCAATAACAATAACAACAACATCAGGTTCATAAGTGGAGGCGCGCGAGGCAACTGGCTGTTCGGCGAGGATGTTGTGCTGGCGTTCCTCAAAAAGCACCCCGAGATCAAGTACATCGTCCGCTCTCATCAGGTCTGTTGTTGCTGGTCTTGTTGTTGTTGTTAGTACTATGGTTATCGTTGTTTGTTGGTTTTCCCGAATGATACACACGGCCAAAATCGAAAGATCAAAGACCAACTTGCACAACTTTTGCTACTTCCCCCATATACTGGCGTTCTTTTTATGCTCTTATAAAAATTAACTTACACTAAAAAATCAATATCAGGTGATGAACAACGGATACGAGTTCTTTGCGGACAGGAAACTCGTGTGCATATTTACGACGGATAACTACGACAAAAAAGGGGTGAGCCGGAGGTTGCGGTACTGTGGATTACGGTACTTAGGGTTACGGTAACGGTACCGTACCTTTGCAGACTCCCAATCACGGCGCTGTGCTGTATCACGCACCGAACAACGTCGCTTGGTTCGACATCTTCGTGGGCATCGAATACAGTAAGTTTTGCACCGGGGTACGGTAGCTACAGTAATCAGGGATACGGTAATTAGTAGTCAATCAATAAATCAATCGCCATTGCAGTTTCCGCCGTGAAATACATTGTCGAACTCACTAAAGCAAGTAAGTTTTACATTAATTTTACTTTTTCAAAATTTAGTCGCGTAATTTGCGTATTTTCCTAAAATTTAATTATTTTTTTTCCAGTCCAGAGAAGGTCCATAGAAGAGCACAACTTCAACACGTTTTGGCCTAGCATGAAATCAGCGGAAGTCAAGGTGAGATTTCGACACTTCTGCACTTTTTGGCCCAAGCCTCTTTCTCTATTGACCGCTCTAAGTGAAGAGTGAGGTGGGGAATGAGAAAGTTATAAAACTCTTTTGAGAAGTTCTTATTCTTAGAGTTTAGGTTAAGCTCACTCAGAGTTTAGGTTACGGTTATCTACAATTGTATTTTAATATTTAAATACAATATTATATTATTGCAGGTCGCCGAGGGTGACTGTCCTCCCTCTGAGACCCTCAAATGCTAGAGCCCGACTGTGAATCGAAGTCCGACTAAGAGTTGGTTGCACCAAATCACGCATAAAGTTGTGTGCACCTCAAACAAAATTGCATAAACAAGTCTTGTTCGAAGTTTTGTGACTAACATCCGAAGTTCGCATTGATTCTGGACAATAAATGCAGCTGAAATGAGTTGGAGATGGGAATATTTTCTGCTGTCGTCTGATAATAGCGTTTAAAAATTGGGGTCCTCTTCAAAGTGTGGAACATACTTGGTCCCAAGAGACGATTTTCCCTTAGGTGGTATCATACTTTTAAATTAATAAATATTTTCAATGGATACAATTGATGAATACTAACAACCGAATAAAGAATGGCGAGTTGGCGAAGAATGGCGTACGTTCCATATCCTCCTGCTTGCCATTTTTAAATTTAAAAAATAACCTATTTTGGGAGTTTCTATACTTTTTGGTCCGGCCTTTCTCAATCGATTGTTCTATCCTATCCTGTATCTTTCCCCCCTCTTTCCTCACTCATGGCGATGTTAACATGCGTCTGGCACTCTCTGATTCACGCGATCTCTCAATGGACATGAGGCATTGTCAGGAGCGACTGAGTTGAGAATAATGACTTGAAGACAACTGCTCAGCTTTGATCATTCAGACAATTGTGAGGACATTTTTCTTGTTTTTGTTCTCTTCCTGTCAAACTCCCAAACTTTCTCGGGCCAGGAGTTTACAGACTCGGACGCGAAAAAGACAAGATTCGACAATTTATCCAAAGCGGAAGCTCTTTCGTCTCAAATTTCTCGTGCCTTCTCACTTTACGGACGCCATTTCGTTGCTTTTGGTTGTGGCCGAATCTGCAATGGATTTGCCCAGAGAACAGCTATTTTTGAAAACACAGTTGTCAAAGCAACTGGAACAAATGTATAGCTCTAAGCTGTGCTCGAGTTTGTGGTTACATGTCCCCAGCATACCTTTAGTACTCGCCGCAGCGACGGATTGGGCTTGCAGTTGTTGCGAGTTTTTCGCTGCGTCAGACGAGTGAGAGTCAACTGGAAATAGTTGAAATCATCAGTGGTACTCAAGCCCCTTTGTTCCTCCTCCCCTCACTATACCCAGATGTACCCACAACTCAAGCGCCCGGCTGGTTTGAACCTCTACGAAGCATAGCTCTCATTTTGGCCAATGGTTAGCCATGATCATGGTTTGTTGATTGATAAAAAAAACTGAAATGAACCTTTGATTGCGGACGGTTCTTGTGCAGTCTGGGGCTGCCCGCGTTTCTTAAGCCGCGGCATGACGACAAACTTCACAACAACTCCAACAACGATGAGCAGCAACAAAACGCCGACCACAGCGATTGAAATTGTGACGGCGGAACTGAATTTGTTTTGATAAATATTAATAATGTGCTCGATTTGCATTATAAAATGAAAAATAATCACCCGGTGCTAGGTTCCTCTTTCTTATGCTGAATTCATAGTCACTCATTCCTCATTTTGAGGGGTCAGTTTGCGGTATCAAAGACCCCCTTCATAGTCGATTGATCTGATGGATCATTTTGTCCCCTCTCCCTCTCCCCCTCTCCCCTCTCCCCCTCATTTCGCCCTCATTCCACCACTCCCTCCCCTCGTCGTGCGGTCGGCGCACATTTCCGCCTGTTTCTTCTTGGCGGATGTATTAATCCTTTGGAGAAAATGAACGATAACGATGCAGTCCTTCTCACCATCTTCCTCATGCTGTGGTATAGATTTCGCCAGTCGCGTAGGCACGATAGACGTTTTGGGAGAAGACCGTTTCTTGCTGCTATGAGGGTGAAGTGTTCAATTTGTCCATCATTTTTCGCCCAACTTTCTAGGCAATTAACGCCACTGCTTTGAGAATCCAATCAATGTATGCTGACGGCGAAGAGTTTCAAGTCAGATTTGAAATATGTTTACTGAAGCACAAATCCGCATTCAAGAGGCAGGCACGTTTCACGCGAGATGAGTTCGAGACCATCCATCGCATAGTGGGCCCTGAGCTAGTAGGCGTTCACAGAGGCAATAATATTGCATCTGAAACGAGACTTTTGGCGTGTTTGGACATTATGACGTCAGGTAACATTTAGTGAAATATATAATAGAATGTTGCCATCAAAGGGATCAGCATGTTCCAATCCTCGGTCAAGTGGGCGATAGGATACAGCACTCTATCAAATGATTTCAAGAAAGTGGTTTCATCCATAAAACGCAACATGGGTCACATGATTAGACTACCCTCCACTGAAACCGAATGGGCTGCTATTGCTGATGAATTCTATGACGAACGGGACTTGCCAAACTGCATTGGAGCTCTGGATGGGAAGCACGTGCGCATCCAAAACATACCTCATGGAGGATCCGCCTATTTCAACTTTCACCAGTACTACTCTATCTCCATGCTTGCTCTTTGTGACTCAAGGCGACGATTCATGTACGTAGATATTGGTACTGAAGGTTCTCAGAATGATGCACGAATGTACAACACTTCTGACCTGGCAGCAAAATTAGAAGCCGAAGAGCTTAATATCCCTGCTGCTACCGTGCTACCTGACTCATCTAAAACCTTGCCTTTTTACATTGTGGCAGACGGAATTTTCCCTCTGAAAACATTCCTGTTGAAGCCTCACAGAGGAGACCATTTGACCGCTGCTGAAACAGAATACAATTACCGTATAAGCAGAGCACGAATGCATTTGGAGTTCTTGCTTCAAGATTCAGAATAATGAGAAACTATATGGCATTTTCGGAAGATACGATTATTGATTGCATCCATTCCTGCTGCATCCTCCACAATTTCATACTCAACAGCAGGTAATTTTCTATCATTAATTGATTAAGATAAATTTTTAATTAATAACAGAGACGAACATGACGAGGAGTTAGAGCCCGTCCCCGATACGATTATTCCCTTCACTGGACTCCCAGATCCAGAACCACAAACTGCAAAAGACGTTCGAGATGTTCTTCAAGCATACGTGTCAAACGAAGGCAGAGTTGCATGGAGATAATTTGTGATCATAAAACTTTATCTACGATAAACTATTGAAACAACTTGAACTTCATAGGAAAGGAGTAAGATCAGGAGGGCAAGTACCTCCGAGGGCAACTACGGAACTCGCTAGATACCCATACAACTCAACTTTGAATTTGGAACAAACCAGTGGTGACAATTGAGATAGGCAGGAATTCAATGCCTCATGGGCATCGGAGTGAATAGTGTTGGCACTCAACGTTTGTTTGTTGGCTGCAGGGAGATCAATGGATGAGTGCTCCGTTTCGTCAATCCGTCTCTTCTTGGTTCCATCAAAATGGCTCTTTAAGGCTTGACCGAGTTCGAGAAACATTTTATCAGCTGGCGACTCTGAATAATGTACGATGTTAATTTATTATTTTATGAAGACCGATAGATCTTATCCTACAGATCAAAAGCACACCTTTTCTTTTCCGATGAAGAAGATTTCGATCGACCACCGCCTTTTTCTCCGGTTGAATAGTAGTCACTGTTCCAATTGTTTCTTCTGTAGCAGGTTCTTCATCTTCTATCACAATTTCCTTCTGTGAAACAGAAGATTGTCTCCTGAATCATAGCATTCGATCATTTGCAACAAGGGAAAATGACGAACAACGAAGATATCTCAAGACTTGGCGCGAGAAACATCATTCTTCCATATTCGGAAAACTGACTGCGAATAGAGTCGCTCCCACTTCCACTTGGGACTTTCGCCAATCTAGAACGACTCATTACTCCAACTCGTAATAGCTTGAGTCTACCTTTTACGTTCCTTTTCGAACAATTTGACTAATCTTTCCCAACGAATCTTCAATGAAGCACCTGGTATCATAAAGTGAGCAAGGAAAGGGGCAAGGAAACCAAGAAACTCACCCTTCGTCTCTCCACCTGCAAGATTGTCCCATATGAGGGCCTTGCGGGCACTTCTCCAGCTGTTGCTATGCTTATTCCACAGGCACTCGCGAGCCTGTACGGCCTCGATCAACGTTTTGTCATCACAGTCCAATCCAATCGATTGCTCGAGGAGCGGAAGATCCATTTGACTCTGACCTGAATGCAACAATAAATATTCACTACCACAACAACAAGAACAGAAACAAAACAAAAACTCACAAACAATTCTTTCGAAGAAAATAGGCGGAAAAGCGCGCCGACCGCACGACGAGGGGAGGGAGTGGTGGAATGAGGGCGAAATGAGGGGGAGAGGGGAGAGGGGGAGAGGGAGAGGGGACAAAATGATCCATCAGATCAATCGACTATGAAGGGGGTCTTTGATACCGCAAACTGACCCCTCAAAATGAGGAATGAGTGACTATGAATTCAGCATTAGACTTCTTCTCATAAACTTGCTTGAGTGCGCTTACTTTTTCATTGGATTGATTGCGTTGCTTCTCTAGGTCTTTCAGTAGTTTCTTCATATTGCCAACTTCCGCATTCAAATTCTTCTTCTCTTCCTCCAAAAACAATAAATTCAGTTTCGCAGTCTCCGCCTCTAGTTTCTCATCGATTTTTGGATTCAGTTTAACAGTTTCATCAGCTTGGTCGTATTCTCTCTGTTTCGCTTCGATAAATCCCATTGCTTCGTCGTAGGCCGATTTAGCATCTTTAGCTGCCGTATCCAAAGTGGAAAGGCTATCCTCAAGTTCTTTCTTGCGCTTATTTTTTGTATCGAGTTGCTCTGCATTATTAGCTGTGTATGGAAGCAATTCAGCAACCTCTGCATCAAGCGCAGCGAATGTGCTGGGACAGTTGAGAGCCTCATTGTAAGTTTTGCTTGCTAACTCGAATTTTTCTAAGTCGCCATTGCGTGTATTCTCAAGACCTTCCAGAACCTTCTTTTCAGCGACACAATTTGCTGTGCAAGTGGCCACATTTCCTTCTTGCAGCTTCACGAGACGCTCGGACCCTTGATATGTTCCATTTGCTGTATCCGCCAATCTTTTTAGAGTGACTAGATTTTTCTTTGCTTTCTTGCATGTTTCCTTCGCTATCATGTCATCTCGGAGTGATTTTGCTTCCGGATATCTTGTCACTGCCTTTTGAATCTTTGGAATATCTAACTTGACTTGTTCCAGTTCCTCCTTTGCATTATCGTGTGCTTCAGTAGCAGCAGTGTAGATTTGAACTGGTGTTGCATATTTGTTTTGCACAGCTTCGAGCTCAGCCTCTGCTTTATCTCTTGCATGCTTTTCTTTGAAGGCTTCTCCATCCAGTTTTTCCCACTCTCTTCTCTTTTCTTCGTACTTGACTCGAGCCGCTTCAGCTTCGGTTTCTTTCTGGGTCAATTCAGCTTGTTTAGCGTCGATCGTTTCATTCAATTGCTTGTTCTCTTCTTCAGCAGAGTGGTATTGCTTCTCAAGTTCATCAAAGGGAAGTTTCTCGATATCTCCAGCGGCCTCAGGTACTGGCTAGAAAATATTGGTGTGAAACATCTTCGAATTCTTTAGAAAATAGAAGCAATGAGATTCGTAAATCCACTGCCCCTGGGGTCAGCATCGCTCAGATCAAACTCCGTAAAGTTCCCCTCCACACCTGACCCTTCGAATAATCCGCATTTAGATTCCCGCAATTTTTTAAAATCCACTACACAATTGGTTTAACATTGTTAGGGCCTATAAGAACTGGGATTTCGAATGCTCCACAGAGAGCCGATGTATGAAATAGTGGGAGTTCAAATGAGAATAACATAAATCAGGTGTGCAGGAGAATGCTTGTATGATAATCCTTAGTAAGCAGTATCCATCAGCTAAAACGCTACCGTAATCCTGGCTACCGTAAGCTCACTCACAGCACTCTACCGTACGCCTAGACAACAGTAACCTACAGTTGATATTGAAAACTTCCACCAAATACCATATCGTAACCCACACTTGCAAAAGACACGTACGATCTTGTTAGTCACATTCGCACGAATCATTTCAGGGTTGTGTGAACTTCACGCGCGGTTGGTTGCACATAACGCACGTATGCGTTTAAGGAGGTTTAGGATTCAATTCCCGCCCATTTCTCGTTTTACCGTACCACTACAGTAATATTGCGGATTCTACCGTACTCTCACTTCATTTGCCGATCGAATGAGACGTCGTGGCGGCTTTTTCGATACAAACGATACGGCTTGCGAGTCGAATGAGACAAACAAACTCTGGAATCAATCGATAAGGTAAGATAGGTAATCAGATACGGTAACAACAGAGTCGATTACGGTATGGGGTACTCAGAGGCAACCAAAGGAAGTCACGAGTATCGAAGAGACAGAGGTACCTTACCAAAATCAGCAGGAGAGGGAGAGGAATGGAGTGAAGGAACCGCATCCTAGGAACGGAAGAGGAGAGAATGAGGGGAGGAGCGTGACTTTCGCGACTCGTCAACAGATAATTACATTTGCAGATTGCATGCAAAGAGTGAACAAACAAGCAATGAGTAAACAAGCAAATAGTTGTATATACATTTAACAATAAAAATGAGAATAAGGGTCCCTAATATCGATTTTTGGATTCTGCATGCCTAGTTTAGTGGGGTCAGCCTCGTTTCCCTTATAAAATTTACATTTTAACCACTTTCATACTGCCGATTTTCCGTGAATCATACAAAGCCTACGAAATTGAATGGTAAAAAATCTTCCTCTAGTTATATCTACTTCCGCGCTGAATCTTTTTCTCGCATCAAATGTGCAACTCAAATGTAATGCAATAAAAAGCATGAACATGCATCAACAACCATTTCTGCAAATGTTGGGATCGTGTTTCGGATAATGGCGAGGCGATGGGTGAAAACGTTTGCTCAAGTGTAGAATGTAGATGCGACTTTCACTCTTGTCGGAATGATTTTTGAGGGGGGGGGGTAAATAATACATACTCGATCAGCCCAAAGCCGAAGGATTGTGAGGATCTCTGCTTGTCTCATAAGTTTTGTTACATTCATGCATGCTTGCTTGTCTTTGATCTGTGATCTTTCATGCGGTATCCGGAGATGAAGAGCGCGTCTATTGAGAATTGAATGATGGTTCAGTTTATTCGTAGCAAGAGTCTGTACAAGCAAATCATGCTTCAATCAATATTTCTTGTGGAGTGTGTGAAATATAACTGTTGTTCGACGGTCATTTGGTCCGTGATTGCGAACCCTGTTGAACAATTATTGAGAGTATCCCGGCATCCCTAATCCGTTAGTTCGCACAGCGTTCTGACCACTATTGCTTTCTTCAGACAAGGGTGAACAATGGGATTATCTTTTTGAATTTTCCCGCAAGACCGTAATCGAACTGCAAATTGAATGTATCCGGGCTACACCTTACGCGTATCTCATCCCTTTCTCTAGATTTTTCTTATCATGCGCGCAAAAAGCAGTTCACACGTTTCCGAACCTGCTGTTCCCTTGCCGCTAACAAAAAAGATGAGTTCCATGGAAAGATGAGATGATGTTGGAGTATTCCTAAAACCATGGAGAAAAACGAGAGACAACACCTTCGAAAGTGCCGGCGGGGTCATAGAACTTGCTCTAATGCCGCCCACTCATTTCGTTGCAAAAACCCATCAAGGAGAAGTCGGTATAGGGCTGGCCGTGAACTGTGCTTGACCATGCTTCCAAAGCACTAATATTCAGAAATGCGGACGGAACCACGGTTTTACAGATATCTTAATAGTTCATTGGTAGTCTCAATAGTTCGTTGGTAGTCATTTGGTTGCTTTGTTTCGATCAAAATTATTCTTCAACAAGTTCACGAGAACGTGCCCCCCCCTCCCCCGAATTGAAAAGGCATGCAATAAGCAAACTTAATTTCTGCAAAAGACAACCCTGATCCAGGGAACACTTGGCACTCTCTGATGAATATATTTCGATTTTTTTGCGTTGTATGCTAATCGGGAACTTCTCTGGTTGTTTGTGACTGCTCTGAATGCGCGCAAGGCAGAGAATGAAAATGATAGGAACAGACCAGAACAGAGGAGTGCCAGTTATCGTTGCCCATCTCGATTTCTTTGAAATTCCATTTCTAGCAAAACATTCTGGCGAAATATAAGTTTTCAAAATTAATCGTTGTTGGCATCAAATGTTAACAGAGAACTTTTTTATTTAACTGAATCTGGTGTATAAATTTCGTCGGCTCCCCTCTTTCTTTCCTTACCTCTTCATTCTTCCCTCGATTGATTGTTGCTGTTTTCGGAGTAGCAACAAACTAATTGTGGATTCATTGATTCTCGACTACTATGTCTCGAATGTTAATCTCCAAATAATAGAACGAGACTAATAGAACAAGAATGCGGAATATTAGCAATCGATAAAAACTCGAAAATTTTGCGAATTCCCGTGCTCGTTCAGCCATCGAATAATAGAACAAGACTTGTTTATGCGATATGTTTGAGGTGCACACAACTTTATGCTTGATTTGGTGCAGACAACTCTTAGTCGACTCATAGTCGGACGTTGATTCGCAGTCGGACTTCAATAGCCTTTAACCGTCTCGGACGGGCAGTCTGCCTCGGCGACCTAAAATTGAATTGAAATATGCATAATTTAATTTTTAAAACAGCAATTTTTCGAATATCAAGCCCGGAATCACGATTATGGTTTTGGCTAATGAATATAATTGGGAATGAATTGTCTGGGCCAGATATCCAAGAAGTTCCATAACCCTCACCTTAACGTCCACCATCTTGAGTGAGGGTTTGATGAGGTTCAAATTGTGCTCCTCGCGAGTTCTTTCATCAGCTGAAATAGAATTATTTTGAAATACAATTAAATAAAACAAGATCTCACTGGCTTTATCGAGTTCCGGCTTGGAATCTTTTGCGGATTCTGAAATAACAGTCATCTTTCCTGTCCCGACTATCGTCAACTGAACCTACCGTAACCCATGCTACCGTATCAACTACCCAAACAACTTACGGTACTCTTTGCCGACGAGGTAGACGATGGACCCGACGTGGTCCGGCGTGTGGACTAGGATCGCGCCGTGGTTGGGATACTGTAAGCGCAAGATTACCGCAACCCAGAGTACGGTAACTCTGAGTACAGTACCCATCGCTACCGTAACCCCGTCTCACCAGAGTCTTGTCGTAGTTGGTCGTCGTAAAGACGCACAGGCCCTTCTTGCCCGCGAAGAATTCGGCTCCATTGTTCATCACCTGATATCGATTTGTTTGGTAATTAGGTGTTACTGATTAATTAATCAATTACTAGACAATGCTTGGCGTTGGGTTAAGGTAAGAGTTGAAATAGAGTAGAATACGGCAGCACAACAACATAAGAGAAATCAAAAACAACAACAACAACAACAACAACACCAACCTGATGAGCGCGCACGACCAGCTTGACCTCATGGTGGTCTCTGAGGAACTCCTCCACTACGTCCTCGCCGAACGTCCAGTTGCCTCTGACTTCTCCGTAGGCGAACCTGATGTTGTTTGTTATTGTTGATGTTGTTGTTGTTTGTTGTTGTTGTTGTTGTTGTTGTTGTTGTTGTTGGTTATACCCTTTGATGCCGGCGACGGGGTCGTTCCAAAGTAGCTCGTACGCCATGTAGCACGAGCGTCTCGGCTCCCACATGAACTTGGGCATGATCTGGAATGGAAGTGATCGATGAAGGTAAATATGTTCACCAAAGAACGAACTAGGTCGGATAAGAACCGAGTGGATAAGAACCATTTGCATCTAGCCCTCATTAGGTTCTCGTCCAGTCGGTTCTTATCCGACGGTTCTCCTCTGACCAAGTTCCCAAAGAAACATACTTTGTTTAGATCTTCAAGATTTTCGGGCATATTTCTCGCGAGGCCTCCGTGGGCTTTCCAGACTCCGTCTGAATTGTGAAGCATTAATACAATTTATTTTCAAAAAATGTATTGAACTATGTCTCTATGACTTGCGTGCTGAGATTTTGATTTTTGGCTCTACTTTCGTTTAGTGGTCCCATTGAGCCGGGAAGCTTTGTTGGGACCAACCACTGACTTGGGACCACTAGAGCCATTTTTTAGTTTACAAAACACGAACTTTTTTTTAAAAATGTATTGAACTATGTCTCTATGACTTTTTAAATGTATTGAACTATGTCTCTATGACTTTTTAAATGTATTGAACTATGTCTCTACCACTAGAGCCATTTTTTAGTTTACAAAACACGAACTGTGAAGGCAGGCAATAGACATGTAGGAGAAAACGTGGTTGGCGAAATAGTGCACCTTCCTGCCCGTTGTACCCTTGGGCGTGCCTTCCTGAATCAATATTATTATTAATTGAGTGATTAATTAATTAGATAATCTAGCCTCTACATCAAAGTTTTTGACAATCGTCAATAGGGAATGGTTCTGACCTGCTACATGACTTATAGCCGACCCCTCAGATTACCTTATCCTTGAATCCGTCCAAGCACTCAAGTAGGAAACCGTAGTTGACATTCGTCTCGTAGCATTCGTGATTTCCGCGGAGAAGAATGATCTGAGCAAGGTCGATAAAATCAATAATTTTCATATTTTTATCATATTTATTACCAATGTAACGAAACCTATTGATGCAAATCTGTGTATCGACTCAATTGTTCAATCGGTCTTCGAAAAAATGCCTCACGTTTTTTGGGTACTTTATCTTGAGCAAGAAGAGGTATAACAGAAGGCTAATCGATCGTTTTCCGCTGAAAAATAAACTGTATTTGAATGTTTCAGCAAGCGATTGGCCATAAATTCTAGCTTCAAAAATTTACGGAAAAGCGAAGCATATCACAAATCCTAAGTCTACACTTAAAGTTCCTCTCCAAACACTTTTAAATTTGAATTCCCGTGTTTTGTATCTCGGCTGTGAGTAAATCAATCATCTTGAATCTTCGTTTTAAGGGTTGTTGCTGTAGAAATATGCCGGGAACGGAATAACAAGTCCATTGTTCTAGTGGGAAGAGAGATAGTAGTGCAGGAGTTCAAATTTTAAAGTGTGCGGAAGGGGAACTTTAAGCAGGAGGGCGAGTATCATTCTACCAACCGGTCAACGAGGTCTCCAGTGAAATCGTATGTGTGGTCCAACCATTCCTGCGATCCAACGCCTCCGAACAGCGCGAAAATGTTATAAACGGTGTCCTTCTGCAAGAAAAGCCATTTTCTCTCTGTTTACTTCTCTTCTTTAACCGCGATTAGCGACAACAAAGCTACTGTAAATAGGGCAACTCTCCCGTTCACCGAGGTTGTTTCTCGATTCTTCTTATCCTGCTTTTCACAATTCAACAAATGGTGAAATATAACTAGTCTTACTCAGACGAGAGTGAAGGTCAGAAATTTTGAAACTTAAATAAAAATTCTAAACTAACATTGCCATGGAGATCGCCAACAGTGACGTTTGGCTTCTCATCCTCAACAATCAAGTATTTTTGATCTGAAAATATTTTTGATAAAATCAGCATTTTATTTTTGCTCACCGTTTTTAATCGTATCCAAGAACGTAAAAAAGATGTCTAAAACATTTTCGGCGTCGTATTGTGTCTGAAATTTGCAGTATGTTTTTATTATACAGTCCTGGTTGTTTCCCCAGTGAAAACAATCCGTCCGGGATGATCCCGGACGGTCCCAGGCGGTCCCAAACGCTTTTATTCAACAAGGAGTGAGAGAATGGAGAAATCCCTGTGTTGTCGTGAAGCTCGTTGGTTGTACAATCGATTTATGGCAACAAAATATTTTAGTTTTAATTCAATAGCTTGAATATTGAAGTTGAAGCGAAGTCAGTTTTGATAAAATTATCGAAAAAGATATGAGAAGATTATTGTAACGTAAAAAGTTCAAACTTTTTTCTCGTTTTTTCCATGAAGTACTCATTGTTCAAACGCAATTAGCTAATTAGTGGATTTTATATAAAATATTTTGTTGCTATAAATCGATTGTGCAACCAAAGAGATTCACGACGACACAGGGTTTTCTCCATTCTCTCACTCCTCGATGAATAAAAGCGTTTGGGACCGCCTGGGACCGTCCCTGATCATCCCGGACGGATTGTTTTCACTAGGGAAACAACCAGGACTGTAGTATGATTTTGGTAACATTTCCACGTAAACGTATGAATGAAAAAGCACGCCCCATGTTTCGCCGCCCTACTTACCTCTTGAGTGCTCTCCATTGCTGGATCATGCTTGGCCAACTCCTTATCGACTGCTTCGCCCGTCAAACTAAAGAATATTAAATAGTTTGAAGTGCGAAAACATTTTGTGAAGCCTAAAGTATGCCTCCCCATCCTCCCTCTCCTCTCGCTGGGACAGTGCGGCGCATATGTCGCACATATGCAATGCTGGGCAAAGATGGCTCATGACTGTGAGCCGGAAGAGCCGGACCGGAAAGTGCAATCACTTTTTCTCTCAAAAACCAACCGTTTGCGCGGACTGCCGTCCGGATATTTGAGCAACTCGTCCTCATCGGGAGGCTTGGAGGCGTCTTCCATGATGACGCGATCGTCGTCTGAAATGGTAAACAACAACAATAACAATAATAACAACAACAACAGTAAGACAACAACACTAATTGCACTCGGTCGGAGAAGAATTCGAATAATTGCTTGGCAATAAACTCACGGACGATATAAGCCTCTCCCCTCTTGTCTTGAGCCTTCTCCGCGATTTTGATGGCATCTGTCAAACGATTGGTTTCAAGAAATAGTATTGGAAATGGTCTTGAAATAGCAATGGCATCCGTGTCTTGGATGAAGTGGAGAATAACAATCCTAGGCTATCAAGTATCTGGTTGCTAGCAAGAGAAACCGCTACACACCAAGTCAAAGGGAGGAAGAAAACTCATTTGCGTGGCACAGGCGATGTTCACTCGGCCGAGTCATTCTGCGCTGCGCGAGAGAGAAAAAGCGGTTGGAATAAGGGGTTTTGCGAATGTTTTGTGCGTGCAGCTACTGAAGTCGATCGAAATAAAATACATGTGGACCGTCACGCTATGTAGCAATGGTTTAGGCAACTTTCTGCACAAACCGCATATTTTTAACGTTATTCTCCGCTGAGGAGTAGGCTTTATGGAGTGGAAATCAGTCGTTTTACGCCATTTTCGAGGAATTCGCAGCGAAATAATTCAAGCAGCTACTGAAGGCGATCGAAATAAAATACATGTGGACCGTCACGCTATGTAGCAATGGTTTAGGCTACTTTCTGCACAAACCGCATATTTTTAACGTTATTCTCCGCTGAGGAGTAGGCTTTTTGGAGTGGAAATCAGTCGTTTTACGCCATTTTCGAGGATTTCGCAGCGAAATAATTCAAGCAGCTACTGAAGGCGATCGAAATAAAACACATGTGGACCGTCACGCTATGTAGCAATGGTTTACGCAACATTCTGCACAAACGCCATATTTTTAGCCTTATTCTCCGCTGAGGAGTAGGAGTTGAGGCGTGGAAATCAGTCGTTCAACGTTGTTTTCTGGTAGTTTTGAGTGCATTTGTGCATGCCACTACTGAATGAAGTTGAAATCACCGTCACGCTATGTAGCGATGGTTTTGACAACTTTCTGCACCAACGCAATGTTGTGTTTCAAATATGTTTCACAAGAAGACCCACCCCTACCGCACTCTCGAACGCGCGAATGAGAAGTGAATGAGGATGATCATATTTGTTTCACACGAACAATTTCTCTTGAACGCGCGAAAAAGGAATTAACGAGGGAGAGACTCGAGATTCTCCACCAACCGACACAATGGGTGAAGGAGAGGGAGAATGAGGGGATGGAAAAGAGAGAAAATCGCCTGTGCCACGCAAATGAGCTTTCTTCCCCCCTTTGACTTGGTGTGCGCTATCAGAATAAGTGCCACTCAATGTCGCAAAATATGGGATTTTAAGACTGTTTCGTTAACTGAAAAACATAAACTGAACATAAACTGAACAGAAAATTGCTCTACAAACCTTTTCTGGGCGACCGCGGATCGGATTCTGTCGAGCTCGAACTGTCACTGTCATCCTGATAATTTTAAAATGTTTTTAAAACTTATTTTTTAACAAATATGTACCTTTCGGCGCTTGTTTCTCCCCCGTTTGCCGTCCTTCGAAGGCTTCTGAAGTGAGGTGCGTCAATGCTGGGAATTTCTGTACTTTTGTCGTAGGGTCTTGCCCTCTATGACAGCTCTACTGGAGAAGTGAGGCGGGGAATGAGTAGGGATAGACTGTTCTATTGAGAATGGCAAAAAGTACAGAAGTACCCAATACTGGACATTGCAGTTCACAATACGGAGCGAGTAATTCGGACCCGACCGCGTAGGAGGCGAGGGAGAGTGAAGAATGCGAGTTACGCGAGGTCTCCTCTCACCTTTCCACGGCTTCTTTTCTTCTTCTTCGCATTTCTCTTCTGCCGACGCGATTTCCGCTTCTTGCCAGACTTCTTATCAGAACCATCAGTCTTTTTGTCGGAACCATCAGTTTTCTTGTCGGAGTTACTCTTGTCCTGAAAAAATGTATGTTTATTATTTGTGAAATATTGAAAAAAAAATCAATTTTAGCGTTAAATCGATTACCCGATCAGATCCGCCGCTTGACGACCGCTCGGAGATTTCCTGAACAATGTTCACCATTCACTGCTCATTCACAATTATTGTTCAAAATGTTCGGTGAGCATTATGCGCAATAATTGTGAAAGGTCTTCGAGAAGAAAATGAAGGAAAGAGCCGGGTCATAAAAGTTTTAACCTCGAGTCCAGGCAGCTCGTTGCTGTCAACCTCGCCCTCGCCGCTCTGAGTCTCCTGTAATCGATCAAAATTATCCTTCCAAACCTTTCAAATCGAGCTGTACCTCCTCAAACCCCAATACGACACTAACACTAACACAAACACAAGTAGTAAGGCAAGGATTTTGTTTAGAGCAAAAAAAAAGTGTGGAAAAACCGAACCTCCAATCCTAGCTGCGCGCTGCGTATCGGGCAACTTCCGCGGACCGCGTCCGTCACCTCACGCGTCAGAAGCGGCTTCGCGCCACCGACGTTCATCCACTTGAAGAAGGGGCCGAGAATACTGCCCATCTGCAAAATTTATGGCATTTTCTGGAAACTTCATCACGCTCAAAATAGCAAGGCAGTGACTAGTTTCGGTCGAGGTAGACGACGCACGCCCATACTCTGGTGTGTCGCTCCTAGTTGGAAACAAGCTTGGATCCTGGTCTCCCACAAGCTTGAGATACCCAAGTACGCTACGTAATCCCAAATTGAGGTAGCATACCACAGCAATTCGATGCATTTATGGTGTGCTTACCGAAATGGGCAGAACTCTAGTTAGCGATCGACTTGGGTGCTATGGCTGCATACATCGCTTTGCATTGACCCCTGCCACAAACTGGCCAAGGGGATTTGATAAATTATGCACATGATTTGATAAAATTTTTCCCATAAAGCTACACCACCAGCAAATCGAATCGCTGTGCATACCTGAGTAACGCGCTCGTTTACTGCCCGAGTCAACTGTGCGAAACGACCGGGAGGCTTGGCGTTCGCCGGGTGATTCTCCTGCGAAATATTCATGATTGAGCAAGTTAGTGGCTAATTAGTTGAAAATAAGTTGTGGCACTTCTTGGCTATCTGGCCCAGGCTATATTCACAGTGTATTCTAACCCTACCATTCTCATTTCTCACCCAAATTGTCAATCAAAGCGGATATTCGGGGCCAAATATCCAATAAGTTCCTAAGTTGCTGATTAGTTGGTAATTAGCCGAGAATTAACTAATTACTAATAACGTACCAATTCCTGGCGAAAGAGGTCCTTCAATGCTTCCGATTTCTCCTTCTCCACAACGCGGCAGTACATGTCGATGACCTCGTCCTCGCCCATTTCCAGGATTTTCTTTTTCATATCGTCTACTGAGCACGGCACCTCTTCTTCCTGAATCGCTTATGTTTCATAAAACATAAATTGACATTCAACGTCCCCCGTTCGCCTCTGCTTAGGCTGAGGTCACAAAATACAAATGGTCCGACTGTGGAACGATTTTACATAATTCGCCAAACCAGCTCAAAAGCTTCCCTTCCCAGCTCTCTGCTTCGTTAAAAACGGGAAGGACAGGGTGCTCGCACAGTGATCAGCATAAGCTAGAGAGTGCGTGAGAATGAGAGTCGCTCACCTCGTCCTGTCCCGCTGCCGATCGTTTCTTTTCCGGCACTCGACCCTCCTTGCCCCAGTTCGGATCCTGACTTCTGACCACACGGCTCCACTTGAGCAGATTCGCCTTCGTCACGTGCTTGTCCGCGATCACTTCCTTCAGCGTTTTCCGGTGCTGAACAGGGTATGGTCTCTCACTTAAAATCGTTCCGTGAAGGCAACAATCAGATGTTTCACAGTATTAGACGCGATAGGATTAACCACTCCGTATGAATGATATTTCCGAACACTACCTTGCTATCTCTGAACCGGAGCAACGTCATACGCGAACTAAACGCTAATATTTCGTCTCCCTACTAAATAGAGGGCAAATTACGGGGAATAATCTCTTCATTTCACATGTTCATCTCTGACCGGCGAGAGAGTGTGTGGAATGGAGAGAGTCCGACTAGAGTCTAGTCCAGATAACTGAACAAAAGGGGCGAAATACGGGTGATCTCAGACCGGCGAGAGTGTGTGAAATTGAGAGAGTCAGACTAGAGTCTAGTCCCGATTACGTACCGTCTCCGTGACGAATGCGAACATGTCCTGATCGACGGCCCAGTGAAAATCTCCATTCTCGTTAGGATTAATCGGAAAATTGATGCTGCAGGCCTGCGATGATCATTGATTATTGATTAGTTTTGCAGCATCTTAATCAAATGCGGTACATAACATCTCGAAACGCTTTTCTTTTATAACATGAACCAGGCAACTAAATGAATGAACTAAATGAGTTAACTTGAACGTCTCATAACTATCTACATGATGGAGAAATCGGAATGGATACCGATACCGGAGCAACTTATGAACACAAGCAAACAGGCGTGAAAGTGTGTATTCGCAAAGTACTCAAATAGTAGCTTTTGCTCGAGTACGGTATCCGTTCCGATTTCTCCACAAAAAGAAAGATAATGAGAATCGTAGGGACCGAATACTCGATTGGGCGAACGGGCAAAAAAAAGTTCCGAAATGCCCGTTTCACTTACGAATAGACAAAAAAAAAAACTAAGGAACTAGTTCCCAAAAAGTAACCGCTCATCTCACAAGAGTAAACGCAAAATAAGGATAGCTGATTTGATTATTAGGGAACTAGTTCACTAGTTTCTTTTGAAAGTCCGCTCACGGTAGGTTTTTTGAAGTCGACTACGTGCGTTTTGAAATTTCTCGCGTCGTGTCCGTACTTCTGAAAATCATTATTGAATTTGAGAAATGAGCGCCAAAAAAGTACCAGATATGTCATATTGTGCAAAGTGTAGACCACTCCACCTGGGACATCAAGGTTGAAGATGTGAGTATCTGAATTTGAAATTATTAATTATTTGTTGATTACAGTTCTTCCATCCAAACTATTCAACGCTGACTTGCTCCGACAGAATTTACTCACTGTTTTTTCGGTAAACCAACGATCCCTGGAATTAATTCGTTACGCAGAATAAGAAGAATCGGTTTTTCTAGCAGCGCAATACCCACCTTTTGCACTAGTGACCTCAACATGTCTCTGTTTTTTTCGTCGGGTACACGTTTCACAAAATCTTCAAACTTCATTTTGAACTTGTCAAGGTCTGAATTTGATTAATTAAATGAAATTAGCTAACTAATTAATTAAATTATTAACTAATCAGAACTTACTCTCCACGAACGGTCGTTTGTACTTTTCACCGTCAGTTACGGGGGCCGCATCGGTCGGCGCAGGCGACGGTTGTGCCTCATTGCTCTTGGTTGCCGAATCTGGGAAAGAATAGTATCATGCGACTGCACTTTCTACGTTCAGGCTACCATGCCCTTCCGAAAGAAGCGTTGTAATCAACTAGCTGGACTCAATTGAAACAGGGAGCAACTTTGCCCTCGTCTCGTTAATCATACGTCTCAGACCGATCTCCCATCATACCTCTCGGATCGAGCGCCGGGTCGGGCTGCGGTTGCTGTTGCGAGGTTTTAGAGGCGTCCGAAGCATGGGAATCAACTGGAAACTGATCATAATGAGCATAGCAAAAACAAAGCGGAAGCTGTAGTATTTCTAGCTCAAGATGATCTTTGGAAAAACGGAGAAACTATTCCAAACAACCTTTGGCTGCGGACGGTTCTCGCACAGTCTTTCGCTGTCGGCACATTGCGAGTTTGATCCGTGGCCATGTTACGACAATTTTCCAAAAAATTCCAAAAAGGCAGAACGCCATCACAACACCAATCACTATGAGTACAATTGTGACGGCAGAACTGAAATTTCGATCAATATTTGAAATCGCACGGGTTATTAGGCACACCAGTTAAACCAATTAATTTAAATAAAGAAAATAATTATTCTAACCCTTTTTTAGGCTCCTCCTTCTTCGATTTCTTCTCATAAACTTGCTTAAGTGTATGAACGAGCTGATTGGATTGATCGCGTTCTTTCTCCAATTCTTGCAAATGTTTCTTCATTTTGTCCAACTCATCGTGCAACGGATTTCTGATTCTTTCCTTATTTAGAAACACACTGAACGTCATTGAAGCTTCATTTTGTGCTGCATCAATATCATTTGTGGGATAATTGTTCAAATCATTCTCCGCTCCAGTTTTGATTTCGGTCGCTATTGCGTAGGCGTCGTATAAAGATGCATTCAATACTCGAGTCTCGTCCAATGATTTTCCGAATTCTTTCTGCTTCTTTTCATACTCTTGCACATCTCCAGCGAAAAGGTCACGAAATGTTTCAGTTCTTGATTCATATTTCTTGAGTAGTTCAACTCTTGCATTCACTAGTCCCTCTTCTTTTTGCAGTTCGACTAATTTCTCGCTTTCCCGTCTGTGATTTTCGGTTGCCGTGAATAGTTCCCCTTCTCTGTCTCTGAGAGTTTGATTAGCTGTATTTATATTTTCGATCGTAGGACAGTTGGTCTGATCAGTTGAGGTTTTGCATCGACTGTCTAGCATTTTTAAGCCTTCAAACTCTGTTTTGGCCAAATTGCGCGCTCCTGTTGCTGTTGTTATTGGATCTACTAAACCCGCAACGAGCTTTTGCTGGTTAGGAATTTCCGTCTCGGACAATGCTTTCGCTTTTGCTTTTTCTTGTGGAAGATATGTGGCAAAGTGCTCCACATCATCCGCGCCTTTCTTTGCCTCTTCCAGTTTAGCTTCAATCTTTTCTTGTTCTTTGACGGTTTTGTCCATATCCTCATAGGCTTTCTTTGCTTTGTCATACTTTTCCGTTGCATTTCCTTTAATATATTCCAATTCCAGTTTCCCCTTATTCTTTTCATTGAAAACTCCATCGAGTCTCTGCCACTCAGCCTTCGCTTTATCATAATCTTCGAATATTACTGCCGCATCCTTCATTTTCTGCTCCAATTTTTCATTTTCAGCGTCGATGGTTTCATTCAATTGTCGCAAATTTTGTTCTTCTAACTCCCATTTTGTCATCAATTCATCGGCAGACAGTTCATTGTAATCATCCGTTACTGCGGGTTCAGATGAGCCTTCGTTTTCGAGGGATAAGGGCTGAAAAATCTCGTCCGCATACCCAAATCGATGATGTCGTAGAAACAATAACAAAGATCAGCGAGGCATTATATCACTTTGGGCCTAACCTACCGATTCACTGTTTTCCAAAAGAAAGTTTCATGTTCTGCGTGACCTATGTACTTCTAATAGAGAGACTAAAAGCATGACTGATCTTTTTTTCATTCCTTCATAGATAAATCTAGCTTTGGCCTCACAGAGAAAGGAGGGAAATCAGGGGCACCACAGAGTGATATCCACACAGTACCCAGGTGACCTTTGATCTTTGCTTCATACCTTGACTGTAACAGCACTGTTCTTTCTTCGGTATTGCTCAGCCAGTTTGTCATAATTTTCGAAGACGTAGGACAAATTATTGGGTCCGATCTGGAAAAAATTGTTTTCTTCGCTTTTCGAGCGGTGGTACTTTTTCAATATTTTGCAATCGTAATCCTTCTTACAGTAACCAACAGCACAACATGTTACAGTGGCACAGCTTACAGTAACCTACCGCACCTCCTAACAACACTATGGTACAGTATCACAGCATACAGTAATCTATCGCACATCCTAACAACAGTATGCTACAGTAGCACAGCTTACAGTAACCTACCGCACCACTTAAAACGCGTTCCGCGTAAGAACGTTCAAATCCGAGGGGCAGGTGGCGCAATTGCTCAAAATGGTCGTAGGACGCTCAAACTTTGTGGTTAGAGTCCCTAGGGGTGGGACACACTTCAGACAAAAAGTTGGACCCAAAAGTTGATCTTTGATCTTTGAGATCGACTTTTTGGCACTTCTGTACTTTTTGGCCCAGCCATTCTCGATAGAGTATTCTATCCCTACCCTTCTCATTCCCCGCCTCACTTCTCAAGCAGAGCGGTCATAGAGAGGGAGAACCTGGGCCAAAAAGTACAGAAGTTCCGACTTTTTTCCCTTTGATTTTAACCCCTCATGTTATATACCATTCGATAGAGCATCAAAAGATTAGCTTATGTTTAAATTTTCAAAGGGTTTGGACTTCAACTTTTCGAGAAACACGAAAAAGTGTGAAAAAATGGCTCTCACATACTTTTCAAAAAATTATTTGCGGCCTCCTCCTGGATAGTGTTTTGAAATATGCTAATTAGTACGGAGAATTTTAAAAAATACCCCGTCCTGATCCAACACATCACGCCATGAGTTTTCTTCGATATTCTAGCATGCAAAAGTCAGCTCAGGTTCGAATCCGCTTGCCTACATGCATCTTTTGCCAACTTTTTTTGCGCACTTGATGAATTATTTTCGACTCTAAACTTCTTTCTATATGTTTATATCGTACTTCGCGCACATTCCCGAACAAATGTACTTTTTTGTACTTTTTTTACTTGGCGAATTCTCACTTTCCCTTCCCAATTTTTGATTCATGCATTTTCCCGACCCTGATAAGTGGACGAATACGAAAATTGGCCGGTGAAATATTTCTATAAAAGATACTTTTTGAGAAAGTGAAAAGTTTTCTTCATAACGTTGGCAAAGTAGGAAAAATCGATCCGGTCCAAAACTGGTGTGCAGGTAGTACTCACCGAGTGTAGCCCACCTATAACTTTTGAAATCACCTTGGTCCCTTTTGGTTGAGCGGCAATGTATGTTTCATTGAACCATAACTTAGCCGACTTTGCGATTTCGCAATAGTTTCAAACCAGCATGGGTGCATTAAATGCGCAAAATTTAGGTGATCATTCACCCCAAGTTCCATCCCGAATGCTTTCAAACTCAACGAGAAAAACACTTTTTTCTCCTATTCAGTCTTACAGCTCGTCGGGGAGTTATGAAAGATACCTTTTTTTTATTTCATAAATTGAAAGATAAACTATCTATCTTGCTTCCATGGAAATATGAACTAAATTTAAAAATACACATTTAGCCAATTTTAGCAAAGAACGCGAATAATTTCAAATAAAGTCAGTTCTTGATAAGTAAAAGTACCGTATCCGAAATTTATCAATGCCTATCGCTCGACAACGCAACGTAGTGTTAGCTTTTCTTCATGACAGTGACTGACTGTAAGAGTCAACGATT
>LS490170.1:319139-341963 GCA_900490845.1 Pristionchus japonicus
GATTGGTTCCAGAGTTCGTTTGTCTCATTCGACTTGCAAGCCGTACCATTCGATTCGAACCAGCAGCCCCGACGTCTGATTCGATCGGCAAATGACGTGAGGATACGGTAGGATACTGTAGAGTGCGGTGTATTACGGTATGAGAAGGGTGAACGAGGAACAAGCGAAAACTGAGTCGTAAACAACCATTGCGCACGTGAATTTTTGTACAACCGACCGCGCGCGAAGTTCAAGCAACATAGAAATGATCCATGCAAAAGTGACAAACATGTGCGCACTTTTGTGAGAGAGGAGTACAGTGTGGTACTGTGAGGGATATGGTAGAATCAAGGGTTACAGTGGGATACTGTAGTTGGGTTACTGCATTATCTCGTTGCTGTTTATGTGGTATGGTATGTTATTGGCAACTGAGGTGGGGGTAACCTACTTTTCTCAAGGGATACGGCAGGTTACTGTAAGATGTACTACTGTTGCATGCTCTTGTTAAGAAGTTTCGTAGGTTACTGCAAACTGGGTTTCTGTAGCATTGTGTTATCAAGGGATACGGTAGGTTACGGTTTGCTAGGTTACTGTCTCATTTTCTTGTTTAGGGGTGCGGTAGGATACTGTAAGCTGGGTAACTGTAGCATACTATTGTTAAGAGATGCGGTAGGTTACTGTAAGCTGTGCTACTGTAGCATACTGTTGTTAGGAGGTGCGATAGATTACTGTAAGCTGTGATGCTGAAGCATACTGTTGTTAAGAGATGCGGTAGGTTACTGTAAGCTGTGATGCTGAAGCATACTGTTGTTAAGAGATGCGGTAGGTTACTGTAAGCTGTGTTACTGTAGCATACTGTTGTTAGGAGGTGCGATAGATTACTGTATGCTGTGATACTGTACCATAGTGTTGTTAGGAGGTGCGGTAGGTTACTGTAAGCTGTGCCACTGTAACATGTTGTGCTGTTGGTTACTGTAAGAAGGATTACGATTGCAAAATATTGAAAAAGTACCACCGCTCGAAAAGCGAAGAAAACAATTTTTTCCAGATCGGACCCAATAATTTGTCCTACGTCTTCGAAAATTATGACAAACTGGCTGAGCAATACCGAAGAAAGAACAGTGCTGTTACAGTCAAGGTATGAAGCAAAGATCAAAGGTCACCTGGGTACTGTGTGGATATCACTCTGTGGTGCCCCTGATTTCCCTCCTTTCTCTGTGAGGCCAAAGCTAGATTTATCTATGAAGGAATGAAAAAAAGATCAGTCATGCTTTTACTCGCTCTATTAGAAGTACATAGGTCACGCAGAACATGAAACTTTCTTTTGGAAAGCAGTGAATCGGTAGGTTAGGCCCAAAGTCTTATAATGCGTTTTTTCTCGCTGATCTTTGTTATTGTTTCTACGACATCATCGATTTGGGTATGCGGACGAGATTTTTTAGCCCTTATCCCTCGAAAACGAAGGCTCATCTGAACCCTCCGTAACGGATAATTACAATGAACTGTCTGCCGATGAATTGATGACAAAATGGGAGTTAGAAGAACAAAATTTGCGACAATTGAATGAAACCATCGACGCTGAAAATGAAAAATTGGAGCAGAAAATGAAGGATGCGGCAGGACCATTCGAAGATTATGATAAAGCGAAGGCTGAGTGGCAGAGACTCGATGGAGTTTTCAATGAAAAGAATAAGGGGAAACTGGAATTGGAATATGTTAAAGGAAATGCAACGAAAAAGTATGACAAAGCAAAAAAAGCCTATGAGGATATGGACAAAATCGTCAAAGAACAAGAAAAGATTGAAGCTAAACTGGAAGAGGCAAAGAAAGGCGCGGATGATGTGGAGCATTTTGCTACATATCTTCCACAAGAAACAGCAAAAGCGGAAGCATTATCCAAGACGGAAATTCCTAAACAGAAAAAACTCGTAGCGAGCTTAGTAGATCCAATGACAACAGCAACAGGAGCGCGCAATTTTGCCAAAACAGAGTTTGAAGGCTTAAAAATGCTAGACGCTCGATGCAAAACCTCAACTGATCAGACCAACTGTCCTACGATCGAAAATATAAATGCAGCTAATCAAACTCTCAGAGACAGAGAAGGAGAACTATTCACGGCAACCGAAAATCACAGACTGGCTAGCGAGAATTTGATCGAACTGCAAGAAGAAGAAAAACGAGTGAATGCAAGAGTCGAATTGCTCAAGGATTATGAAGAACGATTTACAACATTTCGTGATCTTTTTGATGGAGACGTTGAAAAGTATAAAAAGAAGCAGAAAGAATTCGGAAAAACATTGGACGAGGCTCGAGTATTGAATGCATCTTTATACGACGCCTACGCACTAGCGACCGCAACCATGACTGGAGCGGAGAATGATTTGAACAATTATCCCTCAAATGATATTGATGCAGCAAAAAATGAAGCTTCAATGGCGTTCAGTGCGTTTCTAATCAATGAAAGAATCAGAAATCCATTGCACGATGAGTTGGACAAAATGAAGAAGCACCTGAAAGAATTGGAGAAAGAACGCGATCAATCCAATCAGCGCGTTAGTGCGCTTAAGCAAGTGTATCAGGCAAAGTCGAGGAAGGATGAACCTGACACCGGGTGAGCTTTAATACTTATCGTTGTCTCATATTGGCTTGGTTCTGAGCGAATGAAACGCAATTTTTCATAATTAATTTTAAAAATAGTTTTGCTTGAATCAAATGTATCTGACTCATTCTGAGTGAACCGGTTAATCAACTAATTTTTTTTATAAATACAATTTTGAAAAAATGTTTTTTTCCAGCTCCTCCCTCACCATTCCTCTTGCTGTGGCCGGCGCTTTGGTCCTTCTCGCCGTACTAGCCGTTGTTGTCGTCAAATTTGTCGTCATGCCATGGAGGAAAAATCGTCGGCAGCCTCAGACAGCACAGGAGCCGTCCGCAATCAAAGGTTAATAGGATATTTCATTTTATACCCCAGTAGACCTCTGTTTGAATACACACGGTCGCGCTGCTTTTCTGTATGAATGAAGTAATTGGCACCTCTTCGGCTTCTGGACGACCTTTATGCTTTCCCTATCATTCCCATTTAGCAGAGCGGCCAAGGTCGACCAGAAACCGAATAACTTCCGTGTTTTCTATCCATTCACCACCCTCATTCCCTGCATCACTACTCAGATCTGACCAAAACAATGGCTAGGGTCAAAAAGTAGCGAAGTTCCGAGCGACGTTTGCTAATTCCAGATGAAACTCACGAGCCTCTGCTATCCAAATCCGGTCCCGGCGAATCCGGCATGGTCCCGGGGAGCAATAAAGGTAAGGGGAAGCGTCGTTTTGGCACCAAAAGTGAATGTAAAAATTCTGTGCGAGACGACGTCTTGGCTTTCTGCCAATAGAGTTGATTCCTCTTGTTTCCCTGCTGCTCTCATTCTGTCGTATAGACAATACGGTATAGTCTCTTCATACGTGGAGAGAAGTTTTGGTCTCTCGTTTCGCAATGCTCACTAGAGTTGGCAATACGAGGTTAACGAGCTCGCAATAGACCACCTCTCTATTACGACATCGCTACCAGGGTTGTGCAGAAAATGCCTATCGGAAAAAAATCGGAAAACGGAAATTTTCCGGTTTAGAAAACCGGAAAAACCGGAAAATTCGAAAAATTTCCGAATTTGATGTTTTTTGAGCTTTTTTTCGAGCAAATTCTCAAATTTTTTTCTTTTTGCTGTATCTAAACGTGTATGAAACATGTGAATTCAAAATTTGAGAACAAACTGTCGGAAAATTCATTAATATCAAAAAGTTTTTGCCAATTTCGTTGATTCAAGACCACATTTTCGAGTTTTTCACCTTGGAAATCTTTAAAAAGCTCAGAATATCTAGTGTAAATTATCGGTAATTTTCCGACAACTTTCGGAAAATTTTCCGGTCGGAAAATTCACCGGTTTGTACCGGAAAATCCGGAAAATTTTACCGGTCGGAAAAATTTTCCGCACAACCCTGATCGCTACGAATGAGAGAGGCGAGGATGAGGCGTAGCGAGCTCGCTAACCTAGCTACGTCTCGTTACGAGATATCCCGCTATCGTTTTGCCTACCCTAAGGCTCTCTGGTGGGAGAAAAAATCTTTGCACATCCCCGGTTCACAACTATCAACCTGCTTCAGATATTCCAACAACAACCAAGAGCAGCGAAGCACAGCCGCTGCTAGCGGCAGGCAAAAGCAACGATGCGGCTCCCGCACTTGAAGGGCATTTCAAGCACGTTATGCCGTTCGTGAGATGTAAGTGACTCTATCTCGCCATGTCCACGCCCACTTCAAAGCGTGAAGGGGGCGGGGCCAGGCACGGAACTAGGAAGTGCCTATATTTAGGCCTAATTCGTTGTGAAATAACTATTCAGCGCTTGACCTCTCGAAATTTCTGCCGTTCGAAGAATTTTTGGATGGCGAACCTGAAAAAATCAAACCGGAACTCACAGCATTGGTCAAGCCGGTGGGTGTTTACTGTTAACTAGAGTTTGAAATGAAGCGATACCCGGAACATCGGATACCCGCGAAAAAAATGAATTATCCGGATTAATTCCCATCATGTTTTCCTTCTCCAAATACCGGGTAACTCTCATTATTCACTTCTACCCGACCGGGTCCGAATTATCCGCCCCGTACTTCAAACTCGACAGTTAACTGCGGAAAACGGCTGTATTAACATTCCAAATATTAATTGATGTAATTTCAGGGATCGAAGGTTTACTTTAAAAACGGTGAGTAAGAAAGGCGTGCCTAAGTTTTATGCCAACAATTTTTGTTTTTGTTAATGTTTAAAAATCAGGTGTATCCATCTTCAATAGTGATGATGACAGTGGAAATATCCTCATTATATACAAAAGAGAATACGTGGTATTTTTATTAAATTTTATTACTGGTAAATTCAAATATTTTTATCAGCTGTACATGCAAGATGCCAGAAGATTCCAATTTCACGTCACAGACTACAACAATCCTTTGGTGAGTGAATTGAGGAATTTCTTCTGTTTCTTGCCCAGATTTATCGCTTTAACCGAAAAAATCAAAAAATAATTCGTGGGTTTTCTAAAAACAATCATCCCAAAATCAGTGCTGAACCGCGCTTGATTGAAAATGACACCCAAAAAATTGCAGCAAAACTAATAAATAATCGATAATTATTGCAGCCCTTCCGCTGCCCAATTCCAAAGAATCCGACTCCGGGGAGAGTACACTTTGCTGCTCGTCGGAACTTCTTCCATATCGTAAAGAATATGGTCAGTTGAAATCTGGACGGATCACACATCACAAATGCCTTCAAGGGTCAGAAAGACGAGAGTGTGTGCGAAATGAGGACCCTGTATTTCGAACTGTTGTTTTCAGTTCCGCAGAAACGATCAGGAAACGAAGGAGCACAAGGCAGAAACTGCGGATGCAATGAAGAAATGGGTGCAGTGTATCAGAAAGGCGGATCATCGATGGGGCAAGGAAAACCCGCATCCGCCGCCTGAGAAGCGATCGGCCGCCGGACGGGAAGGGGTGAGCCGTCAATCTAGGGACCGCAAGCTCCGCCCCTTTTGCGTGGGCATGGTTTCGCGCACGTCTTAGGCTCAAGCGCGCTTCAGCAGAATATCTCGAGGAGCAGAATAAGCCCACATTTGACATCATAGTGAGAAATATTGAATCTACGTTGTGGCCCCTAATCATAGCGCAGTCGTTAGGGTGCCCGACTGTGTGATGCGAGGTCGCGGGTTCGAACCCCGTGCTCGGCATGTCTCTTGCCAGACCACCCCAACGGGAACGGACGTGAAGGGGTGAGCGACCAAAGAGCATGGCTCGAGGTCGAGGCCATGCCAGCATCAGGGGATATAGCTCAGTGGTAGCGCATCCGCATACGTATCGGAAGGGCGGGGGTTCGTCCCCCTCTGCCTCCAACTGTCATTTGCGCACTCCTCTGTTCTAACACAATGTTGCAATTACTATCACATATGATGGCGATAAGAGTCGCGAATCGGTTATTCCTGATTTTGCATGCGCTTAGTGATATCTGCCACCTTGATATCGGAAATGCGCAGAAAAATGCATGTTTTCACTTTCTACCCCATCATACCGTAATCCTCCAAATCGTACAGTAACCTCATTTAGGAGGACATTACTGTGGAGGACATGGCGGAGGAAGTAATGAAGCACCACGCGGGTGAATATCTCGAATTGGTTAAAGCCCTTGACCCAGACGAGCAAGAAAGACACTGGCGCGAGTTGAAGCACGACTTTGGAGAGCTAATGGTTGGTGATCTTGTTAAATAATCATCTTCCACTGAACTAACTAAATGTTTCGGTACTTGTTGGATATCTGGCCCACGTATTTGCAAGAGCCTGGGCCAGATGTCCAAGAAGTGTAATGTTTTCTTCCGAAACTAACGAAAATCATTAAAATGTGGTTTTGTAGACTGCCCAAAACAGTCAAGCCGGGGTTACCATCGAGGAGCTGCCCGCCTCTGAGGTTTATTTCGAATATTTATATTTTTAAAGTTTATTAATATAAAAAACCTGAAAAAAACTGCATAATTCAGGACGAGGCAGAGCGCTCGTCGGGCGGCGGCGATTCTGAGAAGGTTAACTAATTTTTATTAAATATTTGCGAAGTAATTTCGAATAATTTAGGAAGAGAAGAGAGATTCCGACAAGAAATCCGACCATTCTGACAAAAAGTCTGACAGAAAGTCTCACCGGAAGCCCAAACCGTCCCGACAAAAGAAAAAGGGCCGTGGAAAGGTGCGAAGCAAGGATGAGAACAGCATTGAATTGACACGTCTTCAGAAATCTCCCAAAGCCGGCAAGCACGGGAAAAATAAGAACCAAAAGGTAAATACTGGTACTTGTAAATAATACATATAAAAAAAATAAATATTCAAATCAGGATGGAAGTTCGAGCTCAACAGAATCTGATCCGAAGCCGCCCGGAAAAGGTTGGAGAACCGTTACTCAATTCTGAAATTTCACCCTGTTTGATCATTACGAGTCTCTATAAGAGATTGAGCGTTCTAAAAGTTGTGATTTTGGAAGAGTTGCAATTTCTTTTGCTAGCATTATGTTAAAACCCCTTTAATGATTGCAGTTTTGATTTGACCATTGCTTTGAGAACAATTCCTTTGACAGATCCCAGCAAAGTCGCGGAGGAGGCTCACGACGAGTATAAAGGACATGTGCTCGGTGAGTTTTGTGCCTACGACCGCTCTCAGCGCAAGGGCAACAGCGAATGAGGTCGCTAGTGTTCGAATGGGTCGTAGAAACCTGATCGAACTTCATTCCTGCAGACTCGGGCGCATTCGGAGCGGTCAAGTGCTGATCAGAAACCGAAAAAGTAAAAAAAAAAATTACAGAAGGCGAGAAGGTCTTCACGTTAGACGGCTTCCAGCCCCATCTGGACAGATTTAAGAAGAATGCCGACGACAAACCCCGAACGTGAGCTTTTTTTACTCTCAGACAGAGTACTTTGTGCAAATTTCACGCGACTCTGCCGTCTCATACGAGCTTGAGCAGTTCGTGAAGTTCCAATCTGTTATTTGGACATTCCCATTTCCATACGGCATTCTATCCCTACCCTACTCATTCCCCTCAAAACGGTCCATAAAGAGAGAGGTCCTTCGCCAAAAAAGTACAAAAGTTCCCAAGTTTGACTGCTTTTAGCATGACGGTCGCTGCATGCGATAAGATGTGGAGAAAGATTCTCAATTCTGCGAAGATCGGACAGAAAGAGGTGGGTAGTGTGCGAAATAGGGAGCGCCATCTCTTTGGCCGAACAATTTTTTTGGTTTTAAACATTCAATCTGAAAAATATGTACTAATTTCAGCTAATGCACGACTTTGACACTGTCGTGGATATCTGCGTCAAATTCAAGGAAGTTATCGCTAACGGTGCGTGTGACAAGGCAAAACGACCTTTATTCTAATATTGCAGATCCAAAAATTATTTGGATAGATGATAATGCTAAGACTTCCAAAAATCATGGCGACCTTCATGGAAATGTCAGTAATTCTTCTTATTTTTTTTCGTATTTTTGTTGTTGTTTTGAGTCTGCAGTCGAAAAGCTCCGGAATACAAAAAATATGGGAGCTTTAAATATGCAATTCCAGATCGACGACTTATACAACTTTATGACGCAAGACGCCAAAGAGATTGGATCGAAGGAATGGCTAGAGTATACATACATATTCACGGGAGACTACGTTGACCGGTTGGTCTCTTTGTTTCTCGGCTACATAGCTCGCTTTTCTACACACACATCTATGCTTGGCTTCGTCGGGTCTTAGGTTGGCGCTTTTCACGTAGTAAACTTCCTGTACCCTTAACTTCCTTTATGGGGCAGTAGGGATGCAGGTTCGGGTTCGGTTATACCGAGCCCCCGTTAGTTCTTTCCCTCTCACTCGAGCACGTGCTCTTTGAGAGAGAAGGAGAGATCTGCCCTCTCTGCGTCTCTCGTTTCCGCACGCTCTCTCTCTCCACAGCGTTCTGACGCCCATTGTATTCTCCAGACAAGGGTGAACAATGGGATTATCTTTTTGAATTTTCCCGCAAAACCGTAATCGAACTGCAAATCGATCTCGGAATTTAAGAATTTTGTGAAACGTAACGCAATTCTCCTGATCGCTTTTGTTACAAAATGAGAATTGAGATGCGTTTCACAACTTCTTTAGAATTCTGAGTTTGCAGTTCCGTTAGGTCAACCCTCACCCTTGTCTGTCGGGATAGAACGCTGTGTCTCGTCTCTAGCCTCCTCTCTCCCTCGGCCAGAGAGGTCAAAGCCGACTCAAAGCCGACACCGAGTCGGTTTTGTGTCGGTTTTGACCCCTCCTCCTCCCTCTTCTCGGACGTGCGCTTGCGTACGTGCGGGAGGGAACGAGAGGCCGGCAAACCCGAAACCGAAACCGAACCGGCAACCCTATGGGGCAGAGTGGCTATTGCGTTCTATAAACCAAGTCAGCTTCCTAGCAGAAAATTACGAACTTCTCTAGTTTCCCGGAAAACATTTAGTATCAAAGCTGTGCAAAAATTTTACGATCTCTCATTTCACAATGCTCTCTCGCCGGTCAGACAGAGCGAGAGAGCATGTGGAAGTGAGAGACCGTAAAATTTTTGCACAGCCCTGTTTAGTGCATCGCGATCCAGACCGCTAACCCTACGTTAGGTAATCTGTTTAGTACCATGAGTGAAACAGATCCATTCTTCTGGAGAACGCAGGATTGAATAGAAAACCCGACAATCGGAAAATATCGATTTTTATTCTTCAGAGGAACCAGATCGCTCGACCTCGTTCTACTCCTCTTTTGCCTCAGGATATGCTACCCAAAAAATGTGAGATCACTTTTTTTCGCATTTATTCTTGAACCGGAACTTCTTCGATTTTTGGCCCAGATCAACCGCTTTAATTGCGTTGTGAGGCGGGGAATGAGAATGATTAGGAAGGGAATACTATGCGAGAATATCCTGGGCCAAAAATCGAGGAAGTGCCCTTGAACCTATGATGTACATTTTGATACAAGTTACTCTATATTAAAATTATCGTATTAATTTATCAGATCATTCTCCTCCGTGGAAATCACGAATGCTACGAGACGAATATCAGTTACGGTTTCAAACGCGAGTGCATGGACCGTGTCAGGGATAAGGTTGGGCGTTTTTTTTTTCTCGTTTTTTGGCCCTAGCTGCGACCGCTCGGAGTGCGCGCAAGGCGGGGAATGACAGGGATAGAATACTGAGACTCTGAGGCCCAAAACCGGAGAAGTGCCGAGTTGTTCGTTGTTGTGGGATCATGAATCTCCTTATTAATTATCCGGGACTTCTGTACTTTCTGGCCCAGCCATTCTCAATCGAGTATTCTATCCCTACCCTTCCCATTCCCCGCCTCACTTCTCAAGCAGAGTGGTCGTAGAGAGGGATACCCTAGGCCAAAAAGTACAGAAGTTCCAATTATCCATAAATTCAGGAAGGCACACCCAAGGGCTCTGAGGGCCTAGCTGCGCACTACTTTCTCAACTACACATTCGGCTTTATGTCTATCGCTTGCGTTTACAGTACGTATTCTTCTTCTAATAATTGTATTTTTTTAAATATTAATATAATCATTATTATTTATTTTAGACAAATTCCTGCATGTCCATGGATGCATTCCAAGAAAAGTGTTGTGGGACAAGTACTCAACTCTGGACGAGCTAAACAGGGTACGCTTAGATAATGTCACGACTCATTCGTTGGTTTTTTTCGTTGGTTTTCTTAAACAACTCTATCCGAAACATGGTTACAAATGCTTTACGATTGTTCCCCACCGAAAGTTCCAAACCGTCATAGCTACCATCAAATCATAATTCTTACTCGCATTTCTCCGCTTCGCCAACCCTCAGGGAAACCGAAAAAGGCAAGAGAGAATGCGATTTTGGATACAGTGCAATTACGCAATGCGTCGCGACGCACACGCGACGCGCACGCAACGCGCTCCCATTGCAGAGCATTCCCGACTTCATGTGGGAACCGAGACGGGTGTGCTTCATGGTGTTCGAAATGCTGTGGAACGACCCCGTCACCGGCGACTTTTGGTTTGCTTTTGTTTTTGTTATTTCCATTGGTGTTGTTGCTATATTTTTGGCTATCTCTCTCCTTCCGTGAGGTAGCTTAGAGTTTGGAGAGTACAGTGCAACAAAAAGTATAATTGTTAGCTTGCCGAGTTATTGAGTGGTTTCAATCTTTCGCCAATATCGTATAAAACTCATCTGTTAAAGCAGATAAAAGGGAAATTAGGATAAAAAACGGTGAACGACGAGGGAAATGGGATAGTATTCTTGCTCGGAGAAAAAACAAACAAAACAAAAAAAACAAAAACAAAAACAAGACGAAAGAGAACTCATCAGGTGCATTTACGCTGGCGCGCGTGGTGCTTATCAAATCGGCAAGAAGACTATCGATGCATTTTTGGCTTTTGTGATATTCCAGATGATCTTGGCCATCATTCGAGCACATCAGGTAGTTGTTGTTATTGTTGGTATTGTTATTATTGTTGTTGTTGTTGTTATTTCCCCGCTTCATCGCTCATCAAATGATGCTGTCCAAAAGACATGGGAAAGAGTGCGACCAAAGGATGTCCAGGCATGGTTATAATAGTCTAGCTCATTGATTGAGCAAACAATATTTGACAATACCGTAACCCGCAATCAATATTTGACAATACCGTAACCCGCAATCAATATTTGACAATACCGTAACCCGCTAATCAATATCAGATGACGCACAATGGGTACGAGCCCATCCACCAGTGCTTGGTCATCTGTGTCTTCAGTGCGACCAACTACGAACCTTCGGTGAGATTACGGTAGCTTGAAGTTACGGTAGTTCCGATTACGATAGCTTTAACTTATGGTAGGTCAAATTACGGTACTTTTAAGTTACTTAGGTTAGTTTACGGTACCTTGACTCCCTTCAGTTACTGTAAGTTGAACCGCAACTCGATCTATCCCGCACACTTACAGTATCCCAACCACGGCGCGGCAATGTACCACACGCCGGACCATGTCGTCTATTTCGGGATCCTCGTGGCCAGAGACAGTGAGTCGGGGTTACTGTAGCTTTGAGTACGGTAGTCTTGGTTACTGTAGCTTTGGGTGCGGTAGTCGGGGGTACCGCCATTCTTGTTTATCTATAATATGATAGAAAAAATTCCGAAAGACGAACAAAAGCATGGTTTCAAAAGAAAACAAAAAAAAATGTTTTCCAGAATCTATTGGCATCCGCAGTCTAGAAGGGGGACCACTCGATGACGAAAGCGAGTTTTTTTCGTATTAACTTTTTAAAAAGTGGATTAGAACAAGTAAAACGCATATTTTCAGCCAAAGCGCTGATCATCGACAAGCACAATTCCAACTGTCTCCAACCTTCGCTCAAAGTGGAAAATGTCCAGGCGGCGCTTAAGGTAAGGATGAATTAAATTAAATAATTGCAAATATAATTAAATATTTGTTCCAGCCCGGCGAAACCGACAGCCCGTCCGAGACGGCAAGAGGCTAGATTGACGTCCGGCTGAGAATCACAATCCAACTAAGAGTTGTCTACACCAAATCAAGCATAAAGTTGTGTGCACCTCATCAAATCGCATAAACAAGTCTTGTTCTATTATTCGAAGGATGAACGAGTACAGAAATTCGGAAATTTTTCAAATGATCATCAATTTCCACTATTCTTCATCATCAAATCTTGTTCGAAGTTTTGATGAGTAGATGACATCCACAGTGAATCCGTTCTCCAACGTTTTCCCTTGGACCACCCCACATTGCAGTTCTCATTGGAAAAGAACTGAAAAGGACTCGACAGCCACTAATGAAAGCTATGCGATGACTTCGTACTTCATCTAAGGCATACTCTGGTGTTCTGAAATGAAGAAAAAAAATTCACTTCTAAGCAAAGCTGCCTCATCAAATCGCTCAAACACACTCTCGTTTCAAGATCCGAAATACAACAAGAATAAGAAAAATTCGGGAGCTGGTATTCCTCTTCAGATTCTCCGACGATGTACGGTAGACAAAGGCCTCTGGATAACAGGGGCAGATGATTCCTTTAGTGCAGTGAAAATTGAAGGAATATTGATGCTTTCTTCTACCTCATTTTCAGTGCTGTTTCCGGTTCTCTTTTTTCCCGTCTGAATACGAGCTCTCATGAATTTACATGATCGGGATATCTCTCAGGAAGGACTGAGCCGGGAGCGAGTATTTGAGGAGGAGGTTTAGGTTTTCAGACGAACTTTTTTGTTTCATTGTGAAGATAAACGCATTCATCTCCTCTCTGGCATACTCTAAATTTCTGTATCATCGTAGATTCGGAAGCAAAAGGCAAGATTCGACAATTTATTCAAAAAAAAACGTTTGTGAAATTTTCTCATTTTTCATGGAGGTGCGTCTTCTCATTTTACAGATGCAATTTCGTTGCTTTTGGTTGTGGCTGAATCTGAAATGAATCAGACAACGTTTAATTTGGACTAACACGTGTGCATTTCTTCAGCACACAGATGCCAAGAAAGTTTAAATGAATGAAACTCTTTTTTCGAACCTATTGCCTGGCCCCAGAATACCTTTAATGCTCGGCGCAGCGACGGGTTGGTCCTGCTGTTGCTGCGAGTCAACTGGAGAAAATGTTGATTATTTCATTGTTCTCTTGATAGGTCTCTTCTAACAGATCACGGTTAGTATTCAAAATGTGAACAAAATAATTTCCATCATTTTCCTATCAACCTTTCACTGCTGACTGTTCCTGTCCCGTTTTTTGCTGTCGGCATTTCTTTTGCCATGGGATGACAACTTTGACGACAACAAATGCTATTACTGCGAGCAACACCAGAGCGCCCAGCACAGCAAGCGAAATGGTGAGCATTGAGCTGTAAAACAATATTACTTATCGTACATGATGGAGAAATCGGAAACGGATACCGTACTCGACCGAACAAAAGCTACTATTTGAGTACTTTGCGAATACACACTTTCACGCCGTTTGCTTGTGTTAATAATTTTTTTCATAGTCGATTTGTCGGAATCGACTCGGATTGTCTCGTAGAAATATTTCTCTAAATCGATAAATTTAAACGTGCGCTGAATGGTGCGAATACGGTAGTCAGCGTGTACTCGTGATCATTACAATTTACCTAAACTTGAAAGGCGTTTAAATTGTAATGTTTACGAGTACACGCCGACTACCGTATTCGCACCATTTAGTTTAAATTTATCGATTTAGAGGAATATTTCCACGAGACAATCCGGGTCGATTCCGTCAAATCGACTATGAAAAAAAATTATCAACACAAGCAAAAGGCGTGAAAGTGTGTATTCGCAAAGTACTCAAATAGTAGCTTTTGTTCGGTCGAGTACGGTATCTGTTCCGATGTCTCCATCATGTACGATATTAGTTAATTAAATTTTTAATTAGCACACTCAGTCAAGTACGCATGCACAGTGAACGGACTGGTATCATTTTAAATTTAATTAGGAATAAAATAATCGAGCTCACCCGGTGCCGGGTTCCTCTTTCTTCGACTTCTTCTCATAAACTTGCTTGAGTGCTTCCACATTGGCATTGGATTGATCACGTTGCTTCTCCAGATCTTTCACGTCCTTTTTCATTTTCTCGATTTCATCGTAGAGCGGGTCTCTGATTCGTTTCTTCGTGGTAAAAGTGGCAAGTGCCATGCTTGCAGCTTGCCTTTCGGCTGTTAGAGTTTCTACCGGGTAAGCGTTCTTGCTTGCCTCCGCTTGAACTTTTCGTTCGGTCGCTTGAGCGAGAGCTTCGGCGGCAGCTTGCTTCAGAGCGCGCGTCTCAGAAAGAGGAGGCTTCTGGGCGTTCAGCTTTTCTTGCAACCGTTGCCGCGGTCCTTCCTTTTCTCTTATAAGCGTATCAATCAGTGGTTCATTGTCTGTGTACGTCTGAATTCGGTCCAGCAGTTCGCCCTGATCTTTCTTCATTTGCTTCAGCTTCTCATCAGCCGCACCATGCAGTGCTACCTTTTCGAGATAATCATCATTTGCCCGTTGATAGGTTGCATTAGCCGCATTCATATCTCTAACGGTGTCAGCGCACGGCTGATCCACAGAATCTTGCTTGCAATGAAACTGGTTGAATTGGAGTTCGTATCCTTCAAAAATCGGCTTGACTCTTCCGACTTCTGCTTTTAAAGAGGCAGCTTGTGTCGATAAGGTTCCCACGAGTGTCTCCTGCGCACGTACTTGCGGTGCAAGAGCAGTTTCAGTGGCAACAGCCTCTGCCTTTAATTTCGTGTTGTTTCTGAGATCAGCGATTTCTTTTTCTATTCGTTTGAGCTGGCTGTCCACTAATTCTTGAGCCTTTACTGTAGCGTTGATTTCGGTAGAAGCGGCCTCCGCTTTCGTTAAATTTCCATTTGCATACTCTATTTCGTTCTCCAATCTCGTCAGTTCTTTCCGTTTCTCCTTGTAAGTTCCATCGAGTTCCTTCCATTTCTCCTTTGCTTCCTCATACTCCTTCAATGGTCCTGCCGCATCCTTCTTTTTCTGCTCCAATTTAGCATTTTCAGCTTTGATGGTTTCATTCAATTGTCGCAGATTTGCTTCTTCTAACTCCAACTTTGTTATCAATTCATCGGCAGACAGTTCATTGTAATTTTCCGCTATCGTAGGTTCAGGGGAGGCTTCGTTTTCGAGGGGCAAGGGCTGAAATTTCACCTTCGTCAGTAAAAAAAATTGTTGTCTCCTCTCGGTTTTAAAACGTGATACCGCCGCGCGGTTTTTTATTCGTGTCCTGGCATTTGCATATTCGCCCTTCCTACTTAGCAAAATCGTTTTCATGTGATAGTCAATGATGCTCTTTGCCTCTAATTATCAACATAGCTCTTTAGAAATTCAATGCATCAGAAAATGCGAAGCAGATAAATATTGTTATTGAGTTGATAGTCAAAGATATTTAGCAAAAAACAAGGGTTGCGAAATCATGCAATTCTTGGGAAAATACAAGCTAAATTTCGCTGCAAAACCTCTACAGTTCTTTTGTATTTTTCCCAAATTCTCTAGCTTTTCTTCTCTCACCACCCATTTCACGTTGTGATTTCATAAAAGACAGGACAATAATCACAAAAGACATCGACAGGAGACAGAAAACAAGACAGAATCGACAAAGACAAAAGACAAAGACAAGGACATCGACTTCTCGGAATACCTTGACTCCATCAGCATCGGTCTTTCTGCGGTATTGCTCAGCCAGTTTGTCATAGTTGGCAGACACGTAGGACAAATTGTAGGATACACGCTGGAAAATATTTATTCTCATATTCATCGGTCGACTGTACTTTTTAGACGGCTACAGTAATCCCCGCTAGCTCTCGCCTCTTCAGTACCCCAGATAGCAGCCTGACAACACTAATGTTCAGTAACCCAGCTAGCAGTTACCTACCCTACTCCCTGACAGCACTATGCTACAGTAACCCAGCTAGCAGTGACCTACCGTACTCCCTGACATCATTATCCTACAGTAACCCAAATAGCAGTGACCTACCGTACTCCCTGACAACTCTATGCTACAGTAACCCAGCTAGCAGTAACCTGCCGTACTCCCTGGCAGCATTATGCTATAGTAACCCAGCTATCAGACAAATACCGTATTCCCTAACTACACTATGCTACAGTAACCCAGAAACAGTGACTACCAGTACCCCTTGACTACAGGATGATATAGTAACCCAGCTAGCAGTGAAATACCGTATTCCCTAACTACATTATGCTACAGTAACCCAGAAAGCAGTGACATACTGTACTCCCTGACAACACTACGCTACAGTAACCCAAATAACAGTGACCTATCGTATTCCGTGACAGCACTATGCTACGGTAACTCAGCTAGCAGTGACATACCGTACTCCCTGACAACACTATGCTACAGTAATCCAGAAAGCAGTGACTTACAGTACCCCTTCACTACGGTATAGTACAGTAGCCCGGTTACAGTATCCAACCGAACCCCAACCGCACTATCCTATCGGACCCTTGGCTACAGTATGCAACAGTGACACGACTACAGTATCTTACCGTACCTCGTACCTTCAGTAATCCCACCGTACTTCTCCACCACAAAAGCCTTGCGCAAACATGTTTATCCACTACGAATGAATCATTTCAGGGTATATCGAACGTCTTGCGCGGTTGATGGCGAAAAATGCACCCCTCCCCTCACAAAAGTCACGTGCGACCTTGTTTGTCACTCTTTTCATGAATCATTTCGGGAATGTTTGTACTGCGCGTGCGGTTCATTGCGTAAAATGCACGTATGCAATGGTTGTTTGCTACTCAGTTTTCACTTGGTAATCGTTTTAGCGTAGCCTACCGTATCCCGTACCTTCAATATGGTACACTAATCCAACCTCAGAGTCCTACCGTACTCCTCCACCCCAAAAGCCTTGCGCAAACATGTTTATCCACTACGAATGAATCATTTCAGGGTATATCGAACGTCTTGCGCGGTTGATGGCGAAAAATGCACCCCTCCCCTCACAAAAGTCACGTGCGACCTTGTTTGTCACTCTTTGCATGAATCATTTCTGGGATGTTTGTACTGCGCGTGCGGTTCATTGCGTAAAATGCACGTATGCAATTGTTGTTTACTACTCAGTTTTCACTTGGTAATCGTTTTGTCGTACCTCTACCGTACCCCTACCGTAATCTAGCGCATTCTACAGTATCCTCACGTTATTTGTCGATCGAATGCGTGGTCGCAGCGGCTTGTAAGACCCAAGCGGAGCGGCTTGCGAGTCGAATAAGACGAACGATCCCTGAAATCAATCGATAAGGTACGGTAGGTCATCAGATACGGTAATACATGCTTGGAGTACGGCATGGGGGTACTCAGGGGTATCAGGGAAGCACAGGGTATCAATGGGGTGGAAGTATCTTACCAAAATCAGCAGAAGAGGGAGAGGAATGGAGTGAAGGAACCGCATCCCATGGACGGAAAGGAAGAGAATGAGGGAAGGAGCGTGACTTTCGCGACTCGTCAACAGATAATTGCATCTGCACATTGCATGCAAAGAGTGAACAAACAACTTACATACAAACAAGTGAATAGTTGAATTTATTTTTCCAACATAATTGAGAATTAGGCTTCCTAATGTCGAATTTCGGATGCCTGATGCAGAGGTTAGTTAGGAGCAGTTCTTTGGTGCTCAATTTGCATAGTTTTCGAAAGAAGTTGTTCATTACTAAGGGTGCACTTCAAACATGCATCTGAAGAGACACTGGGCAATTTTAATATTTAAAAATAGTCTGATACTCATCATTGGGCTCGTTTTGCCAGCCTTTATTGACATCTTCCCGTCGAACTAAGAGCACAATGCGAATTTTAGAGCGTGATTTAGCGTTTGAAATATTCTTACAGAGACCAAATATCAATTGTCAAATTATGTCATGTCAATTGTCAACACAAGCGAACAATGCACACAAGTGAAGCCCAGTGTTATGCAGTTTTGAAGATAACAAAGCGTTTTGTATCTCGTTTATCTTCTCTTTATCTTCTGGCCACTTTCTCTTATTCTTGCCGTCAGAAGTAGAACAGCGGCAACATGACAAATATCGTGACGAACCTGGAAAGAGAAAATATTATTTAACTTTCTTGTCTCTCTGCCTCCTATCGCATCGGCCGTCCCTTTTAACCAAGATTACATAGTAGAGCGACTATCTGAGACTTTGAACAAATCTCTTCACATGCCTGGCACTAGGCCCAGAGGGCTATTCGAGGGATCCGGTCCCTACTTGCACAGGTGATAGTACTCGGTAAGCTGAGATGGTGAGCCACATTGGAGACGACCGCGACGCGCCTGAGCGAGCAGCGCTAGGGCGCGGCAAATTTGAAAATGGTTTTTGGCGAATACGTTCTAGAGGCGCTGAATCGGCATAATATTGGTGCCATTCAACTCCTATGCGCCTACTGATCATTTTGCACATTGGTTTTAAACTGGCGCGATTTCGTAAGGGTGACGTAATCTACGATAAAAAAAATCGTATAAAATCGGGGTTTGAACAATGGGAACTTTTTATTCTTGAATATGATACTATTTTCAAAGAAGCTTAAAATAAAAATTATAAACTCGAAAAAAACGCGTACCAAAACGGATTTTTTTTGAATTTGTGAAAATATCCTTGAGACCAGAATGCCATCGAATTCCTTCAAAATACGTGGGCGTGTAGTACTCCTTGAGTGTAGCTCAGCGCCAACTTATTTAGTGTTCTGGTTCAGTCACCGCCGAATGGCAAAGTATGTTTCAGTGAAACGTAACTCTACCGACTTTGCTATTTCGCAGTGGATTGATTCGAGTTGTGGCGCGAACAACGCGCGCAGCACAGTGTTCTATCCCGAAGGGTGAGAGTTGACCTAACGGAACTGCAAACTCAGGATTCTAAAGGAGTTTTGAAACGCATCTCCATTCTCATTTTGTAACAGAAGCGATCAGAAAAATTGCGTTGCGTTTCACAAATCTCTTAATTTCCGAGATCAATTTGCAGTTCGATTACGGTTTTGCGGCAAAATTCAAAAAGATAATCCCATTGTTCACCCTTGTCTGGAGAAGACAATGGGGGTCAGAACGCTGTGGCAGGTTGTCTGATCATTCATACCAAGTTTCATCTCGATCGGATTCGTATCCTTTCCAAAAAATAATTTTTCAGAAAAAAATGATTTTCCTATTTTTCTCAAAGAATAGGAAATTAATCGGCATCAAAATTTTTGTGTATGCCTGCAGCATTTGTGCCCGTTGTTCGCGCAACAACTCGAATAAATCCACTGCGAAATAGCAAAGTTGGTTGAGTTACGTTTCACTGAAACATACTTTGCCATTCGGCGGAGACTGAACCAGAACACTAAATAAGTTGGCGCTGAGCTACACTCAAGGAGTACTACACGCCCACGTATTTTGAAGGAATTCGATGGCGTTCTGGTCTCAAGGATATTTTCACTAGTTCAAAAATCCGTTTTGGTACGCGTTTTTTTCGTGTTTATAATTTTTATTTTCCTTGAAAGTTTCCTTGAAAATAGTATCATATTCAAGAATAAAAAGTTCCCATTGTTCAAACCCCGATTTTATACGATTTTTTTGAAAGTTTGACCGTAGATTTCGTCATCCTTACGAAATCGCGCCAGTTTAAAACCAATATGCAAAATGATCAGTAGGCGCATAGGAGTTGAATGGCACCAATATTATGCCGTTTCAACGCCTCTAGAAAATGTTTCCTGAAATTCATTTTCAAATTTCCGGCGCTCTAGCGCGGCTCAGACGCGTCGCGGTCGTTTCCAATGTGGCCCATCTTCTCAGCTTACCGAGTACTATCACCTGTGCAAGTAGGGACCGGATCCCTCGAATAGCTCTTTTGGCCTAGTGCCACTGGTATGTTCAAAATCTCAGATAGTCGCTCAGTAATGATTTTCTTCCGAATTTAGACATAAATCCTCCTATCTAAATCTACACCTTATAACAAGCGTTTGAACCTGTTATGTTTTTAGGTAAAACAATTTAAAAATATTTTTTATATTATGTAAAAGGCTCACTCCATGACCGGTTCCTTTGACTTTGTCGGACCCTGCTCATTCTTAGGATCCTGCTATTTTTCGAATCCTTGTCTTTTTCCGAATCCTGCTCTTTTCTCGGGTTTTCGGCGGGTCTGGAAATATAATTTTACAAAGGCCAGCGGTATTTTCGAAAACACTCTTATTTCAAAATCGTGAAAAAAATGCTCACCCCTCATCCTGCTGTTTCGATTTCATCTCATACACTTGCTTCAATGCTTCCAACTTTCGATTATCATCTCCATATTTCTCGTTGAGCTCTTCATGGTCCTTCTTTAGCTGTGCACCATCTTTCTCCATTGAACCGAGCTTCGATTTCGCACTATCGGCTTCGGCTTTTTCCATTCACTTTCGGGTTCTGCTTATGCTTGGCTAGTGCTTCATCGCGAGCGATTTTCTTCGGTTTCAGCGCTTCTATCGCATGGTCGAGAACCTGTTTTGACGCGTTCGATTCTTTCTCCAGTTGTGGCTTTTTCTTCTTCAAAGCATCAATTTTAATGTTGATTTCCTCGTTTTTCTTCTCCTTTTTCTCCTCGAGACCCTCAGCAGAATCTGTTCCCAGCATTTCCAGAACAGGTTTTTCCACTTTTCGATATTCTCCCTCTGCTTTAGCGTACAATTCTTCGAATGCTTTGACCTTTTTCAATTTGTTGTTTATTTCGATGATCTTCTTTGGGTTACCATCGATGATATTTTCTATAAACTTAAGCTCCCCTTCCTCGAGTGCGCAACTGTGATCCTTAAAACCTTTTTGAATCATTCTACAGCCTGCCAAGACACTTTGGCGACTCTCAATTTTCTTTGTCTCCTCTTCGATCTCATTATTCAGTCCAGGCACTTTTTTTGCCTGTTTATTCGTCGACTCTTTGAATAGTTTCCACTCTTCGCTTTCCTCCTTCTTCTTAAGCTCGTCCATTTGTTTGCCTAACTCAACGAGTCTTTCAGTTTCGTTGTTGAGGTTTTTGAGCCGTTCTTGAGCGTCAGTAATAGCTTTGATCGTCTTGTTGAGCGGTTCAGACGCCTTTTCGAACGCTTCCTTTGCTTCTTTATCTTCTTTTTCCGCTTCTTTGAATTCCCTTTCAGTCTTTTCCGCCTCCCGTTGCTCTTTGTAGGCTTCGGCGTCCAGTTTTTCCCAGTTTTCTCGCGATTCCCAAGCAGTTTTCGCCGCGTCGACCGTTTCCTTCAGTTTCTTGTTCGCTTCTTCGGCCGATTTGAATTGCTTCACAAGTTCATCAAATGGAAGTTTCTCGATATCTTCTGTGGCCCCGAGCACTGGCTGGAAACGCGAAGTAATCGATTTTTGGAGAAATTTAGCAGCACCGATAGGAAACAAGTGACAATGAATTGAGGTACAGTGACTAGTTAATTGGAATGGCTTCTCGCAGGGTTAGTGGTTGGGGATGAATGGCGGCTATGAGGGTATTTGGAAATGTCCGGAGATGTGCAGGAGTGCCCAGATCTAACATCTCACTCTCCCTCCGTCGTCTAATTGATCTAAGAACTCTTCTCAGGTGAGCCTAGACTTACAATTACGCCTCTTTCCCAGCCAAAGAATTTGCCACTGAATAACGTTACCAAACCCCCAGAAAACCGAAGGTGATCACACCCCTAAACGATCACATCCAACGTGCTACCGTATGTACTCCTATCGTAACCTGCGCATACCGTACACCTTCACAATCAAAATCAAGGGTAATCGATTTTTCTGCATCACCAAATTCCTCCACCACCCTAATAAAGGTCACCTTCATTTCTGGGCTGAACAAACATCTTGCGCGGTCACGAAAGCGCACGTACCCCGTTTGTGTAACGATTTACACTCATCTCAAAATCCACCGTCTCTCTATCCTAATCTACCGTACCCCTACAGTATCCTACAGTATCCTTACGTCATTAGCCGATCGATTGAGACGTCGTGGCGGCGTATCGAGTGGTACGGCTTGCGAGTCGAATGAGGCGAAGGAACTCTGGAATCAATCGATAAGGTACGGGGGGTCATCAGGTTACAACAGAATCGATTACGGTGTCGGATACCTAGGGTATTGAAGGGGCGGGGTACCTTACCAAAATCAGCAGAAGAGGGAGAGGAATGGAGTGAAGGGACCGCATCGTAAGGGCGAAATGGAAGAGAATGAAGGGAGGACTGCCGATTTCGAGACTCGTCGACAGATAATTGAGAGGGCTATAAGTATGCAAATAAGTAATGAAATAATAATGAAATATTTGAGTTTATTTTCCAACAACATTAAAAATTGGACTTTCTCATGACGAAATTCGGTTTCTACGCCTCAAGTTTAGTATGTATCGATTATTTCATGTTTAAAAGACACTTTTTGAGAAAGTGAAAAGTTTTGTTCATAACCTTGGCAAAGTGGAAAAAACGATCAGCCCCAAAACTGGTGCACAGGTAGTACTCACCGAGTGTAGCACACCTGCAGCTTCCGGAATCACCAGGGTCACTTTTCGACGAGCGGCAATGTATGTTTCATTGAAACCTAACCCAGCCGACTTTGCGATTTCGCAATCATTTCGAACAAGCGATGGTGTAAAAAATGCGCAATATTCAGGTGAACATGCACACTAAGTTTCATCCAGGTTGCTTTCAAACTCGATGAGAAAAAAGAAATTGTTTCATATTTTGTTTTGCAGCTCATCGGGGAGTTAGGGTAGAACCCTTTTTTATTTCATAAATCGGAAGATAAACTATCAAGCTAGCTTCCATTCAAGAATAAAGATAATTAAAAATA
>LS490170.1:352452-376642 GCA_900490845.1 Pristionchus japonicus
TATTTCCCCTCACTGTAGTTCCCTGACTAGGATTGGATCCGCCTGGCTAGTGCCAAGGGTAGAATTCCCGTCTTGTGCTACAGTCCTTCATTCATTATTAGCCCCGCTACTGTTGGTCTCGAGTAGGATAATCACGGATTCCCCTTGGGAATCCGATGCAGGATAACCGGAGAATAGACGGAAGGACGAGCGCAGTACAGTTTCAATGAAACATACATTGCCGTTCGTCGAAAAGTGACCCAGGTGATTCCAGAAGCTGCAGGTGTGCTACACTCGGTGAGTACTACCTGTGCACCATTTTTGGGGCTGATCGATTTTTTTCCATTTTGCCAAGGATATTTTCACTTTCTCAAAAAGTGTCTTTTAAACTTTTCAGAAAACCTCTTCTCTGTCTTCGAAAACGTCTAAAGTTTCGATTAAAACATGCATCTGAGCATGGAAACAAAAAGCAGCGGTGATGTCTATGGCTGCTACCACTGGGGGCTCCATAACCAGCGTTTTGACTAACATTGTTCTCTCCAGAGAAGGGTGAACACAGGAATCAGTTTCCCGCCTTGCAAATTATTCATAAAGAGGGGGGGGGAGAGATCCCTCCTCTGCCTCGCCTTAACAGCTTGATTCATGCAGATCGCTAACCCTTCTCTGTCGGGTCGCCTCTCTTCTCTGTTTCATGGCTGGGCGCCACTCGCGTGTGGTTGGCTGCTGCATATTAGCGTTCGAAATACGGGTAATCGTCTCTTCATTTCACACACTCTCTCGTCTCTTTGACCGATGAGAGCGTATGTAAAATGAAGAGACGATTGGGGTGAGAGCGTATGTAAAATTAAGAGACCCGTATTTCGAACTCTAGAATACAGACACATAGCGAAGTCTCTAGTTGCTCTCAAACTTTTTACTTCCTCAAACGCACCCACCAATTACTCGAGCTACGATCATTCATCTTCACCAAGACTCTGACCCTCTTAAAAATCCATACTATCAGGTTCTTTCTGACCATTAATGGTGGAATAGGGGTGCTGTGTAGACATTCTCTTCATTTCAAGCGTTGTACCACTCTGTCTGGCAGGAAAGAGTGTTTGAGAAATGGGGAAACTGCGCCTGGCGTCCACAGCCGCTTCCAAACTAAACATTATCTTTAGCCAGGGCAGTGGTTTAGGTGTATTTTCAGTACCTTGGAACTAGGCTCAATTTGTTGCTGAGGGTTTCCTCCTCGTTTTAGACTCATTGCCAACTCGTGTTGTTCAATGACAAATATTGAACGCCTAATTCACTGTCATTTCGAACTGAAAAGTCCTAATTTCAGACCATGGCCTCGTACTGCCGGCACCCGAAGAAAGCGCCAGAAGCGTTTTTCTTCGTCAGACATGCGATGATGGTATTTTGGCACTTCTGTACTTTCTGGCCCAGCCATTCTCTATAGAGTATTCTATCCCTACCCTTCTCATTCCCCGCCTCACTTCTCAAGCAGAGCGGTCATAGAGAGGGAGACCCTGGGCCAAAAAGTACAGAAGTTCCGGTATTTTTTAAAGTGTTCTTTATGTTTCAGTGGTTTTATATTTTCGTGAATTTCGATTTTGGGCAATTTTTGGATGGTATTACTTTAAAATTACAAAATTTCCTTTAGAAAAATCCTATCAACTCTCTCAAGGTATTGGCTCTCATCACCACCACCCTATGCATGTACGTTGTGAAGAAATCGCCTTCGGTGACGAGAATATATGCAAATCTGTCGGTGGTTTTGCTGGTGAGTACGACTTTTCCCCCTATTATTCTGTCCTAACTGAATGAAAAAAGTGCGAGTAATGTGAGCAAACCTTGTCAAAAGTAGTTTCGTAGTGAAGAAGTGCCCCTCGGTGACGAGAATGTACGCGAATCTGTTGGTGGTTTTGCTGGTGTGTACGAGTTTTCACCCGTTTACTCTGCTCTTGTGAAGAGTACTGCCTCAAAACTGGGAAAGGTTACGTGACCAACTCCAGATCGAATCCGTCCTCGTCGACATCTTCATCCAATGGATCTTCGACCCGGTCTTCCTCCTTCCGGTGTTCTGCATGTACAGGAACAAACCCCTGTTGAATGTTCCAATGTCAGCGGCGGCTGCTGCGGTACGCGTGCTGTATCTTACTAAACAAGCGGGAGCAAGCGCAAATTGTTGACCCTACTTTGACGCTGAATTTTTCCTATTTCTTGTACAAGCCAATATAACTAGTCCCTGGTTATGCATGTACCGGAACAAACCACTGTTGAATATCCCCATGTCGGCTCCTGCTGCAGCTGTAAGTATTAGTTCTCCAACTACTTTTCTGTATGGGTCTCTAACTGTATCGTAACAAGCCAATGATGACTGTTCCGATATCGGCTGCTGCGGCTGCGGTAAATTTTTGCACCTTAGTCAGAGCATACACAAAAACAAAATTTGTCTTGCGGTACGAAGATCCTTCATACGTTTCAGACGATCTTTCCAACATCTATTTCACATATTGTCTAACTATGATAGTATGAACATTCATCATGAGATGGGGCTGAACAGATGGGGCTGAACGATCAGATCGTCTTAATTTTATCTCTCTTCCCTCTCCCTCCAATCGTATAACTATCCTCTCCTTTCCATCGTTAGATAAGAGTCAACTGTAATGATTTCTTCACATATAAATTAATACTGTATCTCGTTGCGCCCACGAGCGTAGATAAAATATATATATATATATATATATATATATATATATATATATATATATATATATATATATATATATATATATATGTATAATGCAAGTTGTTCAGGGATTCCTCCAATCTCTCATCGCACTTTGTGGTCCGGTTTACTTCGCATTGTTCATTTATCGACATCAGGTTCAGTTTTTTTCATTTTGTATTTTTTTCACATTTTTGGCGTTGAATGTTTGCAGACCATCATTCTTCCAACATCTCGTCTCAAATTCTCATCCACTGCTCAGCATGTCTTTCTCTCCGTTCTGCTGATACCCTATGCGTCTCTGGGGATATCGTTTTATGTAAGATGGAAAATGCGCAAGTCAGAATGCATAAATTTCTGATTTTAGTTGTCGAAGGCGGGAGCTAATCAAATGGGCAGATTCACAGAAGTAAGCTGTTCTCTCGTTCTAACACTGTGAATAGACCATCGCACAAGATGAATGCAAAGAACAAGATGAATTTGCTTTAGCGCATAGCTGACGAGTGGGACCCCGCTATCTCGGCTCGACTGGACTGCTTTCTGTTGGCATCGAGGTGAAGGGACCACTTACATAATGGTTTTCAAAAGTCTTTAACAAACAGTTTCTCATGTTTCCTGTAAAGGAACGACGTTGAATGGTTTTATATCTCTAACTAACAATTTATCGTTGTTTTCTGTCTGAAATGCGTCCTTTGCTCTTTTGGCTACAAAATCACGTTATAACATGCTTTACATCCAGAGATGCACTCCCACCTGCCGGATACGTCTACTACTTCCTTGCTTCATTCGATCCATTGTTCGCACTGCTTTTCATCTTTGCTGTGCGTTTGCAGCTGTACTCTTTTACGTCTCTGTCAACCATTCCTAAAGAATTCTCTGTCTATCACAGACTACCGTACATGCGAATTGTAGCATTCAGAGATCCCGAGGAGTGCCCTGAAACTGAAAAAGTTCCAAAGGATCAAGAAATTATTCAAATCAGATCGCTCGTCACACTTTTCTCATTCTCCGTCAAGTCAAGCATATCAGTGCCAAGATGCAAGAGTTGCATCGGAATTTGACCAGGGCACTTATCTGCCAGGTACTTCCTTTCGTGTTCTCTAATGTTCCTTGTAAATGCTTTCGAAAACCGACCTCGTCCCCTCGTTTCAGATGAGAATTCGTGTTTTTCGAAAGGTCAGAAAAGTATATTTTCAACGAAGCGCAAATATTTCAGGCACTCATTCCAGTCGTAATCATCATCGTCCCTTTCTGTTTGCTCTGCTATGTCAATATGTACTTTGGCAAATATTATCCAGAAGTGATGAATGAGTGGGGTGAGTTGACCAGGAAGCCATATCAATCCCACTTCCTTCTTTCCTTCCTTCCAAAGCTCGCACATTGACCGAAATTACCACTATTACCCTTATTAGAGGTAGAATTGTCAGAGAGAATCATCTGCATCGTTTACTCTTAAAACGATGAAATTGTTTCTTTTGGAGTTGGCAATATTGTTTAGCGATCGACCCACTCGATTTCGTGGTTCTTGCCATCTCTTTTCATGCTACGACACACTCAGTCGCGCTGTTGATAACTACTCCTGCGTTCTGAATACAGCTGACTAAGGTGAATTTTGAAGAAAATGAAGAACAAAGCTGTAATCTTGTGAAATTGTTAGTATAATGTGGTTTTATCATGTTGACAAGTTGTTTTACTTCAGTAGAACATTTTGTAGATGATCTCCTGTCGACGGGAAGAGATTCTTCCTCAGCCACAACATTATTCGACCTCGGCCCACTCGGATTCGAGAGTTAACTAGTGGATTGAAGAATCTTCTAAATGTGCATAAATATTATATGTGAACATTCTCAAAGTTCTTGCATGCTCTTTATTCTCTGCTGAAACGAATATCTTTTTTTCTTTCTCGACAGGAATAATTTACAAAAATGAAACAAGCAAATTTCCTTACATCGTGTCATGCTCATTTGTTCAACTACAAATATTTCGCGTTCACTTTCATACTCAAACATAGTCAGGTGATTTGTTTCGAAGCAACGTTCCAATTCTATAACACTCATCTGATAATTGCTTTTACTAAGATCACTTTTGAAGTCTAGCAAAACGCTCTCAGAATGTACTCCTACTGTCGACATCCAAAAAGCAATCCACTGGTTTTTGTAGTAATCAGGCATTCAATGACGGTAATGTTTGCTTATTTTTCTTTCTGGAAATGTTTTTTTTCAAAAATTCCACCAACCATAGGTTCTGTCCGTCATCTCAACTCTACTGTGCGTCTGTATCGTCAAGCGATCGCCCTCGATCACTCGAGTTTACGCCAACTTGCTCGTTCTATTACTGGTGAGACGGTCATTTGTTTAGAACGTATTCCAACGACTTGATTGACTAACATTTGCTCAAAACGGTGAAAAATAATGTTTTACAATCATTCCAGCAAGCATAGCTTAGCCTTGAAAAAAAAAAGTTACTATTAAAATTTGTGATCTTAGTACATTTAAAAAGTTTCCATTCATATTCGTTAAAAAATCTTTAAATGTAGTTACTGGCCTAGCAGTTATCTCACGCAGGACGAAAAAGCATTGATTGACGAGACGATCTTTAATTCAGGCTGACTCCATGCTCAACGATGTCTTCATCCAGTGGGTGTTCGATCCCGTGTTCATGAGTCCAATGGCATGTGCTTATCGAAAGGCGACACTTCTGAATATTCCTCTATCTGCGGCTGCTTGTGGGGTGAGCTAAGAAGAGAATTCATTGTCCCAGATCCTTGAATTACCGGAACATTCTTAGGTTTCTGGATGATCATTGACCGCTCTGAATGAGTCAAATGGTCCAAGAATGAAGGTCGGCCAGAAACCGAAGAAGTGCCGAATTCTCATCGAAAACGAATTTAAATTTTTTGATCGTCTTTACTCAATTTCGTACTAATATTGAAATACTTTCCATTTATTTCATTGATCAAAGCAGCCTCAAACGAATTCTCGATTCATCAAAATCGCATCTTTCTATGCAGGGACTCTTCCACACCATACTGGCGCTCAGTTGCCCGCTGTACTTTGCTCTATATATTCATAGGCATCGCGTCAGATTTAAATTTTTAACAATTTTTTTGTAAATATAAATATAAATAATAATTCCAGTCAATTACCGCTCCCGGATCGCGATTCAAATTCTCCACTACTTCTCAGACAATGCTCATCCTCATTGTGACAGTACCCTACAGCGCGATGGGCATCGTGTTTTATGTGCGCTATATCATTTTCAATATTGAAACAGATTATTCAGACTGCGCGAATCCCGCTAAGAGAGAGGGAAGACTATGCTGAAGTGAGAAACAATGCTGTTTCTAGTTATATTAATAATAAAAAAAACAAATATTTCTTCCTATTATTCGCCATGATGCAATAATTATGAGAAAAGTTCATCGCAGCACATCGGCAAAGATTGGGACACATCAATTCTCAATCGAAGTGCTTCCTTCTGTGCTTCCTTCTCGGATACAACTATGCGTACAATTTGCTGGCGCTATTCTTGCCGGTCTTTGCTATTGCATTTATTGTTACGGTTAGTTTCTTTTTTTTAGTTTAGAAAAAAATGAATAAATGAAAAATACTAAAAGGTATTTCAATGTTAGAAAATGCTTCCAGATTGCACAACACACATTCGTTACTTTGAAGCGAGTGAGGCATATCAGCGCAAAAATGCAAGAATTACATCGGATTTTGACGAGATCACTGATTGTTCAGGTGAACTTAACGAAAATTTGGCTGAAAAGGATTCTTGAAATCTGGGGTTTTAAGGTAATCAAAGAGAATATTAAAATTTATTTCAAGGCCCTCGTTCCTGTCGGAATTATCATAATTCCTTTCTCATTTCTTGCCATTATTAATGTTATCTTCACATGGTTTGATCCAGAAGCTATGAATGCGTGGGGTAAGAGTCACCATTTTTTTCCAATTCTTCTAACGCCTTCATTAGTCCATTCTTCCTGCTTGCTAGAAAGACTGAGAAAGACAATCGAACAGTTGCTATTCTGACTACACGAAAACAGATTTTGAAATGCGGGTAATCGTCTCTTCATTTCACACACTCTCTTACCGGTCCGAGAGACGAAAGAGTGTGCAAAATGACGCGTATTTCGCACTCTAATTTCCAGCACTCGATCCGCTGGACATCATATTCGTCATCTTCTGCTTTCACGCAACCACTCACTCAGTTACATTACTGTACAGCACACCGGCGTTTCGAGCGCAGCTTTTCAAGGTATTCTAACCTCGGATATTCAATTTCGATGCAGTTGCATCAGGTAATTTTTTCGACCAGGTCCTTCTCAGTAGAGTCTTCCATCCCTACCATTGAAAAAGGCCCAGGGCAAAAAATAGTTCCGGAAATTACAAGTTAGGTACACCAAAGTCAGAAATCATTGAACTGGACTGAATATGTGAAAACCTGAACAAACAAGCGTCCATGGCAGATGTTTCAGTGTGAAGAACGAAGCCGAACATCTGTCCGTTCAATAACAGTAGCGAATGCGATACGCTAATGAAATGTGAAGTTAGGAACAACTCGGTTTGAAATCATAGAACTGTCCTTAATCTATGCCCCAAACCTGAACAAACAAGTGCTCATGGCAGATGTTTCCGTTTCGAATGAAGAACGAAGGCCGGACATCTGTTCGTTCGATAACAACTGTGGCAAAACTTCAATGATGAAGTGCAATTTCGAATGGACGGAACAAATTTCGTCTCAAATTAGAAAAGCTGTTGGCACCTGTCCATTCAATAACAGGAATGAATGCGCTACGCTACTGAAATGTCAGCACCTCCGTGAAATTGATCAAAACAATCGATAAAGATCTGACGGTCAATAAAGTTCTGAGTTTGAGGACAACTGTGAGAAGTTCAACTCTCGAAAATATTTGGACTCTTCGGACTCCAATCTCAGCCCATTTCACTCTTTCGAACCAGACGTTTATCTCAGAATTCTCCGAAATGGGAGGGCACACATCGACAGCTGTTTTGTGCTACTGATCAGCATCAAAATGTCGCGATCCGGCGGTCATTCTTCAATTTTTCTTTATTTACATGTTAGATTTTCCATTTCTTTGAGGATGAAATTCTCCGAAATGAAACACATCGACAGGTGTTTTGATCAGGATGTTGTGTCAAACTTGAAGTTGGACTCGCCAGACTCGACTCTCCATAGCCACTGTTATTTCAAAAGTTCGTATTGTATTTGATTGATTTCTGTGCCAATTACCTGCGTTCATGTGTTATTACCTGCGTAGCTTTTTGCAGCCAATGGCAGCCTTTTTGACGACGATTATGGCGATTGTACATAGTTGCTTCGATTATAATCGAATAATGCTCGTTCATTTGAATGTTAGACCACAGAACGACAGCTGTTTTGCTCTGACTTTCAGCCTGCACTGATGTTTCGATTCGAGAGAGTGTAAGGCCTGCCAACCTGCTCAACTGAATCTCGTCATTCCGCATACTCTTTACTCCTCGAAAAGGTGTTCTCTCGGCTCTCTACCAACTTTTTTTTCATTTCCAATATAATCACTCCAGTACATCTGCGCTTCGCATGGTTTCTCAGTGGGCATCAACTACGACAGGTGAAAGCAAAAGTCATGTTTCGAATTCGAGTTGAGGTTTATAGGGTGTGTTTGCCATAGTATTCTCTAGTAGTATTACTAGAAATACAGCCAACCAATTGAATTGAAAGTTCGCGGATATTTTCACCGACTGCTTTGAGTGCGTCTATTGGTTTATTTCGCTGACGATCAAGCCATACGTCAAATAGGTCCTGAGCGAGAGGGGACGTCGGCCTTTGGACAAAACCCATGTCGGTACTCCGAAAAAAATCAATAAAACCATGGAAAAATAGGTTTCGCATCATAGGCCACGTCGGCAAATGTTTTAGGGACATCGGCAAGATAGCTCAGCTAGACCCCATTTGACGTATGGATCAAGCTATGCTTTCTCAAAAGCTTCCACTTCAATTGCATTCATGATGTCTGTTTGAGATAGTATTTGCATTCCAAGCTAAACAGGCTAGATAGTTTAAAACAAAAAAAATTTATAACCCGTAAGTGTTTTTACAAACCGCTTCAAGCGCGTTTTTCGGTATTCATTACATCACTGACTGCAGATAGCATTGGCCAAATGACAATCAGCTACTGCCGTCGGCCCAAACCCTCGCCTCTCTCGTTCATCCTAATCCGACACATCATGACGGTATTTTTCCGCTTTCTGGCCTTCTACTTCATTATGTTTATCACTTCTATCCAGAAAACTATAGAGCTTGATGCAAAATGTTAGCACCATGAAAACAATAAACATTAACATTGGGGCACAACTCTCCCGTATCCTCATTCGACACATCATGATGGTCAGTTCGCGATTCAGATTTTAACATCATTGATGCATGGACGAGTCCAGGCTTTTTCGTGCTAACGTCACGGTTCATGCTTCTTCTCTGTGCTTTCTGACTCTGATCCTCGAACCTTGCAATTACTAGGAATGTTCACCTTCAAAGAATGAGGGGTTTGAGTGTCTAGCCAATTCGTGATGTGTCTCATACTAATAATAGACTTCTGAATCTCATTTTTTTCTTGAAATGTATTTATTTATTCCAGGTAACCTCCATCTGCCTCACCGTGCTTTGCGTATTCATCGTGCATCGATCTTCCAGTGTGACCAGGGTTTACTCCAAGTTGCTGATACTGTTGTTGGTGAGGCTTTAAGTGTCGTTCCTCCAAGATTCGAGGAGCTTGAAGAGTGTGACCAGGGTTTACTCGAAGTTGCTGATACTATTGTTGGTGAGGTTTCAATCATCTATTTTCAACCATTTGATCTCAAAAATGACAAAATGGCGTGTCTATTGATCTTCCAGTGTGACAGGGTTTACTCCAAGTTGCTGATACTGTTGTTGGTGAGCTTTAGAAAAACGGAAAGAAGGCAAAGAAAATTGCAAATGAACTGTGTTTCAAAAGCGCTATAGAAAGCACGAAGTATCTTCATTACTAGTGTATGCCATTCTTCGCAATTCAAAACCCTCCACGACTTTGAATTTGTGACGCAGATCGGCTCCACCCTAGCTGACGTCTACATCCAATGGGTTTACGATCCGGTCTTTGTCTTTCCGAGGATCTGCGTCTATCGAAGAGATCCTCTACTGAATTTTCCATTCTCGGCTAGATTCGGACATGTAAGTGATCATCCTCCAAAAATGTTGACCGCTATCTTGATTTCAGTCCGCAATGCAATCGATGATAGCTTCTGGAGGTCCGATCTACATTGCGCTGTTCATTTATAGGCATCAGGTGAGAATTTCAAACTTGTCATGATATAAAATTTAAATTACAGGCCCTAGTCCTGCCCGGCTCGAAGTTCAAATTCTCCGCAAAAGTTCAGATCATTTTCGTAATCGCGCTGATTCTGCCCTATTCGACTATTGGAATATCTGTTTACGTGAGTTGAACTGTTGAGGACAGGAAACCATACTAAATTGTAATTTTCAGATCGGTCACATTCCCAGAACGAATAAACATGAGTACGAAGAGGTGGGAAATTTGCTTTTTAAGTTCGAAAAATGCAAAATAAATCGGATTTCGAGCCGACGATTGGGACCCTGACATAAAATGGACTGTTTCTCTATCGCTTTAGGATGATGAGACTCACACGATCGATAGAATCAGACTCTAAAGCCACTTTAATGTTTTAACATCCTCCATTTCTAGAACATGGCCGACGTGTGGGACCCTTCCATACTCGAGAAAATGGACTGTTTCGCATTCAACACCATGTACCTGTACTGGGCGTATGGAGGAGTGCTGCCGACGTTCACGACTGTGTTTCTTTTCGCTGTAAGTTATTTCACAAAACCATCAGAAACAGAACAGTTGTATCATTATCACTGGAGCAGATCTGTTGAAAACCGGCCTTGCATCTTGAAAGAGAGAAGTTGAAAAGTGTTGAACAGGAACTTTCAGGTCGCCCGACACACCTTCGCGATGCTCAAGAAAGTCTCGCACATCAGTACAAGAATGCAGAAGAAACACAGGATTCTGACAATATCGCTGATAATTCAGGTTAGATGCAAGAAAATTCGCACCTTATTCATGTTTGATTCATTTTTTTCTCCCAGAACTATCCCACCGATCGTTAGTAATTCCATAGAAATTTTACAAAAGCAATTCCTGAAACAGATTTTTATTTGCAGGCCCTTCTACCCGTAATTATTGTGATAATTCCATTTGGAGCGATGATGATTTTTACGACCAGCATCTTCTACATTTCGCCCGGATTCTACGACTCGATATGTAAGATCTACGCAACATTATTGACCGTCGTGCATGGGGTTACTCGCCATGTTGACTAATCGATCAGTAATTTTCTCAATTTTTGAAACATCAGGATAATACGGATATGTTTCCGCGAAAATTCAAAATTGTGTAACTCGCATGGGCTGAGATTTCATGAATCTTTACTATAAACAGCAAATTCAGCGATCAACCCAACCGATTATATTATCCTCTGCATCTCCTTTCACGCAACTGCACACTGCACTGCGTTTGTTTAGCATTAGCGCGTCAATGCCCTGTACAAACCTAAACTTCATAGGTTCTTAGGGCCTACGGCATCCTTACCATTATTATCTTTCTTGATTAATCGTTTCAGCGATCAACCCCGCCGACTACACCATCCTCTGCATCTCCTTTCACGCTTTACTTCATTGAACTGCGCTTCTTAGTCTTAGAAAGCTTATGGAGCTTAGGTTCCTTAACATGGAAAATTTTCTCATGCTCTTCTGTTATGCTTCACATCCAGCGATTAACCCTGCCGATTATAATATCCTCTGCATCTCTTTCCATGCAACTGCAATGCGCTTCTTTAGCTTTCAGAATCATAGGCTTTCAGTTCCTTTAGCTTCCCTGGGTTCTCTAGACTCCTTAGAGACAATTCTCAAAGTTATTTGTTCACAAAATACTTCAGCAATCAACCCCGCCGATTATACCATTCTCTGCATCTCCTTCCATACAACTGCTCATTTCATCGCACTTCTTTAGCATTAGCGCTCCAATACCCTGAACAAACCTGAACTTCATAGGTTCTTAGGGCTCAAAGTATGGTTATCATAATTATCTTTCTTGATCAATCGTTTCAGCAATCAACCCCGCCGACTACACCATCCTCTGCATCTCTTTTCACGCAACAGCGCACTGCATTGCGCTCATAACGACCACGCCCGTGTTCAGAAAGACGCTAGTTGAGGTATCGAATTCATTTCTTCGATTGAATTCCTCATGTCAGCTTAAAAATTACTCCTTCCAGTACACTTACAAGTAGAGTGCGGAAAGCAAGAGTGGGTTCTCCTCATTTCACACGCTCGCCTCTCGTGAGAGAGTGTGTAAAATGAAGAGACGATTACCCGTATTCGAACTCTATTGAAAATCACTCCTTGCAGTACACTTACAGGTGATCTTCCGTCGCGAGGAACGAACTGTGTCCGCCCCGACAGCTTCAGCCTCGGCGTTTACTATTTCTTAATTAATTGTCACATTTTGACCAACGTATTACGACATTGTTGATCATACCTTGCTTGAAGTAAAGAAGTATAAATTAGTAAAGAATATCCGTAAATAATATTGAGCACGTCGTATCTGCCCCGACCGCTTCAGCCTCGGCGTTTACTGTATCATAACGATTCATCTTTCTGGATTTTTCATAAATTGTACTTTCTGCCTTAATTTCGGTGCTCAATATTCCTTCCACTTGTGTCGGAAGTGTTAGTATGGCCTTTCGACGTACGCGATTGCCAAATTTCGAAATTTTGGGCTCGTTGAGATTTGTTTTCTTACTCGCTCTGGCACACTCACTCCGTGATCAGTGACGAAATACGTCTTTCTTCTTCCTTTCAATCTCGGCTCAACTGCTTCCCTCAGTTCCTCTCTTTTTGCATCATACTACGTGTAAACGGCTCTCTAATTTCTAACAGATACACTTGTCAACAACGAATACCCTTTTCATGTGATTAACCTACTCATTCTCTCCCAGCTCCTATCTTTCGCATCATACTCACTACGGCTCACTAGCAGGTCCATTCATGTGTCACCGACAAACACTCTGCTCACGTCACTAATCGGTGTTCTTCTCGCGGCTCGAGTGAATCACACCTTATTCCCCTTGCTCGCAATGTTAACGGCATGCTACGTTCAAACTTCTCAGCTCACTTGTCGCTTACAAACATACTTAGCTCGAAATTGATTGATGTTACTCTATCGTATTCATCCGTAAACACTAGTACCAAGTTCGAAACGTTAGCAGCACACTACATGTAAACGGCTCACTTGTGTTCACTTCTCGCTCACATCTCTGACTCATCCTCGCCCGTTTCACTCCCAACAACTGTTATCGCTCTCTTACTTGCCCTGGCTCGCAACGTTAGCAGTCATACTACATGCAAACTTGTGTTCACTTGCCACCGGCAAACACTCGTCTCACGCGCTTAATCGTTGTATCTCTCATCCGCACTAATCCGTAGTCTCTCGATCGCGGTTTTTCGTTGCCTTCGAATTTTTCCGTGACTTGGTTCTGAACATTAGCAGCATACTACGCGCAAACTTCTCTGCTCGCTTTTCACAGACAAACGCCCATGCTATGTTATGTCTCATCGCAACAACTGTTATCTCTCTCGTATGTTATCCCTCACACCCCTCCTTTCGCGTCGTTTCTCTCTTCTACTCATCTTCCTTTCCACTTTCCAAGTTGTTTGTGCCCAACGACCTTCTCCTCTACTCCGCAATGAGCGACGTGCCACCGGTGAGTGTTTCAATCAATTTGGAGAATTAACAATCGCTGGTACTCAGTGCATCGATACTAGACATCAGAACTAGTTCATTCACATTGATTCATTTTGTTCTTTCTCGGCTCTCCTCTGGAACCTAAATACCCCCAACATCTGCAGGGTGTCATCAACATCGGCAAAGAGAGATCCCTCACCTTTCTCATTCCGCGCACTCTCTTGAGCAAAAAGCGATCAATTTACATACATTAGTCACTTAGTTGCCTTTCAAAGGTTACCTCTGATACCCGAATACCCCCTCGTTTTCTAGGGTTTCATCAACATCGGCAAGGAGAGATCCCTCACCTTCCTCATTCCCGATTGGCTGGATAAGAAGTATTCTTATCGACTGGAGTTTCAAGGTGGCGCCTACGGGAAAGTCTTGTAAGTTTTTCATTGCTCGTAAATTATCAACGAGTCGTAATCATTGCCAGATTAAAAAAGCAGCCGCATTCTTTTGCTTGTTCATTATTGCGAAATCGCTTCTTAAGCGAACGCGAGCCGTTTCCATTCTCAATAAAATACAGAATTGAGAGTCTGTGATAGAACTAATGCTTGCTGACCTTTTCAATAACAGTGGCCTGTTGGTTTCGAATGACGGAGAGTAATTCGAACTCGGTCGGGTAGGAGTGAAGAGTGAGCGTTACCCGGGAGATGAAAGTATACTAAGCGCGGGTGCCCGATGTAATGGGTAGCGTTACATTTCAAACTCTCTTGCTGACTCTATCAATTACAGTGGCCTGGAAAATAAGAAGACGATGAAAGGCGTAATTGTAAAGAATTTCGTCACTCCCGTCGGGCCAGAGGCGTCAAAGGAAAGAGTGTGTTTTTACTTTATTATTTTAATAATTATTTTCAGTTTTTCTCGTTCTTAATGTACAGGGTTTCGATACAAAGATCCTCATGAAGATCAGTTGCAGGCCCAGAAATGCTTTCGCGAACTGCAACTGCTACTTAATCTGAATCACCCGAACATCGTCAAGATGCAGTTTGCGTATACTGCGATCAAGCCTGACCTGCCGTACTCGGTGTAGGTTTTAGAGCAGTTATGAAGTGCTTCTCAACTGGTTCTTACCCACATTTCATCGCTTCTTTAACTTTTAATCTGTTTTTTGTCAAACAAGCGGTTTTGAGAATCAGGGAATCATAAATAATTTTTTGGCAACGAATCATGTTCCAGATACATCGTGACCGAATACGCCGGACCTGATCTTCGGATGTGGTTGGAGCAGGAGACTGAAAAGCATCATAATTTCGGTCTCAACGACTTCAAAAAGTTGCTAGCACAGCTGCTGAGAGCGATGAAGTATCTTCAATCAGCCAAGGTTTGTGGCGAAAATGGCAGTAAGATGTGCTTGATCGACTTAGTATACGCTCCATTCTTATGAAGCTCGGAGAATATGTCTTCAGATAATTCTCATGTAAGGCTTTTCTTTATTGGATTATCGTGGCGAATTGAGACGAAAAGATGATCAGAACTGACATCATTGGACATAAGAAGTGGATGACCTGAAACTAAACGTCCTATTGCTTCAGGTTATCCATAGGGATCTCAAACCGGACAACATCGCCGTTACTGATAACGGAAAGCTAACCCTGCTGGGTATGACTATTTTCGATTTTTTCAACATTTTCAAACCACTTCAATTGTTGTTTTGTCATTAATAGTGCGATTTTTAGATTTCGGATTCTCGCGAATCGTCGCGAAGAACAGTGAGCATACGGGAGACGCCGGAACGAGGTAGGACCGTTTTCCCTTAAGTTTTTCCTGTCTTTTGGCGAACTATATGATCCCGACTCCCAGCTAGCAACTGTCGTACGTTGGAGTTCGAAATGTTCTAAAAAATTCACACACTTTCTCACCGGTCAGAGAGGAGGTGCAAAATGAAGAAACGATTGCTCGTATTTCGAACTCTAACCTATGTGCAAGAAAGTGGGTGGGTAATGAGTATGGGTGCGAGCGGAGCTGATTTCTTTTTTTTGTGATAAGAGCAAAAGAAGGTGGCACTCCTGCACATTTCCGGAAATTTACTAATACATCATTTGGGGAATCACCGAAACTCAGTTCATGTTCGCTATATTGTCCGCAGAGGTGCAGGAGCGCCAAGAAGGCGTGCTTCTTTCCAGTCCGTACCGTGCAATCGAGGCAACGGTCACGTTCTCTGACGATCCGCAGCCAGGGCCAAAGAAGAAGAAGAAGTATGACGATAAGGGTGGGTTCGGTTATTCACTACTTCCCCGAAAGGCTGTCCCATCCTACCATCAACACTGCGCTAGGAAATCGCATTCGACGATTGAGCACTTGCTTACAATACGCTTCGTAAAACCATGGTTGTGCATGCCGTTAATTATTCCTCTTTCAGCCGACATTTGGTCGATCGGCACGATTTTGTGCGAGATGCTCACTGGCATCATCATCTTCGATAAAGAGTCGGGACAGACGGTAATATCTACTTTTACAATTGCTGGAAACACTTTTATTGCGCCATAGTGGGAATTCTCTAGCTCAAAAACTGAAAGCTCAAAAATACATTTCCTACGTAGCGAATAGAATCGCTCATCGTCGCCACAACTTTCTTAACTTTTGAAAAGAGTTCTGAATTGTGAATGCAGCTCATTAAAGAAATTCAGCCTCCGACAAAGAACCCTGTAAATGGCGAGAAGAAGAAAGAAGAAAAAGAAAATCCTGTCAAGAAAGCACTGCAGTTCTGTGGTCCGATACCCGAGCCCCTTATCATGCAGGTATCGAATTTTTACATGGGTTGACTGTTCTGTCAACAAATCGGCCGTCAGGCAAAAGCGCCAGTTTCGGAATCATCACAATTCCCTAGCCTACTTTTAGGTAATAAATCACATTCAATTTGAATTAAATGCCTCAAAAAGAGTGATTTTTTTTCAGATGGAAAACATTGGTGATAGGGATGGGATCAAGAAACGGTCGGACAGCGCTCCACCACGAAAGGATTTCTTGAAATACTTCAAAGATAATGTATGCTTTGACTTTTCGAAGTATCATTTGCCCGTTTTCTTTTCTTGCTTTTAGCAGGCATTATATTTTTGCAGGCAAGGTCGTGGTTGCAAAAGGACATCGCAAAATTTGGAGCCAATCTGAAGGATTTCATCGACCGCACACTTGTTTGGGACTGCAACGAGAGGTGAGTGCATTAATTTTTCAAAAGTATTTGACAATTTGTTCTCACTTTCGCAGATATTTTTTCTCCAGGTAGTTCTAGCAAGAAAAACCTGTGAACTTTCGAACTTTTTGTGCGAAACATTGACTACTGAAACTGAGAAACATCAGGGTGAATTTTTCGGGAAAATTGCTTGTGCCATAAAACTAAAAATAGGTAAGATAAGTATCACTACTATAATTTCAGAATGAGCGTCGACCAAGCACTCGCGCACCCATTGCTGTCATCTTTCCATATTTTCCGAATTTTCCTACCGAAAGAATCACGGGAAAATGAGTTCATGTCGAAAATAAATAATTGCCGTGTAAAAAGTTGCGATTTTTTCCGGAATTTTTTTCAAAGCGATACTATCCATTTTGAGTCATTTTTTTCAAAAACTAACACAACATGAGCTGGAGCGAATACTTCAATTTTTTTTCAGAATGAGCGTCGACCAAGCACTCGCTCACCCATTCCTGTCCTCTGTTCGCTCCAGATCAGAGGAAGAGAAGTCAATTTACAGAGGAGAGGAGATCCACGGTGAAAAAAAACATTACAATCTCTTGCATTCACTATGATTATCACTTGGCACCTTTGGGCAGTGCTAGACACCACTGAATTGGTCAGCTCTGACGCGAACGACCTCATATTGATCATGTTCAGACGAGGGGCAGCGCGACATGGTCGGATGGCAGTGGCGTATCTGGGACTACGTGCAACTGCAGTGTGCGCCCAAGGTAGATTTTGAATTATTCTTCGTTTTCCAGCCATTAGGCGAACATGATCGCATCCACTGAGTAGTAATCGGAGCCAAGTTGTTTTGAAAAAGCACACTCAATTGTTCAAATAACTCAATTTGCAAATTTGCAGCGCGCCCATTGTAGAATTCACAAATTACGAATAAAAGCGATACAGAACCTTTCCTAAAGCATGTGGTGTTACGAAAATCCATGCTCCATCACATGGACGGTTGATGCATCTAGGATGTATTTATTTAGTTCATGAAGTGCAATAAGCATAAAAAAGTATCCATACCCTTGATTTGCAGGAACCCAGAAAAGCTAAGGCAGCAATCTCGGTCTACGAGGGGATGAATGGAGTGAAACCACAGATGAGACGATCAAGGAGAATAGCGAGTGAAGTAGAGAAGAAGAGGGCGAGGAAGCAGTCGAGTAGAGTGTCGAGCTCGGCATAATTACTGTCGAATTGCTGAAACGTTGTCTTGTTATGAGTTCCATACTTTTAGATCAGAAAAAGTGATCAGACCGGTGTATCTCAAGCTCGTTCTTACTGTGTATAGAATATTGATATTATGCGTAATATTGTTTTGTTCTGGAGCTTTTAATTGTTCAATTCAGCAGGTCTCATCTGGTTGATAAACTTTGTACAAAGGACAACCTATTGGCTTTTGAGCCAGCAAAAAAACAATAACAAACTCAACTTGAGTCGTAGAAATCGAATATCGGCATGAGAAAGTCCAATTCTCAATTTTTCTCAATACATTAATTTTTCTGTTTAATTCTTCATTAATTGTTCATTCACTCTTTGCATACTTATTCCAATGTCAATTATCTGTCAACGAGTCTCGAAATCGGCAGTCTTCCCCTCATTCTCTCCCAGTACGCTCTTGCGATGCGGTCCCTTCACTCCATTCCTCTTCATCTGCTGATATTGGTAAGGTACCCCGACCCTTCAATACCCCTTGGTACCCGATACCGTAATCGATTCTCTTGTGCCCTATCTGATGACTTACCGTACCTTATCGATCGATTCCAGAGTTCGTTCGCCGTATTCGACTCGCAAGCTGTGCCACTCGATTCGCACCTGCCGCCACGACGTCTCATTCGATCGGCAAATGACGTGAGGATACTGTAGGATACTGTAGATCGGAACAGTGTATGGTAGAATGTGCGAAATCGATAAACCCTGAAATGATACGTTCGATAAACCCGGAAATGATTCGGGCGAACAGAGAGACACGTGACTTTTGTGAGGGGAGAAGGGGAGCATCGGGTACTTTGAACTAGGGCGCACAGCGTGTCAGGGAGACAAAATCCTTTGTTCCCCGCGGCGGATCGCAATTCATGATCACTCGGAGACAACAATTTTATGAAAGCTATGAAGCATATTTGATGAAGCACTGATAAGGATTAAATTTACAAATCGAAAATAACAGGGTTATCAGTCCATACGCAAAGGTGTCTTTGTAGCAATTTGGTCCTGCTCGATTCAAATTGAACTTTATCAGACAATCATATATTGAATATCATATTTGCTCTATGTATGTAACTTTTCCCAGTTGGTCGTTCATGGAAACCCCCACACCCATATTATTTTCTGAGTCCTGAGTAGGTTACCAACAAAACTGTAAGATTAGAATTTTGACGATAACGTTGTTTTTTCGAGAAAACTCGTTTTTACATACTAGTTCGTCATTTTCTCGAAAAAACAACATTATCGTCAAAATTCTAATCGTACAGTTTTGTAGATATACTCCTTAGGATTCAGAAAGTTTTATGGGTGTGGGGGTTTCCAAGAAAGATCAACTAGGAAAAGTTACATCAAGTTAACATGCCGCAATATGCTGGCCACAAAATATGCTTCACAAGAACAATTTGTTTATCTCCTCATTTCTCACCCAATTTCCCGCGCATAGCGGTAAGATCATGAAGAGCAATCCGCCACGGATTGTTCTCTTTGACACGCTGTGGGGCGATGTGAGGCACTAGTGCTTAAGGTACTGTAAGGGCAGATCGAAACGGGAGCAAAATACGTTAAACCGTTGGATGAACTTCCTTGGGGTAAGCGCAACCAACAGCGTAAGACGTTCAAGGTGACCTTAATGAGGGGATATTTCGATGTACTCTTGTTGAGGAGTACAGTAGAGTAGAAATTGAGAAAAATTTGTATGCTTGGATGCCACAATTTTCTTTTTCGTTCGGTAGCGCTATTCAATGACGGGTTCTGTGAAAGGAAATTTTCTGGTTAACGGTTAACTTTTCTGGTTAATAATCGATTCTTTCCTCTTTCTAGCCCGAGACCTCTGGAGATATTGAGAAACTTCCATTTGATGAACTTGAGAAGCAATTCAAATCGGCCGAAAAAGAGAACAAGAAACTGAAGGAAACGGTCGAGGCGGCAAAAACTGCTTGGAAATCCCGAGAAAACTGGGAAAAACTGGACGCTGAAGCCTACAAAGAACAACGGGAGGCGGAAAGGACTGAAAGGGAATTCAAAGAAGCGGAAAAGGCAGCTGACAAAGCAAAGAAAGCGTTCGACAAGGCTTCTGAACCAGTAGCCAACGCGACCAGAGATATCGCCGTCGCTCAAGAACTGATCACAAAACTCAAAGATGACTGTGAACAACTCCCCAAGTTAGGCGAACAAGTGGAGAAACTGAAAAAGACAACTGATCTGAAACAACTGGAAAAATCGAAAGTCAATCTGGTACAAGAAGAGAATGCGTTGAGCAATGCGATAAACCGAGCCGAAGAGCAGGTCAGACAAGCAGTATCTAAAGTGCGGAAAGAGTTCTGTCAATATTCAATCAAAGAGCAATGCGCTGACGTGCCTTTGGAAGTGAAGCAAGGACTCAAAACGAATAGGGTGAAGCTCGAAGGTACTCGCGAAAAATTGAACAATGTCAAGGAAATTGAACAATGTCATTCCCGTGTTTCACTTTGATGCGGGGCGGTCGACTCTGAGTTCTCTCTCATCTCCGATGTCTTCCTCTCCCCCCTCTCTACCTTCTTCTGCCTTGGCGACTCAAGACTCAGTGGACAATCTGACGAAGCTCGTACAAGCACTCCATGTGAAGCTGGACAAGCTGCTGCATACCGATCAGGAGCCGTATGTTCCCCCTCCCGTCCCCTCTCCTACTCCCAATCTCGATTATGCGTCGATTGTACGCGCCCTGGCTGATAGCGAGAAGATAAAAGGCAAGTCCCAGCGCGCGGTTCTGGTTGGATCAGCCGAGAAATCCACCCCTGCCGAGACAGCGAAGCAGGACGAAGAGACTCTCAAGTCAATCATCGAGATAACGAAGGACAACGAATTGAAGGTGGCGTATGAGGCAGGTCAAATCACACATCACCGTTTCCCCGAATCGAAGCCTGCCGGTAAAAGGATTATCAAGTTCTCCCTCCCATCGACGCATCTCCGCGATCGTCTTCTCTCTGGTGTACGCTCCATTGGTCGTCCCTCGTCATTCGAACCCTCTATGTTCTTGAGAAGAGATCTCATGCCATCCGAACTCGAGCAAGAACGAGCTGCTCGTGCCGAAGCCCGCAAGCGCAACCTACTTGCCGACTGCCTCCGTTGGGGAGTGCGTGACTGTGAACTTATTGAATTCAAGGGACCGAAGTATAGAGAACTACCTCCTAACTATCGATCGAAAGATCCGGCCGAATTCAAACCAATTTCCAAACCAACATCCCATACTACGATTCAATCAACCGATGATACTGGCACTCTCAATGCTCTTTCTACCGTAAATTCTACTGTCAACGAATCCAATGCAAGTCCGTCAATCGCTCATTCTACCGCAACTTCCAACGTGACCCAACGCAAATCGAAAAAGGAAGAGAAGATCCCCACCCCTCCTCCTTCCTCTTCTTCATCAGGTGGTACAAAGGCAGGGGAGGAACGAGCACTCTCATTGCACTAGGATTTTTGTGGCAGTACTGTGAGTCCTCCCCCTCTCGCATCACCCTCTTTTGATTGTGTCCCCTCTTACGGTCCCCCATCCAGTCAAAAACTATCCCTTTTTCTTGCTAATTGTCGGAGCGTTAGAAATGTGCTCGATATCATAACCTTCTTACTCTGTCAGAGAAAGTTTGGCATACTCGCGCTTACGGAAACATGGCTAAATGATGCGGATTGCGACGCCTTGCTATTGAGTGGGATAACTGACTATTTCGTGTTCCGAGCTGATCGAGTAGATTCCAGGGGTGGCGGCGTTCTCATTTACGCGCATTCCTCTTTTCTTCCAGTTTTTGTCTCATCCCTTATCATTCCCGGCTACGAATGTGTCTCAATTGACATACATTCCAATTCTTCCTCGCAAGCGCACACCCACATCCGAATTGTCAATGTCTATCGTGCACCTAACGCCCCCACTTCCGAAACAACCCAATTTATAGATTACCTGGCTCATGTTACCAGCTGTGCTCACCCATCTTTAATAATTGGGGATTTTAATTATCCAACTATAGACTGGTACACGTACTCCTCACCCACCTCTTCTGTGATTCCCTTTCTAGACTTTATCACTACTAAATCGTTCAACCAGTACGTTGACTTTCCCACTAGAGGGAAGAACATTTTAGATTTAGTTTTATGTAACTCTTCTATTATCAAGTCAGTGAAACCCGACATCCCCCTTTCTGACCACGTAGGGCTCGCTCTGGATGTTTCTTTTGAGACAATCGTAAGCTCTTCTCGTTCCCCTACCAGAAATTTTCACTTTGCTAATTGGGATATGATTAATTTTCATATATCATGTCACGATTGGACTATAGCACTTTCTAACAAAACGGCTACAGAAGCATATAACTACTTCAGTGATTACTTGAATTCCCTCATGGATACTTTTGTCCCCCTCAAATTCCCGTCTACTTCCCCTGGTTATCCCAAACATCTTGGGTTACTGCATGATAGGTTGCAAAAGCTACACAGTCACTCACCTAACTCTGACACAACTCACTCATTGAGAGTAAGGTTCAATAGGGCTCTTAGAAGTTATGAAGTCAAGCGCGAAAACAACGCTGTTCACTCCCGTAACCCCAACCTGTTCTACCAATACTGTAAATCTCGCTTTAAACCGAGTTCATCAGCTCTTCCCGGGATAGTCGATAGCACTGGTACGATTCTGCTCACTAATAAGGACAAAGCAACCGCGTTTTCTAAATTCTTTTCCAAAGTACAAACGCCTCCTTTGATCACAGCCCTTCCTCTACCACCCACCTCCTCTACCACTTTTGACATGCCTTCCATCTCTATCGCGCAAGTACTTATAGCCATCTCCCAATTAGTTCCTAAAGTCAACGGTTCTCCTGACCGAATTCCGAACCTGCTTTATACCAAGTGCAAGTTCTCTATTGCTACGCCCCTCACAATCCTTTTTAACATTTCTCTCACTTCTTGCACCTCACCCTCCCAGTGGAAAACTGCGCACGTTAAGCCTATACCGAAAAAAGCTGGAAATGCCGATATCTCAAATCACCGTCCCATCTCTCTCACTGTAACTGCGTCCAAGATTTTTGAAAAAATTCTTATTAACGACTTAGTTTCCTACTTAGATGAGAACTTGCTTCTCGATGAGCGTCAAGCTGGGTTTCGAAAGTCTAGGAGTACTACCTCATCTCTTTGCGAAACTACTGCTTTTTACGCAAAGGCTTTGAGTTCACGTAAATCTATTGATACCATCTTCTTTGACTATCAAAAGGCTTTTGACTCTATTGATCTACGCCTCCTCTTGCACAAACTTTCGTCTTTGGGTGTCTCTAACCATATTGTCAGTTGGTTGGAATCCTATCTTCTGGGTAGATCACAGCGTGTTTTTATTGGTGATTATCTAAGTCCTCCCTCTCCGATAAAATCAGGGGTTCCTCAAGGATCCGCTATTGGCCCTCTCCTATTTATCATATATATAAATGACCTGGGTAAATGCATTCCTCCCTCTGTCCGGTACAATATTTTTGCTGACGACCTCAAGATTTATGCTACTGTTCCGGAGCACAGCGCCGATCTCCAATTTGCTATTGAAAATATTGAATGTTGGACTCGCCAATGGAACATGACCATTAGTGCTCCTAAATGCGCAGTATTACATCTTGGCCGTCTCAAGTTGCGATCCAAATATGTGCTTAACGGTTGCACCATTTCTTCGAAAAGTGAAGTTCGTGACCTCGGTGTATTTTTTGCCGAAAATCTCCACTTTGGGCACCACATCGACAAAATAACGCGTAAAGCTAGATCTATGTGTAACCTCATGCTCCGTTCTTTTCTCACAACTTCCTCTGATGTGTTGTTGAAAGCTTACAAAATTTACATTCGCCCGTTGCTTGAATCCTCGACAATTATTTGGAATCCCACTGCTATTGGGTTAGTAAACAAAGTTGAGTCGGTGCAGCGAGAGTTTACACGGCGAGTGCTATGGCGCTCCCATCTACCCTACCTCCCCTACCCTGACCGTCTTAAACTTTTCCAACTGGAAACGCTTGAATATCGCCGCGCATTGAGCGACATGTACTTCCTATATGATTCTGTGCATGGATTTGTTAACGTCGACACTTCTAATCTATACTCGATCGCTCCTCTTACTCGTAGTCTGCGTTCTAATCATAGCTTACGCGTCGCACTTCCGTACATTATGCCTGTTTCTCTTTCTTCTTGTGCAACGCGATCTCTAACGCTCTGGAACTCCCTTCCCACCCAAGTAGTAACCATGCCCCGCTCTTCTTACCGAAAAACTATTAGGAAA
>LS493170.1:0-18933 GCA_900490845.1 Pristionchus japonicus
TCACTATCGTCACGGTTCGTTATCACTAATTAGTCGTTAATTAGCGCACAAAATCGATAAATCGGGCGTAATGGCGGCGAACTCTCGATACGAACCGACACCAACTCCTCTTCTTCTTCTTTTCCAACTCGTCCTAAACACTTAGTCACCGACCGAAAGGAGAGAACCCCCTACCACCCTCTTCCTCCCTCCCTCGCCCCCTTTTCAGCGAACACAAACGCCTGATTTCCGCGCTCGATAAGCGCGCGCCGATCGATTACCGCCGTCTACCGTACGCTCACGTGATCCAGTCGAGACGCGCAAATACTTGAGGAGGTTACGAGAACGCATAAAGTGGAGGGCAATCAACCTCGTGAGGGCAGCACAGTGAGTAGTATTCGATTAGGAGATCGAGAGGGAGAGGAAGGGAATGTTCTACTCCTCCTCCACCTTCTCCTATGATCCCCTGTCGAACCCTTGTCAAGTGACGTCACTAATTACCCGCCCCGATCACCTAAATTGGCCACTAATTCGAAATCGTCAACATGGAACATCGACACCATCTCATTTCCATCCCCGTCAACAAGACTAATTGAGAGGGTGAATACAATAGTCGAGCACTCTAAACAGGAATACACTTTTATCGTTATTTCACACTAAAAATTCGCATGAAACACACCGCAGTATACACAGAAATAGTAGAATAGTGATAGAATAAACTGCAATATCTATACTCTCTCGATAATAATCATAGCACTGGGGCTTCTCAAACAATCGTACAACATTTGGTTCCGGGCTACTGTAAGGTACTGTAATGGGGATGGGGGTTAGCCGGGAGTAGTGGTATTAGGAAAGAAGGGTCGATCGATAGAATGTGTGAGTAAGGTCGAGTTGAATCGATAACTTAGGACCTACCGTAAGACCGGGAGGAGGGGCGAAGAGGGGTCGGATCACAGGACAGAAGAGTATAGGAAGTACAACAAACTTGCAAGAGCACACTCATTTACACTGTACAAATCGGTGTCTATCAGGAGAGGCTATTCACATGCGGATAATGATCGATTACAGAATGGGAGTACGGTAGGGAGCTATTCACAAGCGGTGAATGGATGGGGCGGGGTTACTGTAAGGGGGATTACGGTAGTCATGGAACTTAGGGCTTGATTGAGAAGTATACGGTAAGTCCAATGATGAGGAGGAGGACGCAGAGGAAGACGAACAGCATCAACTTCTTCTTGCGAGCTGCATTGTTGTAGTAGACTGCCTGCTGCAGTTGCGTCGCGCCCTGCAATGAAGAGGGATTAGGGATTGATAGAGACAATTAGCATCTACCGAGAAACCACAACAAGAAAGACATATTATATTTATGTTACACAGTTGCGTTATATCTTGCCCAAACTATGAATTTCAAATTGGAAGTGTTATCCTAGAGTATCGTAAATAACGAAAGGGACTACGGAACATGGAGAGCTAGAGTTTCATCATTGCTTTATTGCTAGGGTGATATCTCGAACTTCAATATGAGTGTTCTTTTGATGACAACTATCAATCAACCAATCAATCAACAACCGCAAGGGCTACCGTACCTGCTCGACTCTGATCTGCGCCTGGTCCACGTTCTCCTCGATCGACTCCACCATCTCGCCCTGCGGTTAATTAATTGGTTATTTTTTAACGTCGGGCACAACACATTCACTGAAGTATCAAAAAGCCAAGCGTCCTTGTACTCACATTTGAACAAAAATTCACCTCGTTATCAGACGTTGAATAAAATTGTTTGCATATAATTGGTGACTAACAATCCAACAATCGTACCAACAATCGCAAATTTAGAAGAAACGCATCATTCCCGTTGTGCATAAATCAGTTGGTAATTTAAAAAAAAGGTAATTTTCTTGCAAACAAAGTCTATTATAGAAATAAAACGTTCCGGACACACGACTGTGTACGCTGAAATATGTGCGGCTCATATAGGGGGCGTGGCTTGACTTTGAGAAAGTGCGCGGCAGCGTTAAAAAATGCGAATTTAGTTTTACTCTATGTTTACTCCGTTTCTGCCAGTACTTCTATCGTATGTGAGCACATTACGAGTTAGAAAAACATAAAAGAACACGTGAAAACGGCGGTAGTGTAGTTCGAGTTCTGCCGTTTCAAAAACCTCCCTAGTCGCGTACGGAACGTTATATTTCGTGGTGTATGACAAACTTTTGAACTTCTATGATAATTGTGAATAGGAGGACGGGATCTTCCAACTCCCGTACAAATCCCCCTAGCATTCTAGCACATCTATTCATCTATGCAGATCCCACCAATCAATCGATAACTAATCGATAATACACAGTATACCTGATCATGGACGATCCTCGCGAGATCCGTGAAGATCGTCTGCACGTCCGCGATGTCTCGCTCCAGCTCTTGCAGCGCCTAAGTATTGATTGAATTATTAATTTTATTTAAAAATGGTTATTAGCTTAAGAAAGCAGAACTCACCGCAGATGAGTGCTCACACTCATTTCAACGACGAGCGTGTGTCACCACTTTGCCACAGAAACAATCAAATCAGCTATTAGGCAAAATGGAAAAAATTGGCGAAAAGCTCTTTCGCTCATTTATCATAACTTCCTTAGTCGGCACCATCGCCGATAACTCGTACCCCTTTATTTATTCACGATCAACCAATCAATCAATCGATCTCTCTCACCTCGGTTCTCTCCTTGATCTCCCTCACATTCGCCTGCTGCTGTCGCTGCAGCTGCGAGTGGCGCTGCGCGTCGAACGAGGCCGCCTCGGCTCTGAGATGAGGGAGGATGAGGATGAGGAGAAAAGTCGGAGGAGGAATGTGGCAGGAACAACATAGCTCCCTTTCCAGACATCAATACTATATTGTAACGCGACTCTCATCCTAGCAACCTGGCGAAAAGCAAGCGTGTGATGTAGTGGTGACAGAACCAGCAATCACCATGTCTTGGATTTCAAAGACAAACATTGAACAGTTCTCCCAGTGCTGTATCTACCGTAACCTCCTTATCAACCGCACCCCTTCCCCCCTCTGTCGCACCCCTATCGCATCCTTATCTCTCCCTCTCTCACCTCCTCATCGCTTCCTCCTCCTCCTGCTCCTGCGTGTAGCGAACCTGCAGAGGAGAGAAAGATTAGTTATTCACATTGTGCCCCGCTACTCCTTCCTTTGTTGCTTCAGGCCTTACATCAATTCAGTAAGCAACTCCCAGTTTTGATAACTTCCAATAGTAAGCCTCTACCAATAACAAGTAGGAAACAGAGTACTTCCTAAAGACTATTCACTAATCGCATTCGCGTAACATCCCGCTTAATTCCCCAGGCCTTTCACCAGCGTTTTGATTCCTGGATACTCAACACGGCAAAACACAACCCAATAAAGTGTCACTCACCCTCTTCATGCCCTCCTTCTGCGCCCTCTCTGCACTCCTCTGTGCAGCCTGCAGTCGGTTGAGGATCTGCATGAACTCGTCCGACAGACGGTCGCGCTGCACACGCATGCTGCGCTGCAAGATTGAAACGATTAGATACAGAAACACTTGCGCACTTTCGTAATCTCCGCTGCCTGTTATAGATACTTGATTTGTTTCTAAACCAACATTGACAACACAATTCACAATTCGAGTTGTCATGTTATTCCACGCTTCACCATGTTCTTATTTGAAGTTTGCTCGTCAGAGCTCCGATATTGCACAAACCGCAAAGAGAAAAATAACCAACTCACATCATTATTGGACAGATGGACCAGCTGCTGCATCTGTCGGTTCGTGTCCTTCGCCAGCTTGTTCGCGTCATTCGCGAGCTGTTAATTGGTTAATTAATTAATTAGCTATTTAAAATATAATCCATGAAATCGGCCATCACGGCACGTTACGAAAGAAGCCAACGACCCATTTTTTTGCCGCGACGCGTGGGCCTTTCCCGGGCGTTTTACCGTTCAAATTGAGTGACAAGGTTGCTTAACATGGCGCCGAAGTGCCACGTTTCGCAACGATTTCACTCCCCTTCGCAATATTTTGCAAGGCTATGTATAGACAGCGTGCACTCTAGGCGCGACGGGTAAGGTACCTGGGCGCTTTCGCAATCACGCGTCGCGGTCTTTTCATGGGCACTCGTAACGGGCCGTGCCATGGTGTCACGTCATAGCTGACCGCCGTTTTCCTTGAGGACATTCAAGGTGGCGGTAACCCGTTCACATAAGCGATTTTTGGAAATTTTGGGCGGTGACCCGTAGTTTTGCAGATGAAATTATCGGAAAATCATTCGAAAAGGGGGTCACCCGTTCATTTGAAGCCATTTTTGATCGCGGTGACCCGTTCTATCAAATGCAAAATTTCTCAAGGAGCTCCTCCGCTCACGTATGTGTCACGTATTCAATGCACCATCGTCGATATTTCAATGAAGGAAGTAGAAAGATCGAACAAAATAATCTAGTTGCACACACGTTTCACCTGCTCTGTTTAATCCGATTAGCAGCTTATTCTTACTGCGTTCCTGCCATCTAGATCATAACTACTATATCTCCTACAACATATACAATAATCCGACACCCTTCTTTTTAGGCCTTGCAATTCTCCGTTGCATACCTCATTGAAGTGCTCCCTCGTCCTCTCTCCGTCATCGCCGCCCAGTCGCTGCGCCCAATTCTCGATGTCGCGGACTGGAAAGATCGATAAATCATCGATTTTAGCAATCCTACTCCTCCCTCCTTTGCTTAACTCCCTAAACCGCCACAAAAAGTCATAGCCCGGACTGAAATGCGCGTTAGTTTTGCAGTTTCATCGACTTTTTCCTTTAATCGAATCGTTCAAAGCCATCGTAAGCGTTCTTTTTGCTATTTAATCGACTCTCTCTATACTCCGATTCGTTCAAAGCATCAAATAAGTGTTCTTCTTGCGATGGAATCGATTTTCTCCCTGTGACTTTTCTCTTTCGCTGGCACAATAACAGTTATGACACACGTTGATTCATGAGGAGCGGAACATGGGAACAAAGGGAAACGGTTTCAAATCAAGCATCGGATGGCAATATAATGACAACATCCATAGAACTATTGCGAAAACGTCAACAAGTGGAGAATTTCGCCAGAGTTGGTGCTCCATGTGACGAGATTTGATTTGAAACTGGCATAATATGAAAAAGAGACTGACCTTGTCCGTTAAGCTTCTGTATACTCGATCGAACGGTGGCGACTAAGGCGTCTGCGTTGCTTTCCCGTTCGAAATCCATGGCGCTGCAATGATCACGTCACTGGTTGGAGAAACGTAAACAATGATTGTGAGCGATCGATACCACGTAATCAAGGGAGAAAACAGACGTTAGCAACCATCGTCACCTCGTTAGAAGAGAAAACGAGCAATGGAACGCCCACGGGATAGGGAAAGTCGATGAATAATTATTATTTAGTAATGACAAAACCTGGGAAAGGTGTAGTAGTTACGCCGGAGCTTGGACGATTTCGAAGAGGAACTTTCCTCACCCTCACTCATATGACAGTCGAGACTATGGTGGGACCGCGGAATAACTGACTATCGCGATATCGCTATCAATTCTAACCCTTTTTCACCTCTGTGGCACCATTGCGAACCCCATAGATAAGATTAACGTGGGAAAGAGTGCAAGTATTGATTAGAATCGACTACAAACGAGTAGTGAGAGGAGAAGAGACCGGCACAAAAGAACACTGCCTCGTCTTATCATTACCGAGTGATTACAAGAGCGAGAAAGAACAGCTGAAGGACACGGAAAGCACGAGTGAGCAGATGAGAGAATGAATGAAAGCGAGAGAGTGCCAGACGACGAGAGGGAAAGCGTGCATCAAGGGACGCGAGATTTAGACGCCTCGTCCATACAGTAAGACACACGACGCTTCCTTTCAGTTCACGATTCGTATTTTTCAAAATTATTTTATACATTTGATCGAATGATTTATTCAGTGTCTTGGACGATTGTTCACCTAATGAAAGAGTGAAATTTACAATCTCATTCCGAGAAAAAAAAGATTGAGCTAGTTATGATCATAACAACGTTGCAGATGAAATTTGAGATTTAAAAATAAATCATTGCTCCAGCTCCTCCTCCAAGGCTGCGACCATGTCATCCAGATCATCGTCTTCATCGTCCCTGGAATTGTTTACTTGAAAATCAATAATGGATTTAGCATCCGATTTCAATATTCGGAATCCAAACATGAAAGGTCAACAATGAACGTACTCCTGATCGTCCTCTTGTCCTTCATCTCTCTTCCTCTTCTTTCTTTCCGATTCTTTTCCACTGGATGAATCATCACCAGAAGATACCTCCTCATCGCGTTCCTTCAACTCCCCACTCATCTCCTCTGGATTCCTGTTCTCTCTACTTGATCCATCTTCCGCACTTGCATGTGAACGATCATCACTCTGAAGGAGATCATCACGTTCTTTTATTACAATATGCCCTTCATGAAACACAACTCACCCTTTCTGCAGGATCCAAATGTTGATTTCTCCGCTGTCTGTGCACCTTGGGTAGGACAATGGCCGATCCTGAGATAGATTAGATAATCAATATTCAACTGTATACCGTACCCAGCGGAGATCCACTCGGTGCAGGAGATTCTGCTGTGACTAGGTACTGTTGTTCTGGGGCCTGAGGTTCGTTCAGTGAGTCAGAGAGCCATCAAAGATCAAAGATCACCTTCTCCCACTGCTCTAGACATGCGTACAACCACTCCGGAGAGACGACGAGCACTCCGAGTTTCACTGCAGTATGTACTTTCCTGAAATATTTGCCTATGATCAGTCCGGATGTTCAGAAATGTTTCATTCGCACCATATTGCTCAGCTGCTCAACATCGTATGATCACAGAGAAAGAATGCAGCCAAACAATGTCTAGTTTACAGAACTCTTACTTTGTTCCCCATCTGGCAGCCACTACATGAGTCGTTCTCTCATTGACTTCTTCTTCAGCTCTCGCACCGAAAGTCGTGGCGATACGATACGCATCCGTACGTTTTGGGTCACATCTTTGTTTGACGATTCCTGAAGCAAATATTACCGTATTCCTACAGTATCCCACAGTACCTGACAGTAAAACGCTGCAACCCTCCAGCGTCTGCTTTCTAATGCCACTGATGATCTCCTGAATATGATCAGCTATCAATCGATAATCAGCAGACACAGTATACCTTCAGGTCTCCGATTTGACCGGTGCTATCGAAGTGATCGTAGAATGCGGCGTGGACTTTCCGGAGCACCTTCAATCATCTCTTTCTGTGGTTCAAGAACTTCGTTCTGCATTACCTTCTCAACGTGAAGAAGGGCTTCATCTTAATCTTCTGGCAGGGAATCTGCGGGATTTACAGCACTGAAAAGAAAACGGTTGATGGAGTTTCCCTAGCTCTTTGCTGGCCTTGGATTCCGACTGCTCGATGGAGGCGCGTTGATGTCGTCGACGTTGAAGAACTTGTAGGGACGGACCTACATCTCCTATTTACTGAAGTGAACCCCTATCTCACCTGCACGAGTGCATCACTGAACTCCCACACGTCTGCTCGGTCGTCGATGATCGCCACCATCTCCTCGCCTGCAGGGAAGAGGGCCTGAAATCAGTTGAGTTTCATCATTGTTACTTGGCCTCAACGAAGTCAATCTGAGTAATTTCGAAAATACAAATCGTTATGAAAAGTCGTACAGAGAGATTCTTCGTCTTGCGCCGTAGACACTGCGCCTCGGTCCTCGACAGGATTCTCTGTCCAAAGAACTTTCCTGATGGGTCGATTATCTGCAATGAAGTGATTCTTATCGCTTCATTTCATCATCCCTATGCAATCCTTCATTTCCAACCTTCACTATCTCGTCAGCATACTTCCTATCACCGAACGTGATTATGTCCATCTCGAAGAGCTCGGACATCTTCTGCAAATGCTTGTTCTGTTCATCGAATTTCGAAACAAATCAAACCCCCAAAAACGCAGTAGTGTGCGGCCTCAGTTTCGTCCAGAACGAAATACCGTCCGATGGATGTCTTGGAGATGTCTGGGTGGATGGGTGGATGGGTGGAGATTGGAGATGTCTGGGTGCTGTAATCAATACGATAGATTCGATCGATATTTAACCATTTCTAGTCTACCGTACCTCCAACGGATCATAGACTGGCTGATTATTGGTGGTGTGTATGACGGTTTGATCGAGATCCACCAACAATACAAGCTTTTTCGCAGCCAAGCAACGCGCTTGACGCGTTTCTCCCTCGACAACAGCTACCTGAGAGAATAATGCTTTTATGATGATGCACCTTTTGCCTTCGACTTCAGAGCGCAAAACACCATCTACCTGTGCAGCAGATGCAGTTTCTTACCTCTTTATTCACTCTTAACTGGGGCATATTATGCGTGGTATGCGTGATCGAACTCATCTGCTTTCACTTCCGACATACAAATTGTGCATCTTCCACTCAAGGTCAATGAATGCGTGCACTCAGACAGTGTGCAGAGCCCCTGCTCCAATCGATCCCCTACTTCAGTCTGCAATGAAGCATGAAGAGTCCCGTATGGATCTTGCAGTAGCGTACCTCAGGCGAGTACTGTACAACTCCATTAGAGGGAGCGCGAAATTTGAAAGAAGCCGACCTCTCTTCGGCACCATCGAGTCGATATTCAATGAGCACCTGTGATTATTTCTTTACACATCCTGGGAAGTGGCGTCAGATGAACAAAAGTAGAAATGTTTCAGCTTACGTTCAAAGCATCTGGCACACTTCATAAGAACATTTTTTAAATAGTTGTGTATCTCATCATTCTCACCTCATCCTTGCGAACGTAACGTCCCTCTGTGCATTGCCTCTTCGTGATTATACAATAGCTCCCTGATCCACCTAAGATTGCATAATCATTAGTATAATTTGAATGTTTTGAACCTTCAGATGTGAAGACGACGTCAGTCATTGAGGGAGAACTGCAAGTCGAGGCTATCGGTTTGAAATCTTGGAGTGAGCGGGAGAACAGTACGAGCGAAGGGACGCGCACCCTCTGGCTTTCTTCTCTCGAATATTTATATCCATCTACGAATGCTCAATTACTAAAGAAGTAATATATCTTAGTGTCTGTCTGTCTGTCTGTCTGTCTGTCTGTCTGTCTGTCTGTCTGTCTGTCTGTCTGTCTGTGTCTGTCTGTCTGTGTGTGTGTCAGTAACGTGTGTCACGCTTTTGAAAAACCCCTGTAACTGGCTAAAAATTGATCCCCCAAGCCCGTACCCGGTACCATACGAATCCCCATGAAAACCTTTTCCAAAAAATTTGCATATTACATAGTGATGACGCAATACGACGAAATTTCTCTTCACACCGTTTTCGTCTGAAACTCAACCAAATAACTCGGGCGGACCACCAAACAACTTCTCGGGTTCAAAATTTTCAAAATTTGCATTAATTTCATAGTGATGACGCAATATCAGTGCGTTCGTCTAAGAATCACACCCCTGGCGGTACAGCAAATAGTGTCACTACAGGTTTGCCGCAGATTATAATACGCCTTGGTACCCTGCATCGATTTCTGTTATTGTTATGTGTCAGTCATCCTCATTTGCATAATTGCATGCTCTCAAAGTTTGACTATATTTTTACGTTTATGGCTGTAACACAACGGAAAGTCGTCCGATCCTCATGAAAATTTGGCTGTACGCCTTATTTGACATGCCGAACATGCTCCTGATGTTTAGTCATGCAAATTTCGACTTTAATTTTTTACATGATACTTTGAACTCATGGTTCTCGACAACGAAGCTGAACACCCCTCTAATTTTTTGATATGTAGTGTATCATGGTGGTTTCTACTCATTTCCCCTCATTTCACGCCGCGCGGATGGGATAAGCGGTGAGGAATAAAGGGTTTCTCCCTGAAATAACGTTTCAGTTTTAAGGCCGTAACTCCTCAGGCCACCCTCCGATTGACTTGAAATTTCTACCAGCGGTAGAAACCACCATGATACACAACATATCAAAAAATTAGAGGGGTGTTCAGCTTCGTTGTCGAGAACCATGAGTTCAAAGTATCATGTAAAAAATTAAAGTCGAAATTTGTCTGACTAAACATCAGGAGCATGTTCGGCATGTCAAATAAGGCGTACAGCCAAATTTTCATGATGATCGGACGATTTTCCGTTGCGTTACAGCCATAAACGTAAAAATATAGTCAAACTTTGAGAGCATGCAATTATGCAAATGAGGCTGACTGACACATAACAATAAGATAAATCGATGCAGGGTACCTAGGAGTATTATAATTTGCGGCAAACCCGTAGTGACACTTTTTGCTGTACCGGAATTCCCTAGAATTGTGTGATTCTTAGGCGAACGCACTGATATTACGAAACTTCTCTTCACAACGTATTCGCCTGAAACTCAACCAAATCACTCGGGCGGACCACCAAACAACTTCTCGGGTTCAAAATTTTCAAAATTTGTATAAATTTCATAGTGATGACGCAATATGACGAAATCTCTTTTTCGCGCCGTTCTTGCCTGAAACTCACCCAAATGACTCGGGCGAGCGACTAAACTATTTCACGCATCTCTGTCTCGATGGCAATGTGTGAAAGGTTCGTGTGGATAGCAGTGGGAGAAAAAGTTGCGACTCCGCCACTTCGTGGCTCCGTTGCGTTGCGCCACTTCGTGGCTCCGCCAAAAAAGTTGCGACTCCGCCACTTCGTGGCTCCGTCGCAACTTTTTCTCCCACTGCTATCCACACGAATCTTTCACATTGCTATACGAGACAATACCCTCCCCAAGACTTATGTAGGTACCCGGCCCGTCCCGCCCTCTAGATCTACTTAGGTAACCGGTTCACCCCGCCTTCTAGACTTACGTAGTTAACCGGATCGTCCCGCCTTCTAGACTTATGTAGGTAACCGGATGGTCTCTCTTCCTCTACGTTCATACAACGCTACAAAAAGAACGTTAGTGCATGGTCCAACCTGCTATATGGCGACCTTTATGCATGACTCAACCTGCGATGCGCTTGCGAAAGGCTCGTGAGGCTGAGAGCTATTCGAAAAAGATGCGATGGAGCCACGAAGTGGCGGAATCGCTGTAGCCTTTTGCAAGGGAGGATGCAGGCTTGCAATTCAAGCGAATCTATGATAACCACAACACACTCCTCGGCGTACAACGTAGCAACCGTAGGTTGCTAGTTTTTTCTTAATTAAGCGCTGAAGGCAACTCGCAAAAAAGTTTGAACACCCATAATTCATCCTTATCATTCACATATTCCTTTTTGTGGATGAATGCAAAGACGTAAATGTGGGAAGTTACTTGGTCGGGAAGCTTGATGTATCTACGTGAGAAACGCATCTTAATCGCATGTACAATAGGCATCACTCAGACCAGTGATGCTAACATCGGGCACGAAAGTAGGCTGGGTGTGGCACGACACCTGAAATAATCAAATACGAAAAGTTAATTAGACAAGCCACGACTACTAGAGACTACTCTGACCGGTCTTCGAAACTCCTTGTGTTAATTCCGTTGCAGGTATTCCTCTTCCGATTGTACTCGTAAGAATGATTGTCTAAAGAAGAATGAATGACTCAACTGAAGAATGAGTGGGGAACTGTAACCATGACGATTTGACGATGCGTTTAGATAAACTTGAATCCATAGAGAAGAGTGTCTTCCATTAGAGGAACGGAATAGGCGAAGTCATATCACGCCTGTCACGAAAGAATCGAGCTAAAATGAATATTCTTGGGAATGGAGCGAAAATGGTCAAATGAGTTAGCATCATTTTTGGTCACCTCTAGGCATGCCCTAGCCGCCCCTAATTGTAAAGTCCCAATGTGCTGGGATCCTTCTGGGGCTCCACGCACCGGGTGGTTTCCATGGATCCCCAACTTTGAACGCGAATATCTTCGTTCTGGTGCATTTTTGAGAGAAATTGTCGTAAGTACGACCCCCGCTTATTTCCCGAGCTCTATCGATCTAAACAAACCAGAAGTCAAAAAAGTGACTATGAAAGGTGCTACACTTCAGGATGCATAACTCAAAAATTTAGGAAAAGGAGGTGCTCTTCTTTTAATATGTTGTGTATCTCGCTGAGACCTTTCGAATGAGTGGCTAACGAAAAAAATACGTTAATGCGTTCATGTGGTTCACCCCTTCAAAAGAATTTCGATTGTTTGAAGTCATTTCACTTCATTCTATTCCGCACCGCGCTGCTCAGGGCGCGCGAAAAGGAATGAAACATACTCATTATTTGTCCTCTCTTCAATATATTCCGATATGTTTCATCTCTCTCCGCGCGCCCTGAGCAGCGCTGTGCGGAATAGAATGAAGTGAAATGACTTCAAATAATCGAAATTCTATTGAAGGGGTGAACCACATGAACGCATTAACGTATTTTTTTCGTTAGCCACTCATTCAAAAGGTCTCAGCGAGATACACAACATATTAAAAGAAGAGCACCTCCTTTTCCTAAATTTTTGAGTTATGCTCCCTGAAGTGTAGCACCTTTCATAGTCACTTTTTTGACTTCTGGTTTGTTTAGATCGATAGAGCTCGGGAAATAAGCGGGGGTCGTACTTACGACAATTTCTCTCAAAAATGCACCAGAACGAAGATATTCGCGTTCAAAGTTGGGGATCCATGGAAACGACCCGGTGCGTGGAGCCCCAGAAGGATCCCAGCACATTGGGACTTTAGGGGCGGCTAGGGCATGCCTAGAGGTGACCAAAAATGATGCTAACTCATTTGACCTTTTTCGCTCCATTCCCAAGAATATTCATTTTAGCTCGATTCTTTCGTGACAGGCGTGATATATGATGAAGAGAAGAATGAGGAAGCTAATCCTGAAATCGAAATTTATTGGGCGTTGGAGGGACTAACTGACCGATGAGTACAAGAGCAGGGCGAAGTGGATGTAACAGCATTCTCTTCCATGAAGTATTGAAGTGGTGCTAATTCTTTGGATTGTTCGATGGATTGAATTGCTGATTGAGTCTTGGGGAGAGGAGGCCGAGTTCTGGTTGATCCAATTGCTATCACAGTAACATCGGTGCATTACCCGTATACATTTATCGCACAAGTTTGTAACAACGATGTGCAAACACAAATATCATGTGGACCTAAAACTAAATCATGGAACTAACTACTACAGTCCGGGTCGTTTCCCTAATGAAAACAATCCGGCCCGGCTGATCCCGGACGGTCCCAGGCGATCCCAAACGTATTTATTCGTCGAGGAGTGAGAGTTTTGGTAAAACGATGTGTTGGCGTGAAGTTCGTTGGTTGCACAATCGATTTACAACAACAAAACATTTTATTTCAGGTTCAATAGTTAGAAATTTGCAGTTGAAGTGTCAGCAGTTTTGATAAATTCAAAGGAAAAGATTGGCAAATCATACTGTAAGAAGAAAAGTCTAAACTGTTTTTCGATTTTCTCACCGAAGTACTCATAGTTCTAATCCAATTAGCTAATGTTTAGAATTAAAGTAAAATATTTTGTTGCTGTAAATCGATAGTACAACCAACGAACTTCATGCAAACACAGGGTGTTACCAAAATTCTCACTCCTCGACGAATAAATACGTTTGGGACCGCCTGGGACCGTCCGGGATCAGCCGGGACGGATTGTTTTCATTAGGGAAACGACCCGGACTGTACCCAAAGGCTTACTATTTCTAACTAACAAATAAGTAGGAACACATCTCGACGGACAAATAATCACATCTGGTTGAGAGAGAATTGGGGAGAACAGAGATTCGATTGAATTGTTTGACAGACAAGGAGATTGAAAGAATTCGATTAGAATTGGAAATAGAGAACGAATGGAAGGTCTCAACGGGCTGGCATCTCTAAGTATCGATGGCAGGTGAAACGGGGAACGAACATGATTGACGAGGGGAAGGCAGGGAACGAATGAATAGAAGATCGGAAGAAAAGAATGGAAATCTCAACGAGCACACTCAACTAACAAACATTTCGATTGAAGTTGGGTTGGGAACGAATTAGATTGGAGATAGTGGAATACGACGAGATTGGAAGAGATCGATAAGAATGAGAGAGAATTTTTGAAGAAGGAACGGGGCTCCTAAATGAGATGACATCTCACACTCAGATAAGAAACGATAGGATTGGGGAACGAATTGGAATGGAGAGAGATTAGAATTGGATCGAAGAGATTGATTGAATTTGTAGAGGTTCACATAATGTTGAGATTCGACGATTAGATTGATTGTAGAGATTAGAATTGTAGTGATTGGATTGGCTTGATTGATCTACTGGAGTAGGGATTTGAATCCCAATCCCCAGTAGGCGATGTACTTCCAGAGGAAACGATTCTGTAATTTAATCGATAAATGATCTCAGATGGAAATCAAACTCACATCGTTCCTCTCTCCCTCTGCTTCGAGAAGGCGATTGAAGTTCGCTTCCCTGAAATACTACAATTGTACACAAAAGAAAACTTTCCGTTTTCCTTCTGCTATTGATTCAGAGTTCGAAATACAAGACAGTGTCTCTTCTTTTCAATGAAGGCTAAATAATCGAAAAGGAATCTCACCGCAGAGGGTAGATGGTCTTCTCGAGGCAGAATCGCCTGTAGAGCGGTCCGAGCGGGATGTGGTACTCCCGCTCTTTGGGCCCAATGAAGCTGAAAGAGGAATTTCAGTAACACTTCGCCTAGTCGTATGGTGAGACCAAGAGAGGTAGATCGAGCAAATAAGGATTGAGCAAAATAGAAAAAGAGAAGTTGAACTTGGCACTCTGTTAGGGTTTCTCAGGTTTATAGCCAAGATGGACATTTCAGAATAACTAAAATGAGTACTCACTCGGGACGCCACTGGTCATATTCCCATAGGTCCACGGGCCCTTTGCGAGGGTTCTCGCTCTTCACTTTCTTTCCGTAGGGTCTTGCGTTTCGGACGCGCTGTAATATTGTTTATGTCGCAACTTATTTATTACAGCATCTGTTTTGCTCAATCTGATCGTTGAATGAGAAGTTATCTAACTTATCACCTACGGAGAAGTTCTCGCTAACAACTAGATGATAACAGCTGACTTGTGAGTGATTAGATGGAAGAAGCAAAGGAATGAAATGACTCACGAAGAGCTCCAGAACTGCCTTGCCCCACACCTTCCTCTTCAGTCTTCTCTCGAAGAAGTGGTAATCGTCGTTGTAATTCTGTAATGGGTAATTTGAAAGAGTGATTTTACATTTTTACAAATTGCTCTAGGTGTCATCGAAATTAAAATGTACGAGGCTTTCTTCCATATTGATTCATTAATTGATAAACTACCGTACCTGTGCTCGACGCCTGTTCTCGTCTATGCGATCGAGCAAGAGTGCTTGCCACTTCTCGTCCTCCTGAATTGTATTGATTATTCAAGTCCAGAGAAAACACTTTACGGTATAAGTAAGGATAGGAAACAAAGTAGTCGAAATACTCACCTGAGCCTTGGTGATAATAGGCAGCTCCTTGATCACCATTCTCGGCCAGATCATTCCGTCCTGAAAGGAAATTCATTGCACTTCAGCTGTCATAAAGGGGTGATTTGAATGAATGGTTCAACTATTCGCACCTATTTCTTCTCCGCCCACTCCAAACTCTAAGAGAAACTAGTCTAATCGTAGAGAAAGTAAGGGAAGAAGTACTTACGTGGTCCACCCATCTTCCAATTCCCCACTCTTCTCTCTCAGGCACGGAGTACACGAAGAACGGGAGGACTTGTTCCAAGAGGCGCTGAAATGGGAAGAATTCCATCTGATCCGACTCTCTCCATTTTGCAGGCTCTTTTGCTCTGTCTGACTAAAGACCAAAAATATTCAAAAACGTACTCGTTTCTTCATGTCGACGGGACATTCACGGAGCCGCATCTCGAGGGGGAGGTTGAGCATCTCCCTCTTGAATCGAGGTCCGAGGCGATCTCGGAAGGCCTTCTCAGCAGGCTGAAATGAGATATTGGTAAAAAGTCAGTTATAGTGACTGTTTCATCATGATCAGAGCTAAATAATGCAAAAGATGAGCTAATGAATGGAAATGAATAAATAAAGTAAATGCAACTCACAGTGAGTCTCACGGCATCCATCCGATCTTGACGGATCATTTGATCCATCCACTCTTTCAACATGATGTGAGACTGTCGCTGAAATAATGATACTGTTAGGGGTGTAGAAGGTGATCAGTTTTGAGCTCAGATTGCAAAAGGTTTAATAGCCATTATTGGAGGCATACTTTCATGCGATAATTGAGAAGTCGTTATTGAAAGAAAACTGACTCTCGGACAGCGGGACCCGTCGAGGAACTTCTCCTTTTCCATGTTGTAGATAACATGCTGAAATTAATGTTGATTCTCAGTTGAAACGGTTTGTAGGAGAGATAGAATCAAGTTTTTGAATAGAGTTGATATCAAGATAGTAAGCTTGCACTGTTATAAAATAGAGAAAGAAACAATTCGAAAATAATTTACACTAATGGCGTCCGTGACGGAGCAGTAGACCTTGACTCTGGCGCCTAAGTAGTCATGCGTCCACTCTCTGTATTTCCATTCCCTTTCACGAGCAGACATGTATCTCTGAAATGAAAATGATGAGCAAGTGTTCTATGAATCACTTCGATTCAATCTATTCTGGCTAACGATGAATACAAATATCGTTACACTACACGTCAACACAAGCACTTTTTACGCAAATGTTCAACAAAGTTAGCTGCTATCAAATGAATGAATGCATACCGGGTGGAATATGAATTGCTCGAAGTCGTATTGAGCGCACGGAACGGGGCCAGCAAGAGGGAGAAGCGGGTGGTACAACGCGGGGATCCGCTGAAAGAGGAATATCAGTTACTATCATGGTTGTTCCAAATGAAGAACAATTCAGGTGCGGAAAAAGTGTGGAGATGCTGATAATGCCAAAAAGGGTTACCTAAGATTGCAACAACAACAACAACATGCAACAACTCACATGATCGATGAAGTACTGGATCTGGAGGGCGTTCTTCCTCACTTCTTCCGCTTGCTTCCTTGTTGCAGCCTCCTGTCGTTTGCTCATAACCCGGTTGTAGAAGTATCTGCCGAATCTCGCCGCTTGCTCGGATCTGAAATGGCATGTTCATAATCTGATTAGTAACTGCTCATCAACGAATGCCGTACCATCTCATGAGTAAAATAATGCAAAAAACTTGAAAAGTGCCCGATTTAAAGTTACGCAGAAGGGCCAAAATAGAAATGGAAAAATGGCTAAAAACTCACGTGGTGAGGTAGGAGTATTTATTGAAGGTCTCCTCGAGTGGGTTCCACAACACGTTCTTGAGTCCACACACAATTCCGAGGAAGCTCTGAAGTGAGTCATATCAATTATGGCCCACGAAACATAATGTTTCTTTCCGTCTAGACCCTCAACTAGTTCTTCCATACTAAGTGATCAACCCCAACCACAATAAAGCTAACAAACTGGGAATAAGTCAATGACCTCTAATATCACTGTGGAGAGTTTCTAATAAGATAGGGAGATCGAAAATTGTGGTCGTTAACTCATGTATCAGTGAGAATGGAAGATGAATAACTCACGCGGTCACATGCCATCGCTTGTCCAATATTCACAAGCGTATTCAGGCCGAGGAAGAAGATGTTGAATCTGGAAATATCACTATCATTCGAGTGAACACATCAAACAATCCGATCTCTTCTTCCATTCAGAGAGCACTAAGTCGGAATTGTAGAAAATGAAAGTGACTCACATCTTGATCTCCTTAGAATCCCATGCGAGATTTACCAAGAGGGATATCGAGTAGAGTGCTTGTGTCGGGGCTCCAATCGCACACGGGATCACATTACGCCATGCCTGCAAGAGAGAGGAAGTTAGGGCTGATTGCAAGCGAATATCGAACTACTCAGTCAGAGTTTCAAGGAACAAAACAGATTGGCTAAAGAGAATCAGGGAAACGAAAGAACAGTAAATACTCACTTGCTCCTCATTTTCTTGATCTTTGGGGCGTGGTCCGGTTTCATACTTCATATCTCTCCTGATCGTCTCAAACTGGCGTCTGCAATGCAAACAGATTAAAACCACTAAGGAACCCGGGATTACTCGTTAAAAGCAAGCTTTTTGAACGATCTATGTCATAGAACACTTTGTATCTTCTAACTATTTGAAAACATTGAAAAATGGACTCACCTATGGCTGTTTATAGCCAGTTCGAGCCCGATGAGGAAGGTCAAGACAGCGAGACCAGCCCAGGCCGCGCCAGACCAGCCGAGGAGGCCAAACTCGGAGTCGACAGAGCCTGAAATGGACGAGGATTAGATGATTGATATTTAAACCCTCATGAAGTTGAAAGAGCTTCTTTGTAACATAGGGCTTGAAGTGGTGAGAAAGAAAGAGAACAATAAAGGAAAACTGACCCAAAGACGAATACAAGGTCTGCTGGGTTCCCCAGAAAGTGTGCCAGAGGCCTCCAGACATAAGCACTCCCAGTATTATGACGGAGGGGATGACTTTCTGAAATGAGTAACTTCATAGCTGCATGAATAACGCTCATTGAAGTATGCAATTGTTTCCATTGGGCGTTGATATAAAAATGTGGCGAACATCGCTCTAAGACAATCAAAAGAAGACTTCCTCACCACATACGACCACCGGTGACCGTCGCTCTTCTTCACTCCCGATCTCTTCCAGAGGTTGTCACTCCCTCCTCCAATCACAGATCGAATATGAATCATCTCGGTCAGATAGAAGAGTTGAACTGAAATTTATTGATGTTAGATGAGAAGAGATGGAGTATAGTTTGGACACTTAGGAGTGAATTAGAACAGGATTCGCAGTTGCGAATTCATTCTGTCTATGTCTGTGAGAAGTGAATTGAATACTCACTGAGGATGGCGGCGAGATGGTAGAAGAAGGAGATGAACCTCCTCTCACTGATCAGTTCCGCCGTGTCTGTAAGGATTGTTATTGAATCAGTGTTTAA
>LS493170.1:47924-60073 GCA_900490845.1 Pristionchus japonicus
AGGGTGCTGATGACGTTAAACAACATGATTTTTGATTTTGACCCTCCGTTGGCTCCAGACGACGTAACGTCGAAATCAGGGCTTAAGGAATATCTAAGCAAGGTGAAATGCCAAAATTAAGCCACTGTGGCTCCCAGGGTGGATTTTGGTGCTGAACACGCCTCTCCATTTCATTTTTCATGATTTTCAAAAAGTTAGTTTAAAAATCGATATTTTGATTACGCGAGTTGTGGGCTGAGCGGCTAACACCATTAGAACCGCACTGACGTAAGGATTTCAAAAAGTATCTGATGAGCCAAATCGATGCACAGAGTTTTTCTGGAGCAGGTTAAGACTGCTTAGAAAGCGTCTTAACATGGACGCCCTTCCTTGATCTACCCCTTCCTCTGCTCCCTCCTCTTCCCTTCTCTCTGCGCTCTCTCCTCTCCCCACACTCTCTCGTCTACCCGCTGGCTGTCTCTAAGGAGGAAGGGGTAGATCAAGGAAGGGCGTCCGTGTTAAGACGTTTTCTAAGCAGTCTTAACCTGCTCCAGAAAAACTCTGTGCATCGTTTTGGCTCATCAGATACTTTTTGAAATCCTTACGTCAGTGCGCTTCTAATGGTGTTAGTCGCTCAGCCCACAACTCGCGTAATCAAAATATCGATTTTTAAACTAACTTTTTGAAAATCATGAAAAATGAAATGGACAGGCGTGATCAGCACCAAAATCCACCCTGGGAGCCACAGTGGCTTATTTTTGGCATTTCACCTTGCTTAGATATTCCTTAAGCCCTGATTTCGACGTTACGTCGTCTGGAGCCAACGGAGGGTTAAAATCAAAAATCAAGGTGTTTAACGTCATCAGCACCCTTGAGAACCCCAAATCACATACTTTGAGAGAGTCGACCTTTTTTGGCTGTGCCAGACCCACCCCGGATTTGTCCGATTCTTACGCGAACGGGCTCCTAGATGAAAGTGTTGGAATAAAGCAAGAGAATGAACATCAAAGAGTGCCAGCGAGTGAATAACGATCTCGGTCATTGTCTCTTTGGGTGTGGACAGAGAGGGGAGGAAAGGGCGAGTGGGAGAGGGAGAGACAGAGGGACTAGCGCGCAGCCTTATCACTCAAGAGGGAGTGGGAGACTGTGCAGATCAGGACGAGGAGGAGAGGAGAGAACGACCAGTCAGATGGGAAAGTGATGATGATTGAAGACCAATTGATTGCATTCCAGAAAACCACAGAGAACGCAGAATGCTAGCTCATAGTAGGAAAGCTTCAGTTGTTATGCGCAAAACATCTGAAGGATAACGCATTGTGTAGTTGTGGTGTATGAATGAAGAAGGTTGTGCGGATTGTTGTTCCGGTCGGACTTATGATAGTGTTGATTCACATCACTGTTTGTCTTGTCCATCTTTGTCCACGGAGTCATCAAGCACATACTTGCCCATTTCCGCTTTTTGTGAGCTTTTTTTCGAAAGAAGATGACTCCTGAGGAAAGATAGAAATGAAGCAGTGATTAAAATGTGCCTCATTCTATCTCCCTTTTTCATGAACACGGCTGGAAAGAGAAAGAAAAGTGCACGCTCTCCCTCAAAAATAGCGATCAGCTGTCAATTTGGACACGCGCTGCTTTGAATTCGAGGGGGCAGAGATAAACAACCGAGATAACTCCATTCCCTCAATCACAAGTAGTTTGCAACGCAAGAACGCGAGAGGGAACGCTCCCTACTCCCCTCCCTCTCGTCTCTATTCTGTGTCGCTTCCACGGCTCAGAGCGCATGTGTTCAGGTGGCCGAGTGGTTAAGGCGTTGGACTGCTAATCCAATGGGGTTTCCCCGCGTGAGTTCGAATCTCATCCTGAACGTATCTTTTGCCACTTTTTTAGCTACCAGTGTCTGGTGTTCTTTCCGTTTTCCATCCACTGTAAGTCAGAAATCTGAACATTTTTGCGAATTTTCTAGCGGAAACCGCGTGTTTACTCACTCTCCCCGCTCAAGCAACCCTGTCTAATTGCCGAATCCTCTCGACTGGCACTAGTGGGCATCCGCAGGCCGTTGCTAGGCAGGGAAGGGGATCTTGCAGGGATGACCCCCACTCAGGTCTCCTCAAGTGCACATGAACACTGCCTCTTGCGTCACTTGCAATGACCTCCCTCCTTCCGCCTATTCATCTCCATTCTCTTGGTTTCTGTGCTACTGCCTCGTTTCTTGCTTTTGTTCTCCAACTTCAGATCAATTCTTTCCTCATTCTAGATCAATGCGATTGAACTTCGAGTCCAGTTTCTTGTTTAGTGCATCTCCCCTCTCAATAGAGGAACAACCAAACGAAACGAACAACCGGGGTCGTGGGAATCTCCCCCAGAAGCGGGAATGAGAGGGAAAGGTGTCGAATCTCATTCAACTGATCGGAGTGGTTCCTTCCCCCTTCCTTCTGCCTCATTCCAACACTTTATGAGCTCGCCCAGTCTAACTCGACGAGTTTTATCTACTCGAGTTTGATTCGGCCGCCATTTTTCTTTGAATTTTAACTAAAAATCCCCGCAGTGCGATCTTCAGCTGAAATTTTTTGCCTCGACTCATTTGAAATGTTTTGCATAGGCGAGAAACTTATCTCTTCTTATCCCCATTCTTATGGAACTTCATCATCAGAATACAATGCTTCAGAACGCTGATTGTGAGGGGGACTTCTTAGCACTTCTTAGCACAGACACAATTGCTGAGAACTCCTCAAACTCTCCTTCCAACCAGTAGGACCTTGACTCGTCTTTTTCTCCCATCCTTGTCACGGAGTAATGACATGCCTAAATGATGCCACAATGGGCCCCTTCAATCCCTCATTTCCCACTGATTCCCTCCAGTTATTTCTATCCTGCACTTGAGCCAGTTTTACACACTGCTGAACGAACTCTTATCTGATCAGAAGGTCTTCCCTCTCCTTCCTCAATCTCTATCCTCACCCCCGTCTCGCCCTATCCGAATGGTATTGTTACAGCAGCGGGCCTTATTCCCCACTGTCCCTCCCCTCCCTCATCTATGGAGATTTACAGTGGGCCTTGTCTTCCCTTCTCTCCTCCTTCTCTTTCCCAGTGACTCGATCCGCGCAGTTCCGTTCCTTGCTGAGAAAACTCATCCGTTTCCTGATTCATCTCGATTTCTGGCTCCACACTTCTATTTCGTCCGAGTATCTTCATCGTGATTCATTATCGTTTTGACTGCTGTCTCGCTGATCAGACAGAGCGAGAGAGCGTGGCAGATGAAGAGAATCAGACTATTATTCCTCATTTGCCCATTCATCCTCTACCCTATCTCGATTAGGCATCGTCTGTCCCTTTCTGAATTCCTAAGTAGAACCATTATTAATGACCGAGCCGGGATGGATAGTTAGATATCCCCATGGTATCCAATATCTACTCTCTACTCGCTCATGCCCTTTCTCAGTCCTAGAAAAGGGAGAGATCGGGGCAGATTGGGAGAGCGCCTCTAATATGCTATTTATCATAGTCATGCCTCGGGAGAGAGGGGGGAAAGCGACCGCGGTGACCCCAGGAAGAGCGCCCAAATGAGTTCCTTCCCTTGGGCTCTTCTCGTGTCTAGGTCGTTTCCCCTTGGTCTCCTCTGTTCGATCAAAAGCGTCTGCTCAAATTCTTTATTAGTGCTCTTTCTTGCTCATTCTCGTTACCTTCTGAGTTTTTGTAAAACTTTAGAAGAACGATTGATGAATACTTCCAGCCACTTTCGAACACCTCCTTCACTGTTCCTCTTATTCACGCTCGTTATCTTATCACTGCTGTCTAATTGCCCTATCGTGCCAGTCTCAAACGTTCATCTTCTATCTATTCTTCCTTCTTGGCGCATTCAGTCTCATCCATTCATTCTCCCTGTTTCTTGCCAAATCTCTGACCCGCGTGCCCTTTTCTGTCCATTTGTCCGTTGAATCACCCGCCTTGATTCATCCATGTTGTGAGATCTCTTTCATCTTTCCTTCTTGACGCGTTCTGTTTACTGCCTATGGTTGATTGCGGGGTTGCAAGGGGTCCAGATTGGTTGTTGGGGGAGAGATGGGATAGGGGTTCGTCCAGAGCAATCTTCTTTTGCGTGGGATTGAAACAGAAGAAGACTAAGATCAGCTGAGGAAAACGATAGGCGGAAGGAGCAAAGGAGTGAAGCAGGGGATCCTTTATCGTCGGTTAGAGAGGGTGAGAGACTGCAGCTAGGGAAGAGAGACGGATCATTGCTCTAGGGAGGGAGATCATCCCAGAGAGAGAGAAAGAGAAGAGACCACACCTGTTGCAAGTCACCATCGGGAGAGTAATGACTGGCGATATTGAGATGGAAGATGGAGAAGAGAACGAGAAAAGGATTGAGAAGTTCCAGACAGACTCGTGTTTCGCCATGTCCAGTTGCCTCTAAAACCCGAGTTCCGGCTGGACAACTGATATTTCAGAATGCCGATCTCTCCGGGCCATCCGATTCAACGACCGGTCGTCCTATCGCCGTCGAATCTGATGGACAACTGGGCACCGCCGGTGAGTTTCCTATTTCATAACTATGGCTAGCTTAGCTTCGAATGATAGGCGAGGTTTATCAAAAAAATGGTGAAAGCAGAAGAAGTTGGAAAGATAAAGTGCACTGATCAAAGACCCCCTGGCTCTCGGCTAGTTTAAAGACCCCCGATTGATGCATGAGTCGCTGCGGTTTAGTGCCCTGGTCATCTGGCTGAAGAGAGGGAAGGGGAGATTTTGATACGCGCCTGCCTCCTTCTCCACCTCCTCTTCCTTGACACCCCAGGTATTGGCGCCCATAATATTTTGAGTTCCTCCACTGCCAATCACTCGTTGCTGATAGTAATCTGCACACATCCGCAGCTTGCACATCCGGGCTTTAGTCGCTGCTTCGAAAATCGAGAAAGGTGGGAAAGGAGGTTCGAGGCAGTTGGCTAGATCATTTTTCGTCGCTGTAGCATGTAAAGAGACGTGAGTAGGATATCGAATAGCAGCAACTTTTTCGCATGAATGTTGCTAGCGAGTCAGTCTTTATTGTTGTGAGTGTAGTAGTCATCTCTTGCCTACTTCCATAACTCATTTTCAAGATTATTTTATGTTCCCCGTTTCATCAACCGCATTTCAGTACACGATAGACGTTCCTCCGGGCTTCTCTCCCTCTTCGTTCACTCGACCGAATACTGTGAAGACATCACCCAAGATGGGATTGGCCAGTGGGAAAGTGTACAAGAGAGGTGAGTCAATACTTTCTGTTTTCGCTACCTACTCTATGAGTTTCTGCAATAAAACTACAGCATAATTTCTCTGAATTTCTTCCTAGCAATGAATTCTCAGGAATGCACAACGCAATGCTGCTCACAACAGCCTCCTCGCAGGATGGAATCACTGATGATGAGAGGGAGAGGGAGAGGAGGGAGACCGTTGAGAAGGTTTGAGACTTGATCTGACACACTTCTCAAACAATCGAGATGCATCACCAGTTATAAACCAGAAAAACGGACTACTGGAGTATCCCATCAAGAAAGGCATAAAAGACTCAAAGATCAATCCCCTTCACAGGTGCATTACTCCCTCCTCCTTCTCTCCTGCATGTCTCTCTCCTCCGTCCTTCTCTCACTCGTCGCTCTCGTCTTCTTCCTTATGACCTCCTCGCCTCCAGGAATGACCATGATTGGAGGAGTGCAGAGGAGTGGTAAGTCTTTGATCTCGACGAATGGTCTTTGATCTTTCATTCACTGATCTTTGGACTCTGGACGCTCATTCAATGAAAGGTGGTAGGCTGACTTATCAGAATTTTTCCGGAAACTTTTATATCGGAAAGATTGGATCGGAACCGCGCTTTTAGAAAGATCGGAGAGGAATGAAATGAGTGGGAAGAGAGAAAATGAAAAAGCCCATCTCGGAAATATCGAGTGAGAATGAGTTCAATTCTTCATTCTTCCCTCTCATTCTCCCCACTCGCAGTGGGAAATCATTCCCTCCTCGATCTTTCCGAGAGAGCGGTTCCCAGAAAAAATTTCCGAGGTGGGCTTTTCGAAAGTGCAATTACGAAATGACTTTTATGAAAATATATTTCCCACTTAAAATTTATGAAAATTTAATTTCCGAGAAAAATTTGACAAATCAGCCTAACACCATTCCTTCAGGCATCTCTCCATCATCTTCCCCACTCATCTTCACTCCAACAGCATACCCACTGGCAGTGGAGATAATCCAGGAGATCAGTAAGCAACATTATCGATTGATTAATGAGTTGATCTTTGATCTTTGCAGTCAACTCCCTCGACGTGATCGTGATGGTGACCTCACTGGCGTCATTCTTCTGCTCGACCTTCCAGGTACTTACAGTATCCAGTTACGGTATCTACCGTATCCTTCCAGATCTACTTCTCCCTTCGACAACTCAAACACTCGCCCAATGATGTTCAGACGTGGGTTTATCGATTAACGTTTGGCGTGTATCGTATCTTGTTCTATCGTAAACTGATCCTTTCCAGAGTCATGAACTATCTCCGCGGCCACAGTTTCACCCGAATCGTAGTGTATTCCTTCTGGTTCGCGTCAGTTCTGGCCTTCATCGTGGGTATGGTAGCTCTATTGATTGGTCAGTTATCGATTGGTCTCGTTACAGTAATCGTTCTCACCGCGCTCCTCTCGCCGTATCGTGGATCGATCTCGAAGGGAGTAGCCCTGTCAGCGGGAGTCTCGGCACTGGTCCTGTGCGGAATAGCCATACTACGGTAGGTCGAGGGTACGGTAGAATGGGATTATTGATTGCCTTTCCAGTTCGGCTTGGCTCTTCTCTCGGAACACTCTAATTACGACGAGAAGCATTAGGAAGTTTGACAATTACTCGACTCTCGTTTGAATTAGGAATGGAATTGTCAAGATTCTAGTCAATAATCATAGATCTCTGTTGTACGGGTATGTACTGATTCTGCCAAGATTGCGAATGGAATAGATAAAGATCATTTATTATTCAACAGACTGCACCAAATATACAAATGATGTTGATGAGATCATTGTAATGAACCCGAAGCAGTGCATGAAAGGAAATGTGATAACAGACTACACTAAAGTAACTTCACAGCACAGTATCATAACGATCTGATTGGGTGATGAATTCAGGGACTCATTAAGAAGAAGAATGGGATTATCCCAGCCAAGTACCAGCTCCGGGGAACGCGACACCAACTCCAGTGTTCACTCCCACTCCCGCGATAGGAACCCCGACGCCGAAGTTAGAGTTGACCTGAACATTCACTCAATAGCTGAAATACGAACTGGATCTCCTTAGTCGTTTTCATGATAAACATTTTATTGAAATTGAAAAGGCGGCGTTACCTGTCCATCCATCCAATCCACTCCGACGTGCTGATTCTGTTGATAGTATGGTCCCACTCCACCTCCTACGTCCACTCCGATCGGCTTGCCGAGATCCCCGGGCTTGATCGGCACCGAGACCTAAATTATGGTTAGGAACCGGAAAATGAAGAACCGGAGTATGCCACTCACAGCAACGTGCGATTCTCCCTCAATGCCCAGCGACTGCACTAGCGGGACGCTCCATCCGGACTTGTAGCCGTATCTGGAACCAGGGTTTGGCAAGAGCCGTGATTTAGGAACGAGAATGAAGCAAACTCACTTTCCGTCGTACCAATTAGCTCCAACCTCCTGGTACTGAGCCCAGTAGTCACTGAAAGCAGCGAGATAAGAAATCTGATTAGAAGTTTCCGTTTCAAAATGATGAGCAGCGAGGAAGTAATGGAAGAATAAGGTCAATCTGTGTACTAACCGCACTCCAATGTGCTGTGAGTATCCTCCACCCCACGATCCGAAGGGAATGTTGAGCATGTACGCTCCCCCGATCGCGCCTTCTTCGTTGATCTAGAGATGATGAGATGAGATAAGAGAATGGTCAAAATGAATTTGTCATTGTCAGTAGAATCTGCTCCCTCATCATTCTGTGTTCTGAATCTGAAGAGCTCGAAGTGTCCGTATAACTAACCGGGTAGTAGGGAATGCCAGCAACAGCCCACGACCCGAGATTCAGCCCTACTCCCGAATCGAATGCATGGGCGATCTCGTAGAGAGGATCCGACTGAGGCATGAAACGTTGACAGTCCTGAGATCAGTTGGGTTTCAGCAGGTTTACGAATACGACAGATCAACCCATCGATTTCGGTGGCTTTCATTGTGGAATAATACCTGATAGAAAGCCTTGCACCTCCGACCATACTTCGACGTACGGAAGTCACCTGAAAACAGGGTTTGAATGAACATCAGAGACTCTTCTGACTCTCTCCCATACTCTCCCATCTATCCGACTGAATAGAGTAATGGTACTTGTGGAGTTCACCGGAAGAAGGTGGATGGGCGCTTTAGGCAATCTAATTTAGAGAACGAGTGAAACATATCCGTTCTTCCGGGGAAGTCCACAAGTGTCAGAGTAATTCTGAAGAGTGGGGACATTCTTTCGCACGAAACTGACCAACGCAGTGTTTCCTCACAGTGGGCAGGAATCGATCGCACTGCTTGTGAAGGACAGCCAGACTCTCCTCGGGGAGATCCTGCAATTGTTGTTTTTCATGGTCATGTATTCTAATAAGACTAATTTATATTCATCGCAGTCAGAGTCTATTATGTTGAAAGTAAACTCACAGCTTTCGCGAGTCTCGCATCTCTCTCCATCTCTTGGATCTGCTCTGCAGTGAGAGTGGATGCGGATTGGGCTGCTGCGTGAGGAGGAGTGGCTGCAAATGCTGTCGAGGGAGACGAGACAGAGGAGGGAAGAGGAGCACCGGCGAAGGGGTCGGGGGAGGATGATGCTGGAATGATACGGTGATGATTGATGAATTGACCTCAAGATACGGCAGTTGAACACCATGCTTGCAATCAATGAACTTACATGGCGATTTCGACTTAGACTCCCACTCATCGACAGAAGAGACACTAGCAGCAGGCACGGGTGGAGGAACGATCTCAAGGGGAGATTTAGATCGGAGAAGGAGATCGGGTGAAACCTGTAGTCTCACAGCCTCCTGTGCGAGGTTGTGGAGGGGATTACTCTTGGGGATGAGATGGGCACAGTTCTGGAGAGAGATCAAAGATCAACTTTGGAATCAGATAATATCTTAATGCCATTTTAATGTTAAAATTAAAATTGATCAATTATGTGTCTTTATTGCACCTTGTTTGATAAAGAAATGTTGTTTTGTTATGTCCCAACATTCAATTTTGAAATCGCCAATCGGAATTGCCTTGTTCAATTGGCTGTTTCAAAAAAAACCAATCGAAACAACTTGTTCCGATTGGTTTTTTGAAAACAAAGAAGAGAGAGAGAAAGAAAAAGAACAATGACTCATTTCATACTTATTAAACTCTATTGTGTGGTCCATTATCCAATCGGGGCTGTTGACAAAACATTTAGAGATATTGTTACTTTTTCGCCAAAATTTGCTATTGTCGTGAAATTGGTGAACTTTTCTATTGAACACGTGTTATATGGAACGAGAAGAGGAACGTACACTGAGATAGGTCTCGCAACTGCTCCTTGCTTTCCTGTGAGTGAACTTCCCATGGCAGAATCGAGTTGCGGTTGGCATCACCTAAACGGCAAAAGTTCGCGAATGATTTCAAGAAGTTCATCCTCGGAATTGTTTCTATCTAGATCAGCTTCTTGAAAGAATACCTCATTTGTGATCAAAGAGATACTACTTGGCTCTTCTCTAGGAAGAATGGTTGCGTTTGTTCACTCATTCCTACTAAGATACGCGGGGAAGTAGAGCCTTTATCAAATATATCGACTCACCCTCCTGCACGCCATATCCAGCCTGCTCTTCTCCACTGCAGTCATGACTCTCGGGGGATCGAGTGGAGGAGGAGAGGCAGTGGAAGACATTGATTGGAGAGAAGAGGGAGAAGTGGACTGGAATGATGGGACTTGTCGCTTCTGAATTGCGTTCAAATATGCAAATTTGTAAAATTAAGCGATGTTCAAACAGGTTTACTTCCGGAATGAAACCCTCCGAAGGTTGTGAAGCAACGACAGCTTGGTCCGTTGAGCCGGCTGGAATGAATGATTTGTGGTAGTGAGAGTATGTTTGACGAAGGATCTTTCGCTATCAAACACAATTCTCACCTGGCTTCGGAAGAGTTGCGTAAAGTTCAGCAAGGGCTGTGAGGGGATCGTCTTTGGGAATGACTGAGGCGCAATCCTAAATTGCTTGCTTCTTCCCTGATGGATCTAGATAGTTCATCCGGTGATCTCACAAGGGAATGGTCAAACTTTACGGAAGCGAGAGTGAAAGCGGATGCTACAGGGTGATAGACACCTATGAGGGCTACTAGAATCAGATTTCAAAAGTTGCTGTTGAGCCCTACGAACCGCAGAAAATCGATAATTATTTTTGCCCGAGCGTCAGTTGGTGAATTCTCGAATAGTCAGACTGACTCTAAAGTAAGAGAAGCATCTCATCGCGTGCTTATCCGTCCTCGATCCTCTGCAGTGAAGATGAACGGAGGGAGCAAATTTGCGACAGATTTCCTCAGCGTTTACGGAACTCTGCAAGTGCAATCGTAAGTCGAATAGCTCCGTGATCAAACTTGGATGTTCATTGAACTTGTCAAGCTTCGAATGATTGGTTTGCAAGCATTTTAGTCAGTTTTCGGCATGAGTAATGGCAAGTTTTCGGCCATTCTCACTGAATGTTTTTGTTGCTTGAAGGATAGAACTGGTTAGGCAGCATGAAGGAAGCTTGGGGGGGAGGTGATGAAATGTGATAAAGTCTATTTGAGAGATCGAACCACAAATCTCCGAGGAGGAACTGACAGGTCATTCGTAACGATCGGCAATAGTGTGAACTGACCATTGCCCATATTTCGAATTCGAGAAACTGACCTTGACCGCTTGGACCTTCTCAGCAGGCAGTTTTCCGAAAGGATCACTGGGAGCGTCAATCTTCTCCTCTCTCAATGGCTCCTTCGCATCCGTCAACCATCCATGCTCCTCCCCTGTCTTCCTCCAGTTCTTCGCGAGATTGATCTCTCTGTAATTCGTCTATTCATTCATTCATTCATTCATTTCCGTTACGTTGCAGGTATTCAAAAATGAACAGCGTTGTTTAGAAATGGAGATACTTGACATTGAAATGATATTTCCTTGCTTATGTTCATTTGTCAGTTGGTTTAGTGATTAGCGAAGTGGAAGGCGAAAGTCACAAGATAGACACGCGACCAAAGAGGTGAAAGTGTAGTGGTCACTGATTGGGGAATGATGAAAAGCTCATACTTGCACCGTTTTCGAACTACGTCAAAATGCATTGAAAAATGGTTTGATAAATGCGAGTGAACGTCCATCTTTATTTCCAAAAGACAATAATAACTGAAGCTTAGCAACTGACCAGCTTTCAGTTGGGATGCAACACGATGCAAATAACTCACTTTCTCATCCTCAGATCCTGCTCGTACTGTCGCATTCTGTTGAGGTAATCATCGTAGAGCTTGTCGTAGTACGGATTGGGAGGGATTCTGCAAGGAAACATTCAATTTTTCCAAAACTAATTACGTAAACGTTTCAACCTTGTGAAGGCATGCACGAAAGAGGAAAGATGAAAAAAAATTTGTAATGAGTGCAATTTAAACTCACTTCTGGCACTTTACTCCAATCCACAGCACGATCACTCCAACGAGCAGCCGCATTGTCTCGATGAATGGATGAACTTATCTCTGCACGAACGGGAAAAGGAGAGTAGATTCGATATCGAGTGAGATGAATGAGAGAAGGAGGAGTGGGGAAAGATGGAGAGAAACCGCCAATAGTTACTCAAGTAGTGGCTGGATCGAGTTTGGGGCGATATTTTGAGTCCGCGAGGCGCTCGCTTTGTGTCTACTCATTCGCCCAATGTTTATCACGTTTTATCACGCAAAGTAATCAGTTGGTGATCATCCGTAGATTACGGTAGTCAGAGGATCGATGCATGTTGCCTTGTACTGTGCACAGCGAAGGGCGTATCTGGATTTATTATAATTGAATATTTTTGAAAATAAATATTACCTTGGAAGCTTGAGAACGTGTTTGTTTGTACAGTAAGCTCGAGCGAATCTGGAATATTCTCATGAAATAAAAATACCATATGTGTTTCACTGCATCGGTTATCGAACTCATT
>LS493170.1:112723-125806 GCA_900490845.1 Pristionchus japonicus
GCTCAAGAAGGCAGCGACGGGTACGGTAGCTGACGAGCAGCATGAAGGAGGAGGAGGAAGAGAAGATGGAGGACGAAGTGGAGAAGGAAGAGGAGATGGAGGAGGAAGAGGAGGAAGAGGTGGTGGAGGAAGAGGAGGAAGAGGAGGAAGAGGAGGAGAGCACTCTGTAGAGATGCTGCAAGTGATTGCAGACGGGGAGGAAAGAGACCGAGACATCCTCCTTGAGAAGATCGACGCACTCAAGAAGGAGATCGAGAAGCTGAGGAAGGACGCGGTCGACTTGGTGAAGGAGAGAGACAAGAGGGAGCGATTGGTGAAAGAGGCGGTGGAAGGGGCCAAGAGAGAGATCGAGGGAGCGCACCGGGAGTGCCAGCAGCTGAAGAAGGACAAGCGACGGGCGCTGTCCTCACGCGACGAAGCGCGACGTCGTCTGGTGGCCACCCAGCACGAGGTGGCGGACACGGAGGACGCGTTGGCGCTCGCGGAGAAGGCGCTCGAGGAGCTGAAGGAGAAGATGGGGAGGGAGGCGGATAAGCAGGCGGCTGTCGTCAAAGTGGCCACGGAGGAGGCGGAGAGGAACAGGGCAGATAAGGCGAAGGCCTAGAGGGAGAGTGACGACACGCGTGCCGAGCTGGCACGGCGCTCGCCAATCTGTCGGAGTTGAAGGAGCAGCTGAATGGAGCGAAGAAGGAGTGGGAGGAAGTGAAGAAGGGTTTGGTCGATGAGAAGAAGGAGAGGGAGCAAGTGAAGAGGGAGTTGAGCGAAGTGAAGAAGGAGAAGGTTGAAGTGAAGAAGGAATTGGAGGAAGCGAAGAAGGGGTTGGTCGATGAGAAGAGCAATGGAGGAAGTGAAGAAGAAGGTCGTGGAGATGAAGCAGCAGAAAGTGGAAGAAAGGACAATCTTGCAAGGAGTGGAGAAGAAATTAAAACAGCAGCTAGAGGATGAAGGAGCACGATTGAGAGAGGGAGATGAGGCACTCAAGAAGGCGAAGAAGGCTACGGCCGAGAAGGCGAAGGAGAAGGAGGAAGGAGAGCAGAAGCTGAGAGAGGAAGAAGACGCTGTCGAGGAACTGAAGGAGAGATTGGCCGGAGTGAGGGAGGAGAAGCAGTGCTTGCTGAGAAGGGAGGAACTGCAGGAGCAGCTTCGCGGACTGCTAACGCACGTGAGGATTGCTCAATATTTTTAAAACTCGTATGCAGTTCAAGTCCAGTTTCCTCACGCTGCAACTAAGCAGTTTAAGTCCAGTTTCCTCATAATATGCAAGTAGATACCACTGGCTTACGAGTTGCACGAAACGCGAATGCGAAATAATAATAAAAAACGCGAAAAAATATAAATTCAAAAACTACCGTTCCTCCCGAATAAGTTTCTGCAGTTGGGACCCTATTGTTATCCCGGTTTTGCACATCTCCAATATATTGAGTTAAGGAGGGGTTCATGGAAGAACAATTTTTCGAAACACAATCGCTGAACAATGAGACATAATGAGAGACAACGAGAGACAGTGAGAGACAATGGAAAACAATGAGATACAATAAGATACAAATAAGTGACAATGAGAGGTATTACGAGGGGACATCATTTAATATTGTATGTGTTGAGTGAGGAAACTGGACTGAACATCGAATCTAAGCAGATAACTGATTCGCTGGAGTGTATTAGAGATATACTTTGTATTTGCAGCCCCTCGACTCCAGCAAGGTCTTCGAGTCGGAGGGTCACATGATCGGTAGTGTGCTCTCCTATATCTTCTTAATATTCTGATAGAGCTGAAACGATCCCTACTCATTCACTTGAATCAACGATCAATATTCGATGTAGTTTGATCGTTGATCTCTAATAGTAGATCTATCGTTCTCTCGTCTATGCACGTTGATCTCATATTCATCGTTTGCCCTTCAATCAATATGTAGGCAATAGATCAAAGATCAAAGACCAACCAGTTATTCATAGTCAACTGAAGATTCCTGTTCAGGATTCATCCTCTTCTCTACCTCCCTCACCTCGGACACCGCCGCACTCCTGTCTGATGCACTCAAGAGCAACCAGAGTACGTTCTACTACCTTTCTCTCATTTTTTCGTTCATTCATCAAGAGCACTATAGTGATGAGAAGACTTCCGATGAGTGACACTCCTTAAGCTTGTCCGACTAGTGAACGGTGTGAAATATGGATCGATCTTGATTGCAGAGGTGCTCAAGTGCTGAAGAAGGAGTGAAGCCGAAGATGGTGCTGGAGATGGCCACCATGACAGTGAGTATTGCTGAATAATAAGATAGGTCTAAGATCAGAAAGAGGAGAGTTAGGGAGATATCATTACTGTAGTGCAACGAGATAGATCAAAGAGTAGCATGATTAGAGGTTCGCCGAAGAAAAATACTTCAGGATACTGTAAGAGTAGAAGCGTGATTCGAATATGTATACAAGACACTATCTGAGAGGATCGAAATATTTGTGAAGGGACTTGGTACAGGTCAAAATACAACCTAAGCCCAAACTTGCACCGAAGGTAGTGCTCGGTGAGTGTGCACGGCAGGTACACTGTCTGAGCTCCCAGGCCGCTCCTTGTCGCGGGACGGAGTGGCCTACCCAAGATGACGCAATATGCTAAATCGCGTAAACATCATCCAATCGATTCGGGAGTGGCACAGGTGGCTTCCTCATCGAATTCTAAGACACTTTTACTCTGGGGTGTTTTTTGCTCAGATTTCATCGAAACATGAAAAACGAGAAAAACGAAAAATTTCGCACATTTTATTTTTCCTTGCCACTTTCCCGCCGGAACTACCGATGTTTTATTTTCTTAATATATTCCTTTTTTGACGACACATATTTAGTAAATAGGACATAATTTAATTTTACTGAAAAGGATGCTCAATTCGCAAAAAACCGTGAAAAAGTTTGACGATTTGAGTTACCGTATCCAAAAACTTTACACCATGTACTAATTCCCGGTTCCGGTTTTGATCAACTCCGTTCCGGCTCTCATTAGTGAAACGTTGTATATACAGTAACTGATCATACCGTACCCAAACTACCGTACTCCGGTGTATCACAAACTGACCTATTTCAAAATTTGTTCCGGAACCGTCCCGTTTCTTTGTTCTGTCAAGAATATTTCTTCGAGGACTAAGATGAGAGGCAGAGATATGTTAAATAAATATTGTTTGTCTTAGAATTACTCCTGAAAAAACAACAAGAACTCGATTTTTTTCAATTTTAAGAAATAAGTCAGTTTGAGATTCACCGGAGTACGGTAGTTTGGGTACGGTATGATCAGTTACTGTATATACAACGTTTCACTAATGAGAGCCGGAACGGAGTTGATCAAAACCAGAACCGGGAATTAGTACATGGTGTAAAGTTTTTGGATACGGTAACTCAAATCGTCAAACTTTTTCACGGTTTTTAGCGAATTGAACATCCTTTTCAGTAAAATTAAATTACGTCCTATTTACTAAATATGTGTCGTCAAAAAAGGAATATATTAAGAAAATAAAACATCGGTAGTTCCGGCGGGAAAGTGGCAAGAAAAAATAAAATGTGCGAAATTTTTCGTTTTTCTTGTTTTTCATGTTTCGATGAAATCTGAGCAAAAAACAGCCCAGAGTAAAAGTGTCTTAGAATTCGACGAGGAAGCCACCTGTGCCACTTCCGAATCGATTGGATGATGTTTACGCGATTTAGCATATTGCGTCATCTTGGGTAGGCCACTCCGCCCCGCGCCAAGGAGCGGCCTGGGAACTTAGCCAGTGTCACAGTCTGACACCTCAAGGGAAACACCGACATGAACAAAACGCCCCTCAAACCCCGCCCCCCAACCACCCGAATGTTTTCTTACACGGAAAGATTGAGTACTGTAAGAAAAAAAGATTAAACGTTTTTTCGCCTGTCGGCGATGGCTGCGCTCGCTTTTTTCAATTTCCGCTGTGTTTTCGCTTGTATTTCGCTAGATTTGTTTGTTTTGTTGTTGAAATGAATGACCATTCTCACGCAGGAGCTGTCCTTGTTGCCGTCGAATCAACGGGCGGCGCGTTGGACGAGAAGATAACCAGTAAGTCGTCTAAGTTTCTTCTAACTTTTGACTGGCTCATTTCTGCCTGTTCATTGCCCGCATTCCCTTACTCTCATGTGTTGTTTGTTAATATGACCTCGAAAAAGCATGTTGCACGAGCTATGGATCATAAATACGTCAAGAAAAGGTCGAGGTGAACCGTGTGCTAACTTGCTCAATGTCATGCGCGAACTTCCGCCAATTTTCGCTATTAACTGAGTCCTGCCCATTCTATGCAATGTAAATTGTATTAATAATATATATTATGCCATAGGCGTTGTCGAGAAGCTGCCCGTGTTCACTTCCACCAACTGAGCGCGAACTTTCGAATATTTCACATGATTAATGCTACCTTTCAAGCTGTTACGCAGCCACAAGTTTAATTTTTTTTCAGGCCTATAACGGCTCCACCTTTGTTTGAGCCGTTCCTCGTCGTCGATGGCGAGCAGAAGGTCATCTGTGAGAAGGACACCAAGGTGAGCTACTCATCTACTTTATTATTGTTGCCTTTTCGCATCGAAACGGGATTGAGGGCATATTTCACACGATCCGTTGAACAGTTTAATATATTTTTCTTCCTATTGGAGCTTTCTGATCGAAAACAACTTGGCGTATGTGGATTAGCATCACTATTTGCTGCATCTTTTATGTTAGTCCAACTAGCATTCGAGCATACGTGCGCATTCTCGTTGCTAGAGGCAGCAGCCACCCAGTTTTGTTCAATATGGCTTGAACCTCGCCCTATTTATAATATTGGCAGCAACCCCTGGCCTCGTATGCATTCGTGAAACAATTTTCCTTTTGCAGGTGCCTAATGCTGCCGTGTTCACTGTTTACAAGGAGGATCACACCCTCGGCAACATCCTCAAACAGTAAGCTTTCTCTCTTATTTTTTTATTTTTCTCTCACCAAAACCGATCTGTTTAACCAATCGTCGCCTTATTCTGATCGTTTTGCTCCCAAGTCACTCTCGTTCGCATTTAGTTGCAATTGATGTTGCTCATCTACTCTGATTTCTATGCTATGCTAGCACAATGCGATGCGAGGACTATAGTTTTTCTGAGTATTGCGGTTATCAAACACTGAAAATCGATTAAAAATGTAAATATCCTTGACTTGCAGTCAGTTGGTGAAGGACCCTGAAGTGCTGGCTACAAGAATCCGCACCCACTCGAGCACAAGTTCGACATCCGAGTGCAGACTACATGGTAATTTGGTTAATTAATTAATTAATCGATTAACAAATTATTTATTTCTTTTTCACGCGTTCAATTTATTTCAATAGTGTTATCTGCAAATATGCTAATATATTTATACAACGGGGAGGCGTTTTTCCAACATATATTGTTCCAGATCACGCCTGTTGAAGCTTTCGACAACAAATTACTGATGATCTACAAGCAGAGCTGTCACTATTCGAGGAGAGATTCAAGGTTCGGCGTATTTTCTTTTGAATTTTGAGCCATAAACTGGAATAAGACGACATTCACAATGATCAGACTAGAAGGATGTGGTTATAAACTTTTGATTTTAATGTGACATGAAAGGATGATGTTGAATGGTCTTTTACACTGCTTATCACTGCAGGATCAGCTCAAGGAGAAGAAGGAGGCAATCGGAAGATATTAGTCTGCAAGGATCCGACTACACTCAAGACGTCCGATTGTTATTGTTGATTGTTGAGTAGATGAGGTAGTACGGTAGGATACGGTAGTAATATCACACACTGAGTATTTGTATCATCTGTTCTTAGAAGATCTCATGGTGACATATTGTTGATGTTTCCATGTAAATTGTAAAATTTAAGCCAGTTGTTGAATATAAATTTGATTATGAAGCGCTGATATTATTCGAGAGCAAATGAACAGGAAGAGGATGCTCAGAAGATTGTGGATGTGTTGATAATGTGAAGTATTAAGTTCAAATACACGCCGAGATACCCTTGTTTGACTCGTTTACTGCAAAAATTGGATGCGCTCTATCATAGCGCGCTTCCAAGCGCGAGATCCGCAACGCCACCATAGCTCAGTCGGTAAGCAGTTTGACTAGCAATCCGCCCCCACTCCCTCGGCCCAGGTTCGAATCCCTCGGACTGCACTACACCATGAATCACACTTTGCGTGCCTCGAGTGCATTTGCGAATTGCATGGGGTGTCAGACTGTGGTGTACCTGCCGTGCGCACTCACCGAGCACTACCTTTGGTGCAAGTTTGGGCTTAGGTTGCATTTTGACCTGTGCCAAGACTTTTTCGATCCTCTCAGATAGTGTCTTATACAGTGGATGAACATAATGTAGGATACTGTAAGCCGCTTTAGTTGTAGGATGATGAAGAACGATTGAGATCGACAGTAATGAATGTATTCACTCCAGGCAGCTGCAGCGATGGCCGATGATGAGGTGATCCTGCGAGACGGCACCACCATCTCATTCTTCTACCCTTCACTCGGTAGGTTACTGTAGAATGAGTACGATAGATCGATCGAAGCTCAGTCTCTTGCATCACGGATAGTATTTTTTGTTGAAAAGTGAGAGTGATCAAAGATTAATCATTCCTCTCCGGCGAGAAATACTTGGGTATGGTAAGGATGATATTTTCTTGCAGCTCCCCCTCTGCCTACTCCTCTCCCGTCCTCTCGGCTGTGCAGACTGCGCCTGCCTCGCTCGTTCTCACGTGAGTGATACTTCCAGATCACTACTCTTTCAACAAGTGGCTCATAATCCTCGAGACTGGTTTGTATAACAAACATTTCAGTCCGAGGACAGCATTCGATCCTGATCGAGTTCCGGCCGATGGACCATGGATACGATGAGTTGTGATATAGGGAAACAATGTTGATTGCTCAAAACTGCTTGGATAAGAGATCAGATTCATCCGAGATACCGCAGTGAGGGCTGCTGTAGATAGCGCGGAATGAGATAGATCAGATATCAGAGTGAGAAGCCACTGTGAGGGTTACTGTATTATCCTTATTTTCAGACTTCCCACACTCTCGCGCTCCTCTTCAGTTCACCGGCCCGGACTGCAGAGTGCACCCAGCTGTTGCACGGTCTCGTCTTCGCTGGCGTGCCCATCGAGGCAGTGATCCCAGTTCGTCTTATGATCACACATTTCTCCTCATGTACCTTAATCGGCCATGTTTTACAGGCGAAGACGAACCAGACAACAGACTAGGTGGCGGAGCTGGGCACAAGTGAATCTTTCCTTCCCCTCTATCAATCAGCGCTTGTATGTAGAACGAAAATATAGTTAAGCGAAGTAATTCTCTTTAAAAAAAATCAGCGAACAAGTATAAAATGTGATTGAAAAAAAATCAAAAATTGAACTTTGTTGGGCACTGTATCCAAAACAAAAACAAATTTAGCAATGTTCGCCAGAGCCCTTTGCAGCCTTTGCTGATACCGCGCGTACTAATTTCGCATCGCAATGATCGCTTTGCTTATACCTAGTCCTAGAGATCGAAATAGCATTAGTTCGGAAGGGCAGTATAAATATTTGTTGCATCGTATAAAATCGACTATGGCGAATCGAGTACTCGAGTTAATTAATAATAAGTATGCGAAATGACGTCAAAACAACGATTGTTGATTATGCTAAAAAAACCCGAGCGATACAGTCTCCCTTAGTAGCGCTATGTAGCGAAGCTAGGTCAGATTCATAATTCGCTTGCTTTACTTCATGAAGTTCACGCTTGCTTAAGTTTCCTTGAAGTTTTTGGTAGTTCCGCATTGAATTTCTAGCTTTGCCTGGTTGCTAGAGTATTGTTTATACCTGTAGTATATAAAAGTTTATAAGTTATGCCGCATTTACTAAATTCGTTTTAGACTGCATTTACTCAAAACCATTCATGCCCGTTACAGCGGTTCTCCTCTTCAGAGTTCCTCCCCGTCATCTTCTTCTTCCCTCCTCGATCGATCGCCTCTCTTCCCCTATGTACCTTTCTCCATCTTCCTCTCCAATTGGCAAAAGGTTTGTTGAAGAAATGGGGATAAGGGTTTTGTTGACGTGTTTATTTTCTTATTGTTTGTTCACTCTCCCCTTAAGGGCTTCGTAGCTTTCAACAATTGCTGAATACCGTCTTAATGCTATCGATTCGATGGTGTGTGGTCGATGGTGTAGACAGCAGATCAAGTAGAATTTGGTATCATCCTCTCAATAACTGGTCTCTCTGCTCTTGCCCGAGTGCTATCGATTGATCATTCTACCCATTCAGCCTCTTCCTCCCTCACTGGAGCGACGCGTTCTCAAGCTGAGATTCTGTTTGCCCCAGGTACGATGGAGGGGACCTACGATATTATCCAGCAAATAACAGGCCTCGCTGCTCATCAATGAGCCCATTGTATACGTGCACACGTCGCTGTCTGGCGGTCTCCTACTCACAATGACTAAGGGTATTGGTTCCCAAAACCGAGATTGTTCTGTGTACCAAAATGATTATTTGTCGACACTGATCATTAAACTATGTGAATTTCAGAAGAAAGCAGCAAAGAAGTTGACCCAGATTGAGAATGGAGTGGATCCGAATGCAATTTATAAGGAGAGATCGGAGATCAGAGAACAATATTACACGATGAGTAGCAAAGTGCAAGGTGAATACAGCTTTGTTTTGATATCAATTCATCATTTCGTCACTAATTTCGTGGACCTTTTCTGTTCTGGCTTGCAAATGGCATTTATGACCTTTTCAACCCATTTCAATATCTAGTTCAGAAGCAACGAAGGAACTCGCAGAGCATAGACAAACTGATATGATCGATACAGAAGACGGATACAATGAGATTGAAGGAATGCTCATGAGGGGAAACGAATATTACAATAAGGTTTGCATTGCTTTCTCGTGTTGGTTTGCTTGTAACTCGCTTATATAGATCGGCGCATCAACGAAGGAACTAGCGTGCGATGCCCAGTTCATGGTTAACATTGGCCAGTTAATGCTGGCCAGTGTCCAGAAACTGCATAAAGCTCATATTGAGAAGACACTCAGACTGAAGGATTTTGCTGAGAAGATTGTAAGTCGTTTCTCTTTGAAATTCAAGCGTTGATAACATAAATAATTGATGCAATTCTTGGTTGCAGTTGGAGACCTCAGGATTATGCAACGATGAACCGCTCAAATTGGTCTCGTCCGACTCCTCAATGAGTGATCTACTCGACGATAGTGAGGATGAGGACGATTTCCGACCCATAAATGCGAAGAACCGATGTGAGATTATCTTTGATTGTTTTTGAGTGATACTCTGTCATGCCTAATCATTGTTTATTTCGGTGTTTGAGTGCCGGGTGGAGTGGAGAACGATTGAATTATGCCCGGCGAAGGCAGTTTGAGTGAGTAGGGCAAGAACCATGACGATCCCGACCAGAGTGTCACGAGAGAGGTACGGTATACAAGGAGTATCGAGAAGTGAGATGGTTTCAGCTCGACTGCATTCGCAAGTCACTTCGACGAGAAATGAAAAGGCAGAAGAGTCGGATAATTCCCTATTACTGGGTGAGTTGGAGTTGTACTGTAACCGTGAATATGGCGACTTCATCCTCCTATATGTGTTGCTCTTCCATAAAACACTCATCATCATCATATCATCGATCACGATCCATCTTCTGCGTGTAGAGCACTAAATTATGGGAAGAAGTCATAAAATATCGTGCATGAATGAATGTCTAGGTGGATTCATCAGTGATCTATTTGTATATCCCACTTTTCAGTTTGTGATCGATCCGAATGACTTCTCCAAATCAGTGGAGAACATGTTCTACACATCGTTCCTCGTGAAGGACAACCACATCTCGATCGAGATTGATCAGCAACTGGGAATACCCATGATTGGTTAGTGAATGAGAATATGTGATGGGGCTGCAGTATGAAATCACCTACTTGAAGCACTTTTGAAGTACCGTTATCACATTACTACAAGTCGTCTATTTCAAATTTCTTGGTGATACCATTTTTCGAGGAATTTTGAAAATTTCCACTGCATATCACTGTTTAAAATTTTAACGACCATCCACATTTGAACGGATTGATGCGTCATGAAATGTTCTGAAGAAAATCGGCGCTCATGTTGGACGAGGAGCCGTAGTACGGTAGATGCAGTGTCCATTTCCTGCCAGCTGCCTAAACTTTAGTTCGATTTTTTTCCCAAACAAGTGCCCTCCCAGACATCATCACATCTTTGTGTACACTGGCGATTCTGAGCTGTGGAGACTCGATGCGATCAAGTTGAAATAACTGAGAATCATTTCCATATCTCTGGCAATTCCACTGAAAACGTTGAATATTAGGAACTGGAAAATGGATAAATCCAAGTATTGAACTTCTCCATTTATTATCCACTTCTCCATTTACATTCTCATTGCAGTTGGACTCGTATTCTCCCCCTCTCTTCTTTTCCCGCAGTTCACGTTCCATGCTTCACCATTAATGAGGAAGGATTTCTACTTGTGATGACTGTCTGGGATTTCTACGAAGAACAATCGGAGGTGAGAGGAATTTATTGTTGAGCGGGCAGATAATGGTCGTGAGGAAGTGCACGAATTCGTTTACACAAGGGTGAAAAACTGGTCAAAGTTACCCAATCACCGCAAATTTGACCTCTTATTTTATTTCGGAATGTGAAAGGGCGTTCTCGATTTAGTATGACTAGGCAATTTTAAACATCAGAAAATCGATCATTATTAGCTTGCCCGATCGGTGATAATAGATAAGTACAATGCGTATGAGAATGATAAGAGTGTCCGAATGACATAGCAATACGGTAGCATACAAGACTAGAAATCCCTAGATCACACGACGCGGGAATGACCGGAGTTCAACCTGTTCTAAGTGGAATGATGCAAAGCAATAACCAATCTACCCAATACTTCCCAACCAACGTTTCCAATCATTCTAATACAAAACACGAGTGCGAGAGATTAGAATAAGCAGCTTTATTCCAACGGCCACTCTCCACAAGGGTCCATCTCTCCACTCCCTTGTTGTTGTTGTCTCGCCTCTCCTCTCTTCTTTCTCTCTCAGCTGTTACTCTCTCTCCACTACTATAACGGATACTTGGCCTGGAAAAAACGCAAACGAAGCGTCAGGCCCAACGCCCTGACGCAAGAAAAGGCTCGCGATTCACACATTATTACTGTAAAAAGAAGTGAGAGACAATGCGAAATGAAGAGACGGAAGAGAGAACCTGCTGCGTCAGTTCTATCGTGGTAAGAACCTGTGCTAATTGTAAGCGGCGATTCAAATATTTTTTGCGGTGATTGGGTAACTTTAATTAGCAGTATTCGTTTGCGGGGTTGGATGCAAACTTTGTGGGAGTAGTTTTTCAAAATTGTCTTTAGAGCTCAGAATATTTATTTAAATTTTGATTCAATATTGATTCCTGATCAATGAAATATGAAATTGAGGTATCTCGATATTTATTAATCGATTTTAGGCTCGCTCATACTGGATTTCTGTTCCTCCTCTGGAATCAATTGCGAAGATATCGATCGATTCACCTCAAGCATCCATTCAAATTCCAATGGCAAGTGAGGAAGTCGAATTGTAATCTACCATTGGATACGGTACCAATCTATCGAGTAGTGAAGTTATAATCTTTCCTGAACCTCTCCCTTCATAAAATATCGTTTCGATTCATCAAGTAGTAGCCATTCGTAGTTAGTACAATTAAGTTGTAGTCCCTAATTTGTATACACTAGGTTTTATCAGTTTACTGATCTGTCTAGAGTTTGATCCACACAGAGTTTTCGATGGTGTCTTTGCCAAAGTGAGTAAAATTGAATAACTCGTGTATGTGGAACACATTGCGAAGTCGAATGCGAAATACGCGTCGCCGTCTCTTCATTTTACACACTCTCTCGCCTTCAACAGGTGAGTGAGAATTTATAATGAAGAGACGGCTACTCGTATACACACTAAAACACAATATCAGGTCTCATTCACACAGCAAGTCAGAGGGGGGAGAAAGATTCATTTGCGTGGCGGCGATAGTTTCGTATCCAATCCGCCCTCTCACTATGGCCACTCTCGAGTCACCGAGTCGGTTGGTGAAGAATGGCTTCTCTCTCACTCATTCCTCCCCTCATCTCACACTCTTCTCTTACGGAACTAGCGAAACACAATTCTATTCACTCAAACAGTGCAACAAATCCTATTCTGTTTTCGTAAACTGTTGAAACATATCGAATTTTTCTCAAATCCGACTATTTTGCTCACTCTAGAGCTATGGACGGCTCGGGGAATAAAGATATCGAGATGAGACGTGTTCAGGAAGTTGCACATACCCTTTGCTCACAACTTGATCCTTTTCGATTTTTCGATTTCGACCTCATTCATTAGTAACGTTACCAAACGTGTCGAAAACAGGCGAAAATGAGTGAAATGCGCTGTTTTGCTCACTCTAGAGCTATGGACGGCTCGGGGAAGAAAGATATCGAGACGGGACCTGTTCAAGAAGTTGCACAAACCCTTTGCCCACAACTTGGTCCTTTTCGATTTTTCGATTTCGCCCTCATTCATTAGTAATGCTACCAAATGTGTCGAAAAACAGGCGAAAATGAGTGAAATGCGCTGTTTTGCTCACTCTAGAGCTATGGACGCCTCGGGGAATAAAGATATCGAGACGGGACCAGTTCAAGAAGTTACACAAACCCTTTGCTCACAACTTGATCCTTTTCGATTTCTCGATTTCGACCTCATTCATTAGTAACGCTACCAAACGTGCCGAAAAACAGGTGGAAAACGAGTCATTTCACCGCTCTCCTCTCCCTCTAATCCTCTGAATAACTCGGCAAAAACCCGCCATGCTAATGAACCTTTCTCCCCCCTTTGACTTGGTGTGATTCACAAACACTAGAACGCTATTAAAATTCGCCTTCCCGTACCATTTTCGTGTTTCCTCCTACCTCCATCTCATTTTACATAATCCTATCATCTCTCTTTCATTTCACTCAATCCTTCATTTCCATATCACTAAGTCTATTCATCGTCTCCCTATAAAAGAGTTCGTCTTCCCCCACTCCCCCATTTGTCTCTCGTCC
>LS493192.1:10709-25630 GCA_900490845.1 Pristionchus japonicus
TGGTTATCATAGATTCGCTTGAATTGCAAGCCTGCATCCTCCCTTGCAAAAGGCTCGTGAGGCTGAGAGCGATTCGAAAAAGTTGCGATTCCGCCACTTCGTGGCTCCATCGCAACTTTTTCGAATAGCTCTCAGCCTCACGAGCCTTTCGCAAGCGCATCGCAGGTTGGGTCATGCATAAAGGTCGCCATATAGCAGGCTGGACCATGCATTGACGTTCTCTTTGTAGCGTTGAACGTAGAGGAAGGGAGACCATCCGGATACCTAAGTAAATCTAGAGGGCGGGACGATCCGGTTAACTACGTAAGTCTAGAAGGCGGGGCGATCCGGTTACCTACGTGAGTCTAGAAGGCGGGGCGATCCGGTTACCTACGTGAGTCTAGAGAAAAGGGGGGAGCCGGTTACCTACGTAGATCCAGAGGGCGGGGCGGGCAGGGTACCTGCCTAAGTCTTGGGGAGGGTATTGTCTCGTATAGCAATGTGTCGAAAAAGTTCTCCCACTGCTATCCACACGAACCTTTCCACACATTGCCATCGAGATAGTCCCCACGATCTATTAAATAATAGGAAAGCAGTGCGATTTTTGAAAGATTTGTGCGCGTTAAGTTATTTAGTCGCTCGCCCAAGTCGTTTGGTTGAGTTTCAGGCGAAAAAGGCGCGAAAAGAGATTTCGCCATATTTCGTCATCACTATGAAATTTATGCAAATTTTGAAAATTTTGAACCCGAGAAGTTGTTTGGTGGTCCGCCCGAGTGATTTGGATGAGGTTCAGGCGAATACAGTGTGTAGAGAAATTTCGTCATATTGCATCATCACTATGCAATATGCAAATTTTTTGAAAAAGTTTTTCCTGGGGATTCGTATGGTACCGGGTATGGGCTTGGGGGATCAATTTTAGGCCTGTTACAGCGATTTTTCAAAAGTGTGACAGACGTTACTGACTGACAGACAGACAGACAGACAGACAGACACACAGACAGACAGACACTAAGATATATTACTTCTTTAGTAATGAGTTGGGCTGCCTAGGCGACGCCAAGTCGGAAACTCTATTCTAGACGCGTCGGGTCTGCGACGCGCAACTACGCTAATTCTGTATGGTTTACCAGTGGTCACTCTCTCGCACGTGTCCCTCTCCCCGCGATTTCACCACAGCTCGTGGGGGAAAAGCTAAAAATCTAATTTATTTTCCAAAAAATCCTAAAATATTCGAATTAGTCTAAACCGAGAGGAGATGTTGTTTTCGAATAAGGGAACCCCTTTATCCCTCGATTTCGGCTTTTATCGTGCCGTTTAGACCCACTCAAACGAGTCAGATCATGCTCCTCCATTGTTCATTTGTGAAGGATAGGAACAGCTACCGAAAACTTTTTATAACAGTGAAAATGGTTGAGAACTCGAGGTGTGGTCGCACGAGCCAGTTATCGCGCGATTCTCTATCCCCACAAAGTGGGCGGCACTTGTGGTCTCTAAGTATGGTCGTCCGAATCGAAAGCCCTGGAGCGATGTTCGCTAAGAGGCCAAAATAGTGAATTTTCTCGGAGTCGGTACGTTAAACTAATTTTACCGATGATTGCACTGAAAATAAGCCAACGTTCATCCGCTTGCATTCGTCCTTTTGGAATCCCTTTTCGTATTCAAGTATGGCGGTCCTTTCCTCCTGTTTGTATTCAAGAACAATTCTAAGCATCTTTCGAATATTCTGCAATATAATTTGATGATTATATCACGGGTCTCCTGTAAAAACGTAGGTACCCGTGCGACAGTAAAATAAATTCATCCTCCATTTGGCTGAAAATATTTTGACTAGCTAAGGTGAGGGCGAAAAAAAGGTAAATTTATTTTTTGTGTCGAAATTTGCATATTTATTTTGACCTCAAATGGATGTATATCCGTTGGTTTTTGACCTATCGAGTTCTAGTTTGTGCCAATCGATCGGCAATCTCCTTATCTACAAATAACATCTCATGAGTCACTCGTGAAATTTGCATCTTTCTCATGTTATCCATGAAAAACTGTTTTCACTGGTACAATAATTATCTCGAAATTTTTGCCTTGGGGTCATGAATTTTATTTTTGATATCGATTCCCCAAACGGTAACTGAGGTGAGGGCGAAAAAATGTAAATTTATTTTTTGTGTCGAAATTTGCATGTCTAATGAGGTATTTTGATAAACACCTTCAAATGGATGTATATTCGTTGGTTTTTGACCTACCGAGTTCTGGTTTTTGCCAATCGATCGGCAATCTCCTTATCTGCAAATAACATTTCATGGGTCACTCGTGAAATTTGCATCTTCCTAATGTTATCCATGAAAAACTGTTTTCGCTGGTACAATATGCAAATTATCTCGAAATTTTTGCCTTGGGGTCATGAATTTTATTTTTGATATCGATTCTCCGTCCCAAAGTAAGGTAGCCTGACATTTCATGAGTCTCTAAACATGGCAGCCAAAGCTGCACTCGGTAGGCTATTTTGGACTTTGCATAATTTTCGCAAAAAATCACGTTTTTGATAACTACGCAGCTCAAAAATATAGAAATTATCAAACTTGGGCATGTTTTTCCGTTCACCTCTTCAAGCCCGAAAGAAAAGTTATGAGGGTCCGATACCCTAAAACTGACCGTTTTCGAGATATTCATCGTAAACGTCTATGTTTTCGAAAATTACGCTAAGTCCAAAAAGTCCAAAATAGCCTACTGAACGCAGCCTGTGCTGGCCAGTTTGATGACCAATGAAGTGCTTGGGAACCTCAGTTACCGTTTGGGGAATCGATATCAAAAATTAAATTCATGACCCCAAGGCAAAAATTTCGAGATAATTATTGTACCAGTGAAAACAGTTTTTCATGGATAACATGAGAAAGATTCAAATTTCACGAGTGACCCATGAGATGTTATTTGTAGATAAGGAGATTGCCGATCGATTGGCACAAACTAGAACTCGATAGGTCAAAAACCAACGGATATACATCCATTTGAGGTCAAAATAAATATGCAAATTTCGACACAAAAATAAATTTACCTTTTTTTCGCCCTCACCTTAGCTAGTCAAAGTATTTTCAGCCAAATGGAGGATGAAATTTGTTTTACTGTCGCAAAAGAGTTTCATTTTACTCCGTTTTTGCAGGAGTCCCGTGATATGCATAAAACAAATTTCCCGTAAGAGTGTACGAAAATGAGCTCGTTTGTCGACTAGGAGAAAGTTTGTGTCTCCGATTTCGATGAAAGTTGGTTTGTGGGTAACCTTGGGGGTCTGAAGAAGACTCATCCAGTTCATTTGGTCGAATTTGTATATTATCGATTTTTTTTTATCTACAACTTCAAACTGTCATAAGTCGCTTCATTTTTGTCGTACAGCGATCTACCGGCTACCGTTCACAGCGTGCCAGAGAGACAAATTCCTTTGTTCTCCGCGGCGGATCACTTTGCGTGATCATTCGGAGACAACATTCATAAAATACCTGTGAAGCATATTCCGTATCTAACTGATAAGGATAAAATATACAAAACAAAAATAACTAGTTGATCATTCCATGCGCAAAGATGCCTATTGACATTTCTGGCGTGATCGGGCTAATTTGAATATTCTGAGACTACTTATTTTATTTGTTAGCTTCATGTAACTGTTTTGAGTTGGTCGTTCATGGAAACCCCCACATCCATATTATTTTCTGAATCCTTAGACGAATATCTAAAGAGTTGTGCACTCCGATTATTGACCATAACGTAGTTTTTTTCGAGAAAATCGCGAATTAGAGTATAAAATGAGTTTTTCTCAAAAAATATAACGTTATCGTCAAAAATCGGAGTGCACAACTTTTTAAATAATCTCCTAAGGATTTTAAAAATAATATAGGTGTGGGGGTTTACATGAAAGACCAACTCAAAACAGTAACATGACGTAACCAAGTTAAATAACGTGTGTTTTGGAAATGTTTCACAAATACTATTTGTATGTTTCCTAATTTCTCAGTTAGTTTCACCTCAACCGAGGTGCGATCATGAAGAGTGATCAGCCGCGATTTGTCTCATTTGACACGCAGTGCCGTTGGATAGGTATTCGAAAGCTCTACAAAAAGTATCGAAAGGTACATATGCGAAAAGTTGATCTTTGATCTCAAAATTTGAAAAATCGATTTTAGGGTCATAAATATCGATTTTTCTAGAAAATTTTCCGAACAGGCAAAATATATTATTGCTTCAATCAATTGTCCAGACCCGATCCTTTCAATACCGCGTTACTAGAGGGTAGTGTGCGCAATACGGGGCGGGTAATTCTGACCCGCACCGAGTCACGCGCGCGGCGAACGAGGAATGGAATTACCCGAGACTTTCTCGAGAAATGATCAATTACCCGAACCTGTTTTCGTGAAACACCCAATCACCCGAGTCCAGGATTCTTTTATCAGCAATATCTCAGCTATTTTGGCACCAAATGCCAAAATGTGAGCGTCAGGCCGAGTGAAGAATCGAAACCCTCCCATGACCCGTATGATATCGTGATCACAGTACCCTCCATTTCATTTGTGTGGCTGCCATAACCTACAGTAACCCTACCGCAATCATACAGTAACCCCTTTTTTTGCGCATTTATGCAAATTTATCTAGGATGTGAAAGACCGGAGGGTTGGGTTGATGCATTTTCAGGCGCATTTACCATTGGTCTACACGGTGTACCTAGGTTACCCCTGGAGAACGGTAGCCGGTAGCCGGTACGACAAAAATGAAGCGACTTATGACAGTTTGAAGTCGTAGATAAAAAAATCGATAATATACAAATTTGACCAAATGAACTGGATGAGTCTTCTTCAGACCCCCAAGGGTACCCACAAACTAGGGTTGGCATTACGATTGCGGGATTGCGGGCCCGCATTGAATGAGAAGGAGGAGGGGAGGGATTGCGGGCCCGCAATGCCCGCATACACCCGCAATGAGAGAAGGGATGGCAGAGCACGGCGAGAAAGTGTGTGAAATTGAAAGGGTCACTCCCTATTTGCATGCGGGTGTATGCGAGAATTGCGGGCCCGCAATTCTCCCCACGGCACGTTACGATAGTAGATCCTTGAACCTAGAACGACCGCGTCTCGCGTGCGATTCCCGCGCGACGCGCCGCTCAAATCGAGTGACAACGTTGCTTAACAAGGCATCGGACTGCCTTGTTTCGCAACGGCATCACTCATCTTTCGCAAAACAAGGCTGAGCTATATGTAAACAGCGCGCTTTAGACGCGACGGGTAAGGTACCTGGGCGGCTTTCACAACATTTCGCAACCCTGACGCAATAGTTCGACGCGCGCGCTGCGGTCGTTTCAGATTCGCCTTAACTTGCCGTGTCCCCCTCTTCTCTCTCATTCATTGCGGGTCCGCATTGTGACCTCTCTCTATTGCGGCCCGCAATGCTCGTATTGCCAACCGTACCACAAACCAACTTTCATCGAAATCGGAGACACAAACTTTTTCCTAGTCGACAAACGAGCTCATTTTCCTACACTCTTACAGGAAATCTGTTTTATACTTTTCGTAAATTCTAACCTCGTCTGTAGATTGTGATTTTAGTAACCGCTTGGTATTCACTGGAAGTTTAATGCAAGGAAGTTCGTTCAAACTGAAAAAAAAACTGCGAAAAGTTGAATATCCTCTCTAATTATTCATTGGAATATGTATGAAGTCCGGGACCTTCTCAAAACCTTTACGAAAAATCAGCGTACTTATATTCTTGCGTGGTTTCGTCGAGTTCCATATCATTACTGCCAGATAAGCTTCTCATTTGGTGAATCCATTCATCATCTTTAAATATATATTATCATATATTATCCATATTTCCGACCATTTCCTTGGGGGACCTAGAGTAGGGATGGCGAACGAAGAGAAAATGGAAGAATGAAGATGGCATTTTCCCTCCCTCTCATTTTGATCTTCATGAAGAGCGACGCGGCGGCTCTCCCTCTTCATGAAGAGGTAGAATAACGTGGAGAACTCTTTCATTTCTCCCTCTTATTCTTCATGAAGAGCTCGCCGCGCCGCCTCGCTCTTCTTGAAGAATGACACCGATCTGCGCGCGCGTGAGTGGGAGAATGAAGAGTGCATTTCAAACTTTTTTCGGCTTTTTCGATCTCATGGTGGTATCAATTTTCGGCTTTTTCGATCTTTCAATCCTTCAAAAGTTCCTTTTTGAAATACAGTCCAGGTTGTTTCCCCCGTGAACACGGATTGTCCGGGACGGTCTCCGGCGGTCCCTGGCTTATTTGATGCTAAGGGAGAAATATCACACCCGTCACGAGAGAATCGAGCTAGATTTCCAATTCTTGGGAATGGAGTGAGAATTGTGAATTGAGTTAGCACCGTTATTGGGCACCTCTAACCATGCCCTAGCAGCCCCCAAAGTCCCATACTGCTGTGATCATTCTGGGGCTCCATGCACCGGGTCGTGTCCATGGATCCCTAACTTTGAACGCGATAATCTCGCTTCTGGTGCGTTTTGGGGGAAAATTACCCTAAGTATGACCCCTGCTCTTTTTTGTAGCTCTTTCGATCAGAACAAACTAGAAGTCGAAAAAGTGCCTATGAACAGTGCTATACTTCAGTGAGCACAACTCAAAAATTTAGGAAAAGGGGCGGCTAATTTTAAAATAAGTTGTTAAGCTCGACGAGCGCTCGACGAGAGTGGCTAACGAAAAAAATACGATGATGGAGACGTTTGGTACATCCCCTCGAAAGAATTGCGATCAGTTGAATTTTTTTACGCCGCACCGCGCATTCTAGACCACGCTGAATGGAATGAAACATATCATTCTTTCCTTGCGATACGCGCTCACATAGACGAATGGCGCGAGCGAGCGCGTATCGCAAGGAAAGAATGATATGTTTCATTTCATTCCGCGTGGTCTAGAATGCGCGGTATGGTGTAAAATAACTTCAAATGATCGCAATTCTTTCGAGGGGATGAACCACACGAGTCCATCATCGTATTTTTTTCGTTAGCCACTCATTCGAAAGAGCTCGTCGAGCTTAACAGCATATGACGACGTTCGCGTAAGAATCGAACAGTACGGGAGTGGTCCGGCACAGCAAAAATGGGTCGATCCGCTGTAAGTTTGTGTTTTGGGGTTCTCGAGGGTGCTGATGAATATGAGCATACTCATTTTGCATATTGAGCCTCCGTCGGCCCCAGACGGCTTCACGTCGAAAACCATTTTTCTTTTATTTCAATGTTCTAAATAGCGCTAAAAATAAGTGAACGCGGTTCCCAGGGTAGATTTTGATGCTGATCACGCCTGTCGATGTCATTTTTCATTAATTTCAAAAATACTGTATTTGAAAAATGAGATTTTGCATAAAGTCCCGTGCAGGCTTAGCAACATACACCATTCGATCCGCCTTGAAGAGAGGATTCCGAAAATGCCCCTAAACGTCGGGAAATACCCTGGGGCTTTCAAATGAGCAAAATAAAATCTCTCGCCTCGCCCCCACGGCTCGGGGAAGAGATAGATCAAAGGAGAGAGACGTCGCTCCCACTCAGTTTCGCTTCAGTTTTATTTTGCTCATTTGAAAACCGCAGGGTATTTCCCGACGTTTAGGGGCATTTTCGGAATCCTCTATTCAAGGCGGATCGAATGGTGTACGTTGCTAAGCCTGCGCGGGACTTTCTGCAAAATCTCATTATACAAATACAGTATTTTTTGAAATTAATGAAAAATGACCTCGACAGGCGGGATCAGCATCAAATTCTACCCTGGGAACCGCGTTCACTCATTTTTAACGCTATATATTAGGTTGGTGCATAAGTTTCTTTCTTTTTGTTTTTCTCAATTTCTACTCTCCTGCGTTGCTTGTCCCAAAATCTCTCATAGAATATTTTAGGAGTATGTTATGGGATTGCAGTGGTATGGTGATATTGAATCACGTCTACATAGGACAAGGGAAAATAAATTGAGAACATGAAATGATAAAACTATTAAAATATTTGCTCGTCGGTTGGACCTCGCTCGCAACCTGCTGTATGAAAGTAAAATTAAACCCTTTCAGGGAGTGACAGGGGACCGTTAACTTGCTCGACTGATCACAAAAGATCCGGCTCTCGCCCTTTGCCGGAGGCAGAGAACCTCCAGAACGCTCTTTCTCCATAGTCAAATATCTACCTGAACCTTTCAAAAGATGTTATTCTCCGTTGCATAATCGGATCCTCTTCCAAATAAAATTTGAAACTCATCATGCAAGGTAGGGATGCGAGTTCGGTATCGGTATTACGGCGTTTTCATTCCCTCCCTCCCTCTCATTTCGCGGATCCGCGAGGGGAGAGGGAGGAAAGGAATAAAGACGCCGTAATACCGATACCCATCTCTTACCCGCAACCCTAATGCAAGGTACTTCGAATTTTTGGACAGTTGATTTTGTCAGCTCCTACGAAACGATCACACGAGTGCATAATTTAATTTGAATAATTTTGTGTAAAATTTATTTTTGAATTTGAAGGTTGTTTCGACATGTTCGTTGAGCTAGAAATGCAATTACACACATACATGATCTGCCATTGGCTATGCTCTCCAACCGCGGTTTGAATATGTCCGTAGTTCACTCGCCCAAGGAATGGCTATTGAATGAAATACCAGTGTGCGTACCGACTACGCTGACTTTGGGAGCACACAACTCCTGACTCAATGGGCAGACTGACTTCTGGTAGAGTGCCCTGAGAAGAGTATCCTAGCCCTCGTAGATGACGGAAAACCATGAACCAGTTGATTGCATGTGAACAAAGTTGTGGCCGATTTACAAAAGTGTAAAAAAAGAAAGAAACTTATGCACCAACCAGATAGAACATGGGAATAAAAATAATAATGGTTTTCGACGTGACGCCGTCTGGAGCCGACGGAGGCTCAAAATGCAAAATGAGCTCGCGCATCTTCATCAGCACCCTCGAGAACCCCAAAACACACACTTACAGCGAATCGACCCATTTGGCTGTGCCGGCCTTTGTTCGAGTCTTACGCGAACGGCGTCATATCTTAAAATTAGCCGGCCCTTTTCCTAAATTTTTGATTTGTGCTCACTGAAGTATAGGACTGTTCAGAGGCACTTTTTCGACTTCAAGTTTGTTCTGATCGATATAGCTAGGAAAATGAGCGGGCGTCATGCTTAGTGCAATTTTCCTTAAAAACTCACCAGAAGCGAGATAATCGCGTTCAAAATTAGGGATCCATGGAAACGACCCGGCGCATGGAGCCCCAGATTGATCCCAACACAATTGGACTTTGGGGGCTGCTAGGGCATGATTCGGGGTGCCTAAAACTGATGCTAACTCAAGTTGTAATTTTTGCTCTATTCCCATGGTTAGGTCGAATCTTACGTGACAGGCGTGATATATTTGAGATGTGCTCTATTGTTTCGTTAACCTCGTGGGATTGGTCATCGATTTATATGGACATAATTATTTATTTCAGTTTCATTTAATAGCAAATTGAAGGAGAAGTGCACGATCCACTATGAAAAAAGCGGAACGTTGCGAAAATTGAGACAAAAGATTATGGTACAGTACCGTTCAAAAGTTTAGCAACAATTTTCACATCGTGATAACTTTCTTGAAAATGAAGAGAGACCCACGGTTGGGAGCGTTGGATAGGTATACCATAGGAGAATAAGGCCATATGGTGTATGACTATAGGTTCCTCTATACTCATTCGCTGCAAATTTTCTGCTGAGGTGTGGTCGTAAGTATTTTATTGAATCTCGAAGGATTTAGCCCAGAAGCTCGAACGTTCTGTGGCGATAGTACAGCCATTGATCTTCACGTTCCACCTTATGACCCTTTGCAGGCATTTCGCAATAGTGAGTAGGAATTATTTTCCGACACCTCCCAAATTTTTTCAAATTATGTAAGTTCCGTCTTAGGTGACCCCCAGCCATCAAACTTGGTATGTATCATCAGTGCCAGTTGCAGCCGCTCCGTAAAAGAAAAAAAAGAATTCATGTAGTGTGGTAGCAAAACCTCTTGTTAGGAAGTATGTGAAATTTTAAAGTTGGGCGATCACTTTCTCGGGTTTGCAGCTGCAAAACTGACGGGAGTCACAGTGGGAAATTTCACAAAACTGTGAACTGTCTCGAAACAAATGTCTCCAAAAACGTCAAAGTTGTTCGTTCTAAAAACGCCAAAGGCCCTCACATCTCATGAAATGCCACTGCGAATACGATTAGCACGTTTAAGGAGGGATATGTCAAAGTTCTCGAATATGTGTTTTCGAATTTGTTACTTTTTTCGATTTGACTCTCGTCAGTTTTGCAGCTGTCAAACCCGGGAAAGTGATCGGCCAGTTTTGAAATTTAACACACTTCCTCATAAGAGGTTTTGCTACCATACATGCATTTATCCTGGCATCGAGGCAATGGGCCTGCAGGGCGGCAACTTAGGGGAGGGGATTGGGATCTTCGTACTCACAGTGTCGTTGGGTCAAGGGATGGAATCTTCTTACATTTGTCTTCTCAACTGATAGTCGCGCTTGGTCGAGTCCGTTTGAGGCGTGAAGTAGATCATCCACCCACCGAAGTCCATACGTAGCGTGGTTTAGAGCAAACTCACGAGGCAGGATTCGTGAATGGGGTCTTTCTTGACGGTAGATCACTGGAGACGATGGGATCCGTCCTGGGTCCTCCTTTTGTAGTGTACCGAGTGGGCGATACTCATCCGGTTGCCCAAGCTGACGGACGAGGATTCTCCAGACTGGGGGTGGAAGAGAGCGGGGGTGAGAGTCGACCGTCCGTCACGAGCGCGAGAATGGAGAATTTGCTACCACACTGCACTAAATCAGATTTTTCCCTTTACGGAGCGGCTGGTTCCTGGTGGGGGCAAAATGAGTTCACGTAAAAAGTTGAATTCACTAACCAAGCATCCGATCCTGCCCAAACTTGGCACAACTCTACTGGACCACACACTGATGATACATACCAAGTTTGATGGCTGGGGGTCACCTAAGACGGAACTTACATAATTTGAAAAAATTTGGGAGGTGTCGGAAAATAATTCCTACTCACTATTGCGAAATGCCTGCAAAGGGTCATAAGGTGGAACGTGAAGATCAATGGCTGTACTATCGCCACAGAACGTTCAAGCTTCTGGGCTAAATCCTTCGAGATTCAATAAAATACTTACGACCACACCTCAGCAGAAAATTTGCAGCGAATGAGAATAGAGGAACCTATAGTCATACACCATATGGCCTTATTCTCTTCTGGTTTACCTGTGCAACGCTCCCGATCGTGGGTCTCTATCTTCATTTTCAAGAAAGTTATCACGATGTGAAAATTGTTGCTAAACTTTTAAACGGTACTGTACACCTATTCGTTCATATTGCTGACACTTCTCCTTCAATTTGCTATTAATTGAAATTGAAAATCATTATGTCGATATTAATCGATGGCCAATTCTACGAGGTTAACAAAACAACAGAGCATACTATCTACAGTACGTGCTAGTCGCCTTGCCCATATGCGCGCGCCGCGGGGCGCGGCTTACGCGGATGCAAATTACTGAAACCCAAACAACGGTCATGAAAACCTTGATTTTTTTAAACCTTGATTTTCTCAATCTGTGTAAGATTCCCTATCGATCCCACTTTTGACCTAAATTGTACAATGCTGCTTTGAAGAGCTGGAAAAATTCCCTGAAAATACCTGACCCAGCGAACTAAAAATGACACAGCCGACCAAGCCCGTTTTCGAAGCTTTGACACTCCTCTGCACCGTAAACATGAAAAAAGATGATGAAAATCGATCAACGATAAGATTTATCCACTTGTTCAAGTGTGTCATTTTTAGTTCGCTGGGTCGTGTATTTTCAGAGAATATTTCCAGCTCTTCAAAGCAGCACTGTTAAATTTGGGTCAAAAGTGGGCTCGATGGGGAATCTTACACAGGTTGAGAAAATCAAGGTTACATTTTCTTGCTGTTGTTCGGGTTACAGTAATTTACATCCGCGCAAGCCGCGCCCCGCGGCGCGGCGCGCGCATATGAGCCTGGTTGCGTAAGAATCAAACAAGGGTTGGCACACTCAATTTTCGAAAAGTTGCAAAAAAGCTATCGATGGTGCTGATAGCCTGTGTCAACTTCATTTTGCTCATTTTCGATTCCTGCAGCCGTGCTGCACGGTTGCATTTCCGTGCTGCAAATGACGATTATTTTACAACTCAGCTCCCAGAAGAGCAATCTTCATGAAAATCGGAATACATATGTAATTTGCCATGGCGAATCGAATGAATAATTTTTCAATATTTTTAAATCATGCATTCGTCCATGCAAAAAACGTTCTCGAATACCAGGGATTTGTGGAAACCGATTCTTTCACAGTCGTATGCGCCTGGTTCTGGGGATCAATATTCATATGCATAGTGTGGGGTTTTGACTTGTCGTTTTTTTGCTATTCGAACTTTTATGTGCAGATTTTTCCATTTTCACACCTTTATTCCTCCCATTTCCCTGTAATTCATCTTCTCTCCCTCTCATTCCTCCCTTCGCGGCGCACTCGCGCAGTGTGAAGGGGGGAATAACAGGGTGAAAATGGAAGAAATGCACAAAAAAGTTCGAATAGCAAAAAAACGACAAGTCAAAACCCCACACTATGCATATGAATATTGATCCCCAGAACCAGGCGCATACGACTGTGAAATAATCGGTTTCCACAAATCCCTGGTATTCGAGAACGTTTTTTGCATGGACGAATGCATGATTTTTAAAAAATGAAAAAATACTCATTGGATTCGCCATGGCAAATTACATATGTATTCCGATTTTCATGAAGATTGCTCTTCTGGGAGCTGAGTTGTAAAATAATCGTCATTTGCAGCACGGAAATGCAACCGTGCAGCACGGCTGCAGGAATCGAAAATGAGCAAAATGAAGTTGACACAGGCTATCAGCACCATCGATAGCCTCTTTTTGCAACTTTTCGAAATTTGAGTGTGCCAGCTCCAACAGTGCTATGCTTGATTCTTACGCAACCAGACTCATATGGGCAAGGCGACTAGCACGTACTGTACTTTGAAAGGCCGGGATCCTCATTAAGTTACACCCCCCCCACGATTTTGCATGGAAGCAGCAGTTGGTATGAGAAAATAATATTGGGATGGGTTGCAGAAAAGTCGCACTCCCAACCCTCTCAAAAGCTATGAGGTATTGTCACAGCTTTGAAAAGGTCATTCTTAAACTGTCTGCCTTGAAGCTCTCGACTATGCTGAAGACGTTGGGTCCGTTAAAAATTAATCTCACCTCCCGCCTTTGGATCCATATCCATGTGCTCTATCAGCACGAGATCCTTCTTTTGCGTAAACTTGTTAAAAAATTCTGTCTTTATTATATAATCTTCTTGTTGCTCATAATCAATGTAATCATCACTCCGAATGGCAAGAGACACTCTATTTCCAGTACATCGGAACATCTGAAAGTCGAAAAATGTAAATGATGGAGAAATCGGAACGATTACCGGGCGTTACCGGACAATATCCACATTTGGAGATCCTTGGGAATACACCTATTTGAGTTTCGTTTTTGCACTCATTCGATAGCGAATAGTAAATTTGCGGGAATCTACCCCTGTATGGCCCATGAAATATTTGCCAAAACCGTAAAATTTGCAACGTTCATGCAAAACTTTTATCTTTGAAGATACCCCTTCATGTGACACCTCATTCGATGGAGCGTCGAAAATTATGCATACAGTTCAATTTCATCTATGTACATGGTTGGACTCGATCGTGTTTTCTGACTCTCAAAGTGCGCTTCATCGAGTGATAGACCGAGTGAGAGGGGAGAGAATAGTGAAAAATAAGTGGAACGAGTTTCGTTTTGAGAGTCAGAAAATGAGACAGATGATTTTTCATCGTTTTGTGCAGCTCTCAACCCAAAGATCTACCGTTAAACTTGAAACAAACCACATAACCCAAATTATTTTCTTGCTCTTGTCAGGCATGACCACAGTCTGATGGCGGCCAATTTTCGATAAATATTTTTAGTAAAACTCGAAAAACTGCCTAAAAAGACACATAAACCCATTTTTTTTGAAATAATAAAAGTTTTATCGAAAATCGGCCGCCAACAGACTGTGGGCATGCCTGACAGGAACTAAAAAATAATATGGATCAATTTCTGCAGCACAGGAGTGTAGAGTGTCGAAAACAAATGACTAGTCGAAAAATCCTGAATCGACTAGTCGAAACATATCTCTCTTTTCGAATTTCGACTAGTCGAAATTGAATCGACTAGTCGATTCATCCTTCATCTCGACTCAGAGAGCGAGCGGTGAATTGATTGGACTGAGTTTCATGTGGAATCGCGCGGATAGAACGACCCCGGTCTGGTTGATTCGAGCGATTGAGAATGAAATGACCGCTTCTCGACTAGGGGAATAGGCGAAATGAGCCGATATCGACTAGTCGATTCAATTTCGACTAGTCGAAAATAGATCTATTTCGACTAGTCGATTGATTTCGAATAGTCGAAACATAATCAATTTCAACTAGTCGAAATTCGAAAAACATTTGTTTTCGAGACTCTACAGGAGAGTGGTCGCAGCACCTTGAAACTTTATTTCTGAGTTGCCCTAGGACTGATGTCTATGCACAAAAGGTTCGGAGAGTCGGAAAAAAATCATCCAAAAAAACACTTAATTTTCGAAAAAATATTGTTCGATTATCACGGGTTTCCGGTAACAGTGTAGGAAAACGAGGCCCCTTTGCAACAAAAAAACATTTTCGCCCCCGATTCCCATGAAACTTTGTTCATAGGTACTATTGGGGGCCAGGAGAAGATTAATCTTGGTCTTTTGGAAAAATTTGCATATTATCGATTTTTTTGATCTACCACTTCAAATAGTCATAGCTCATCGGGTTTTTGAGCTACAGCGCTCAAATTTTGTAGGCTGATGCGCCTTTGCAAGCT
>LS493319.1:45259-63760 GCA_900490845.1 Pristionchus japonicus
AAAATAAAGTCAGTTTGCGATAACCGGACTACGGTATTTCGGGTTACTGTACATGCCCGGTTATTGTAACACACTTTGGTGTACGGTACTTTTGGTCGACCCAGGACCCATTTTGGACCATGACCAGGGGGTCATGGCTGCACGGTGCCCAACCTCGGAGGCAGGTTGGGCACCGTGCAAGCCGGCGGCGTGGGGAGGTGTGCTCGCAAGGGAATTTCGCGGCACTTCTATAGATCCCCGGCTCGTAGATTCCTCTCTCCCATACATAGGCACGACGCCGACGAGCTCGATTTTCACATAACGGTCCCCTCTTTTGTGAAAAAAATAATTCGGTGCGTCTAGGGGAACCCATGTTAGTGCCGGAATCGACTCAAGTCCCATACCAATTCGTAACCACGGTTAAGTGATCTTCAATAATTGTCTACTGTAATCTACCGTACACCTACGGTAACCCTACAGTATACCAGTTAGTTGGTTTTTTCACCATATTGACCGCCCAACACCTTTAATCGATCATGCTATGGTCCTACAGTAACCTACCATAACCCAGCTACCGTATCCGCTGTTGCCAATCGCGAATTGACTTTTTTCCATTTTCCATTTTAAAAATTCGTTCTTTGAGGGTTCGTGTCCAGCTCGTTCAGAGAAACAATTTTTTTGTACCGTACTTAACGGTACCGTAACCCTACCCTAATCCTACAGTATCCCGTTTTGGGCCAACTTGTTTTTTCGATCACTCATTCAGCCCAACCCTATTATTCGATCATGTAATGAACCTAACGAAGCCAACAGTGCTCCCGATACCGTACTCGGTTGCGAAACGTGAACTGACTTATTTTCAAAAATGAGTCTTAAAAATTGATTTTTTGGTGCAATAATGACGCAGCTTGTCTATAAGAGAATACAATGCATGTTTTACGGTTTCTACGATGAAATTTCGTTATTGCGTAGTGATAATGCGACCGAACCGTACTTTTTCAAAAAAATCATTTTCCTTTGGTTTATTTTTTCCGGCGCATCAAACGTTTTGTGCATAGAGACAAGGGAACCGCATAACTTTAATATGCAATCGGGCTATGTGGTATATACCATCTGAAAAAGCATCAAAAGGAGATCTGGTTCACGCTTTCAAATCCTGTTGTAGCGACCTGTGGTGGACGGTAAATAGCGCTTCTGTTGCTCCCTAGCTCACAAGGACTCGTGGTGCAGTGGTAGTGCTCCACATTCTGTATGTTTTTGGCTCGAACCCCCGCCGAGACTTTTTTCTTTTGCTCTTTTTTATGCCTGATATGCTATTTGATAGGGGGATACACGTCAGCCGAAAATTTGGACCATTACTGATGCAAATATATTTTTTTTGATCATTTGGATAACTCTCCGGCCTGTGCCGAATTGATTACGGACGCATACTTTTCTTTAAAATGCTAACCTCTCCCATTTTCGCCCCAAGTCCTTATTCATAATTATCATGAAGGAGGTCTGGTCGCTAGCCGGGACCCGGTTCCACACCAAATTGATTGGTCCCGCGAATTGAAGTAGTGAAAGTATAATGTTGAGTGCGATGCGTGGATGCAGTAGTGGACTTGTGCCTACTGAGAGCATCCAGAGATGATCCCAAGCTATTGGCCATCAATGTATACAGGAATGGAGCGAAGATGGACAATGAGGTGACAGTTCGAAACAGTGATCGAAAAGTATGTCGGTATCAACATGACATTCCGATAATGTTTGAGGTGACCGACGTTATAGAGTTAGACAGAGAGAGTTCACTAGACGCGACGTGTTTGCGATGGTTCGTCTCTTTTCCCTCCCTCTCCTGTCGCTAACCCGTGGCGTCTAGAGAGCTGCTTCTCTATAACCTCGCGCGCGTCCGAGTCGGGCACCAGATGTAGTCCACAATTGTTGGGCACGTATAGGTGCTCGTCAAAGTCGTTCCTGCATCACTTTTCGATCACTATATGGGGCCGTTCGCGTAAGGATCAACAATATTGAACGAGGCTCTGGAACAGACAAAAATCCAAACTGCCTCAAAACTTGGCCTCCGGGGTAACGGTACTTCTGTACTTTTTGGCCCAGCCATTCTCAATAGAGTATTCTATCCCTAGTAGGGATTCCCTACCCTTCTCATTCCCCGCCTCACTTCTCAAGCAGAGCCGTCATAGTGAGGGAGAGCCTGGGCCAAAAAGTACAGAAGGCCGGGTAACATTAGGCCCTGAAAACGTATATGGATTCAGTTTTTAGATCAGACCCTCCCGGTCGCCTATATGGCCCCGCCCCTTTTGGACCAAGAAAACGTTTTTCGCTAATATTTCAGTCAAAATAGCCTCAATCCTAGTAACCTAGGACAGTTTCTCGAGCTCTATCGATTGGTTATAGGGTCATCGGGAGAAACATTTTGCCCCTCAGTGAAAAATTGACTTTTTTGTTCGGTATCCTAGATATTTTGCCAGGTGACAGGGCATGTTCTCCCTATCGTTTTGTATATTACATGAGGGGTTTTAGGCCTGAGTAATTGGTGTGCTCCATCGATTTTAAGGTAGATCAAAAAAATCGATAATCGATTGGAACGTCAAGATGGTGCTCATAGTGTAGAGCACATCGAGCTGATTTCAGATCATATCAGGTTTCCGCATGAAACTTATTTACAAGAAAGTTATGGTTGGTGAAAGTTACGGAAAATCTTAATTATCTACGAACAATGTAAGTGTTTGGAAATATCAAACATTTGAGGCCGTTCGCGAGAGAGTCGGTCAAGGGCTGGCACAGCTCAGAAAGGTCGGTTTTCTGAAAATGTGTGCTTTGGGGTTCCTAAGGGTGCTGATGACGATGGACATGCTCATTTTTCATTTTGGACCGGCCCCAGATGACGTCGCGTCGAAATCGGGGATGTGTGCGATACTCGGCCCTCGAGGCCGCTAAACTTTTTTTCCCAGGTGAAAGAGAGAGAGAGAGAGACGAGAGAGCGCAGCCAGCGGGTAGGAGAGGGAAGAGAGGGAGAGGTAGAAGGGAAGGGGTCAGCGTGTAAACAAGAGGGAGACGTGCGATTCCACCCGCGATCTCGACTCACTATCTCACTCCAATCTGGAGATGCTGACCAACGATTTTGATGAAAATTTGGATTTAGAATCTGCTCATCACGCCGGTTCGATCTGTGTCAGTCGCTCAGCCCGCAAATGCCTGAGTGAAAAGATCGATTTTACTTGTTCCCTTTTGAAAATTATGAAAAATGAAGTTGACAGGCGTGATCAGCATCGAATTCTACCCCAGAAGCAACGACAGCTTTTTTTAGCGGCCTCGAGGGCCGAGTATCACACACATCCCCGATTTCGACGCGACGTCATCTGGGGCCGGAAAAGGGTCCAAAATGAAAAATGAGAATGTCCATCGTTATCAGCATCCTTAGGAACCCCAAAGCCCACATTTTCAGAAAACAAACCTTTCTGAGCTGTGCCAGACCCAAGCAGATTCGCTCGACTCTCTCACAAACAACCTCATATGATCTGAAATCAGCTCGATGAGCTCTACACGATGAGCACCATCTTGGTTCCAATCGATTGTCGATTTTTTTATCTACATTAAAATCGATGGGGAACCAAAAACTCTAGAACTAGAGTTGGCAATACGATCATTTCGGCATCGTTATGGCGTGCGCTCTCTCACCTCGCGATTACGATGCCGAAATGGAGAGGAGAGAGGGTTTCGGCATCGAAGTCATTTCGATGCGCACCCACGAAATTTTTCGAAATCATTTCGATGCATCGTAATGATTACGATGCCGAAACCCTCTCCCTCCTCTCCGTTTCGGCATCGTTATGTCGTAATCGCCAACCCGACCTAAAACCCCTCATGTTATATACCAAAATGATCGGGAGAACATGTCCAGTCACCTGGCAAAATATCTAAGGTTACCAATCAAACAGAAAAAAGTCGATTTTTCACTGAGGAGCAAACATTTTTTTCTCCCGATGACCCTATAACCAATCGATAGAGTTCGGAAATCTGTCCTAGGTTACTAGGATTGAGGCTATTTTTACTGAAATATTAGCCAATATCGTTTTTTTGGTCCAAAAGGGCGGGGCCAGATCAAAGAGCTGGATCCATATACGTTTGAGGACCCAAAGTTACCCCGGAGGCTAAGTTTTGGGGCCATTTGGTTCCAGAGCCTTGTTGCACGAACGGCTTCATATTTTATACTAGAGAGGAAACGAAATAGTGAGAAGGTAAAATTCCCCCTTTGAGTCTATGGAAGTAGTGAACAAAAGAGGAGCCGCATATGGAGTAATTACGAAGATGCTTGACGATCTGAGATGTCCCTCTTCCAGTGTGGCGCCCAATCAGCGAGTGAGTACTATCCAAGTCAAGGGGGGGGGGGGGAAGAAGGCTCATTTGCGTGGCACAGATCCGCCTCGTCGTTGTAAGCCCGGGTGTGTGTGAGGATTATCATAGATTCACTTGAATTGCAAGGCTGCATTATTGCAAGGCCATGTTGCAAAAGGCTCGTGAGGCCTCACGCGATTCGATAAACTTGCGACTCCGCCACTTCATGGCCCTGTCGCAACTTTTTCTCCCACAGCTATTCACACGAACCTTTCAAACATTGCCATCGAGATAGTCCCCACGATCCATTATACATTATGAAAGCAATGTGATTTTTTTGAAAGTTTTGTGCGCGCGATGTTGATTGGTGCCGAGTAAGGTTCATATGAATAGGGTGTGAAGAGAGATTTCGCAATATTGCATCATCACTATGAAATTTATGCATATTTTGACAATTTTGAACCCGAGAAGTTGTTTGGTGGTTCTCCCGAGTGATTTGGTCGAGTTTGAAGCAAATATAGGGACTGCCGGAAACAAAATACGGATAGTAAAAGCCAACAACAGTATGCTAACTGGTCAATTGCTAACTGGTTTTAAAAATTGACCATATTTGTTTTCCGTCATTACTCATTTAAATGAGTTTTAAATAATTTTATTGTTTATGCGAGGGATACCTTGGATTCAACCCTGATCCCAAAATTTTTTGCTACTCACTATTTCTCCTAAACGCAACGAATAATCTATATGGTATTCTGCCCGATCACGTTTTAGCGGATATCTTTTTGTTACGCGTAGTTACGCCTTTGCTCTCTTCGGTATAACACGGGTTTTCTGTAAGAGTGTAGGAATGCCAGCCGCCAGGTAGGGACGGTGGCGGTGATCATAGATGAGCGAAACAATTAACGTGTGTATGTGCAAACCGAAGCTCATCCTACCCCATTTCGAGTTTTCTATTTAGAATTTAAAAATATTATCAAAACAAGGAGAAAAACAGCAAAGAAAGGAGGCACAAAGTCCGACGCTTTCGAGTTCAAGCGGAGCGCATCATCGGTCACGTTTTTATCAAACTATCGCGAACTGAAATACTCGAAAATCGGCAACCACTATCTATGTTTAATTTTGTGCGTGTTTCGCATTAGTAGCCGCGTCCTCAACGATTAAATCAGTATTAAAACACTTAAAACGAGAATAACGAAGATGATGAATGGGAGCAATAATTTGGTATGGGTTACGGTAGTTTGGTTTATAAAATTCATTTTCTCTAAAACGGCTATGAGTATATTTTTTTTTTCCTCATACGATGTGAAATATGAATGAGAAAAACATGTAGAAAAATAAAGGATGTACTCACAGCCGATTTTGAGAAATTCGATAAAACGTACTTTCATAACGGTGAAATCGTCAACTTTGACGGCGCCATTCTCGAAGATTTTCGTTCTAGCCCATTTTCTATGGTGATAATCATTATCTGCGTCCCTTAATCTGTGAATATCGAAAGAATCACGCCTCAAGTCAATACTTTAAAATCACATGATTTTTTTATTGGCTTCGTGTGGGCTTGTATTCAAGCTTCTGTTTATATTATCTTCTTTTATGGATTGACAGAAGGCTTAATTGTTATTCTCGATTGAAGAAAAAATATAAAAATGTGGCTAAACATGCTAAAATTAATAAACAAAAATACGAAGGAAATTTGACGGAAGATTACGGTAGATTGAAACCAAAAACGTCGGAGGGCGTAGTCCAATATTCGTACTCAAAAATTCCTCGCCTCCGTCCCTACCGCCAGGAAACATTTTTTTGTCTCCGATTTGGAACAAAGTTGGTCACTAGGACCCATTGATGAATTCTTTAAGAGGAATCCACTTGTTTTAGTAAAAATGGCATATTATCGACTTTTATGATCGAAAATTTCAAATGACCATAAGCCGCTTCATTTTAATCGTACAGCGAGTTTATACATACCGACATATCGTTTGACACGAGTCTTCTCATATATTGCAGGACCTTGAGGAACTAGGAACAAAACTTTGAGCAGTCTTTATGAGAAAAATGTCATACAGTGCTATGAAGGAAATGAAACTTTTGACGTCGGCCGTTTGTCCAAAAACCGGCTTTTAGGTATCTTCCGGCTCTGTTGCCGGCTCTGAGCTATCTCAGCTCCCCGAAGAGCTAGAAAGTTGTTCTTGGGCTTAAAAAACGCGGAAAATTCGTCTGATGAAATTTCATGTTTGGTGTTAAGAGATTGGACCAAGTTAACTGTTCGGAAAATGCGAAAACCCTAAGAAAAAATGAGAAAAAATCGAAAAATAAATTCTCCTGGTCCGGGGACCCCCCCATTTCAAGTAAGCGGGTATCATTTTCTGAAACTAGGCACTTGATATAGTTTGGAAAAAAATAAGACTTTGGAGGCACTGCCCTGAGGCGAGGAGTTAGAGAGCCTCCAACATAGCGAAATCGTGGAAAATTGGAGCTCACATTTTCGAAAATCATATTTACTCGTCTAAAAGTGATCGCCCAAACCTATTTCCGATATCATACAAATGCACTGATCAAGTTCTTTCAAAAACAATTAAATTTTTCATCATCATTACGCAATATGACGAAATTCCATAATCACACGTTTTCGATAGCCATTTCGGGCCTCTGGAGGCTGAATAGCCTATAAGAAGGGTTAATCTGGATGGGACCAGCCAACTTTGATGGGACCAGTCAACTTTGATGGGACCAGTCAACTTTGTTGGGACTAGTAAAGTGAGATGGGACCAGCCAACTTTGATGGGACTACTAAACGAGAGTAGAACCATTTTTAGTTCGCTGGGTCAAGTATTTTCAGAGATTTTTTCCAGCTCTTCAAAGCATTGTAAAATCTCAAAAGTGGGATCGATGATTAATCTTACACAGATTGAGAAAATCAAGGTTAAATTTCATGATCGTTGTAGGCCCATATGCGCGCGCGGCGCGGCGCCACGCGCGCATATGGGCAAGGTGACTAGCACGTACTGTAGAAATCTATTTTCTTGATACAAAAGATACTTAATTTGTTCTTGTGAATAAAAAGTAGTAAAAAATTATAAAGAAATCTGCAAAAGGCGTTGAGTAACGGTCGGGATTCGATCCATCGACGTAATGAACATCATGTGAGTCAGAGGTTGGTGTTGCTGTTCATAGTGTTTGAATTCCTCTTAGACAAGGAACTGGTCCAGATTTCGACGATACAGTGCAGGTGGTGTTGTAATGACATTCTATTTGTTGGTTTGAAATGGTTTCACCACTTTTGACACCGCAATATCAGCTCGAATGAAGAGATTTCGCAATGTAAAGAATCAATTACATTACGTTTATCAAGAAAATAATTTGTTTGAGAAGTGCTCGAGCAAGCATTCAATAAAAGTTGTTTTCTGGGATGCATTTTAGTCGGAAAACACCAAATTTGAGCAAAGAACAACTATACAATACTGAAATTACGCTTTGAAAAGTAATGAACTACAGCATGAAAGAAATTGATACTCCAACTGTTCGAGCTGGTTCAATAGAAAACGATGTAAAACAACTTTTTCGTAAGTTTTGTTCACCATTTTGAAGAAATCAGCTTAAGTCCAAGCGTAAAACTCGATTTATCGACACCCTTCCTCCACACACCATCACTAAAACCAAGGCACTTTTCTTATACTTCTGTCAAAAATTCTGAATTTTCTTCTGGAAAACCTTCTATTAGGTTGATGCATAAGTTTCTTTCTTTTTGTTTTCTTTAATTTCTGCTCTCCTGCTTTACTTGACCCAAAATCTTTTTGAGCAAATTTTAGGGGGTTGGTGTGGGAGTACCGTAGTAGGTTTATGCCGAATCACGATTGCATAGAACAAGAGAAAATAATTTTAGAACATGAAGTGAGAAAAAATGGAAAATATTTACTCTGTGGTAGAATCACGTTCGCAACCTACTGTATAAACACCCGACGTCTTAAAATTAAGCCCTTTCAGGGAGTGATAGGGGACCACTAACTCGTTCGATTGACCACAAAAGATCCGCGTCCCAGCCTTTGCGGAAAGCAGAGAAACTATAGATTACATATTTTCGATGACCAAATTTAGGCCTATGCCTTTAAAAAAATGTAGTTCTCCGCAGGATAATCGCATTCTCTTACAAATAAAATTTGACAATGGGCATGCAAGCTACTTCAAATTTTTTAGATAGGTTACATTGTCAGCTCCTTTACAACGACTAGGGGGTTCCATAAATTGATTTAAAATATTTTCGAAAAATTCTTATTTTGAATATGGAGGTTGTACAGGAGGGTGCGTTGTGCTAGGAGCCCAATTCCACCTATAAATGATCCCTCGTTGGTTATGCTCTGCAACCGTGATTTGAATTTGGGTGTAGCTCCCATGCCCGCGGAATGGCGATTGAATGAATTGTCAGTGTGCACATCGGCCACTCACACTTTGGGTGCATAGTTCTCCCGTCTCAATGAACAGACTGACTTTTGGTAGGGTGGGCTAGAAAGAGTATCCTAGCCCTGACAGTCTACAGAAAAACTCGAATCAATTGGATGTACGGCGAGCAAGTTGTGGTCGATCTCCTAAAGTTGAAAAAAAAGAAAGAAACTTTTGCATCAACGGGATATATAAGGACTACGAATCGTGAGAAATTCGCGATACGGTGTTTTCGATTTCAAAAGTTATTCAAATTTTTCAAATAACTGACCGCCCTTCACCAGAAATTTAACGACGAATGAAATACCTAATTGAAGGTTGTAGAGGGATCTTTCCTCGACATTTTCCGCTTTTTAAAAAGTTTCTAGCACAATTTTAAAGAAACTTATGACCATTTTTCGACAACGACCCCGGCCATTTTTTTCGTAGGACGTCAAATTCAAGACCGGCCGTACTCGAAAAATAAATTTTTTTTAAAATATTCGGCCAACGCAGTTTGAAAGAGCATAGTTCAAAGTACTTCTGAGAATTTTTCCAGAATTTTCAAATCCTACTGCCGCGCTTTGCCTGTGGTGGTCGATTCTCTCGCGATTCCTCTCATAAGAGCCCGTTTGTGTAAGAATCGAACAGCCACACGCGTTGTGTCGTACAGGGTAAAAGTAATTAACTGAGCCATGACCATTTTCAACACAGTCAAGGGTGTTTATTTAAATGGGCAATATCTCGTTTCATGCAAATCGATGTTTTGCATGGTACAAGAGGTCAACGATCATGCAGTTTCGCACCTTTTTGAGTGTACAGCGGAAACCACTTTTTTAAACGAAAAACATTCAACATAGACTATAGCTCTTTCATGGCCGGTCTGCCTAATACTTTGAAAATTTTTTTTGGCTTTGTTCCACCGAATTGGCTACTCTTTACTGCAATTGAGTTGCAGGAAAATTTTGTATATTTGTGATGTGCGTGTCATCGTTACGAAACCACCCAAGCCGATATCTCGCACAAATCGGACCCCGAAGCGAGTTATGAGCCAAAAACCACAACGAGTTTGATCTGAAATCGTTCAATTCACACTCCGTACCCCTCTCTCTCCTCTTTCATTTCTCATTCCTCACTCGCCGATCACAAGTGCGCGGTGTGATAGGGAAGGAAGAAGAAGGAGATGAGCGATTTCAGTTCAAAATCGCTGTGGTTTTTGGCTCATAACTCGCTTCGGGGTCTGATTTGTGCGAGATATCGACTTGGGTGGTTTCGAAACGATGTCACGCACACCACAGATATACAAACATTTCCTGCAACTTAATTGCAGCAAAGATACGGTTGCCAATTCGGTGGAACGAAGCCAAATTTTTTTTTTTAAATTTTGGCAGATCGGTTATGAAAAATGAGCTATAGTCTATGTTGAATGTTTTTCGTTTAAAAAAGTGGTTTCCGCTGTACACTCAAAAAGGTGCGAAACTGCATGATCGTTGACCTCTTGTACCATGCAAAATATCGATTTCCATAAAACGAGATATTGCCCATTTAAATAAGCACCCTTGACTGTGTTGAAAAAGGTCTTGGCTCAGTTCATGACTTTTACCCTGTCCGAGCATTGCTCTTCTCTTACGCAAACGACCTCATAAAAGAGTGGAAAAAATGTGAAAATCGTCTGTGCCACGCAAATGAGCACCCCCCCCCCCTCCCTTGACTTGGTGTGAGAGAGAGAGTCGAATGAGAGAGGTGATAGAGAGAGACGAGTATTACAGGATTTAGAAAGCGATGAGATTATGAATGGAGTACTGAAATCAGAAGATGAGTTGGCTCATGTGGCATTGTTGAGGTGAGAAGAAGAATATAGAAGAAGGAGAGGAGGAAGGAGTAGGAGAGCAAATTTGGAGATTGCAGATGGTTAATGATGAGAGGACAAAAGGAGAAGATTCTCAAGAGTAAATCACCTTTTCTCGAGCAATGGTTGAGCATCGAAATCGCAAAGGGAGGAGGGGTCAAGTTAGTCTACTTTTTATTTATGAGACTGTTTCCGTAACAATTATCATTTCGACCCGGACATCTCCCTAGCACAAAGATCCAGCCCTCCTCACTACCATGGCATGAGAGGGTCTGGGCCCCTGATTGATGAACTGGTGGTTGTGGGATGCCTCGTCGTGTGCGTGGTGCGCCAATTGCGCACGAAGTTCAAAAATTCGATTTTCATATCTTCTCAGCCGAACAAGCTAGACTCGAAATTATTTTTGCATTGTGTTAGTGAGCTCAAATGTGCAAGCTTTCAACGAGAAATTCATTTCAACTTTGCTTCTTACGTTAATTTTGCAAGTCGAAAAATAATTTTTCTTTCAATTTTGCCAGCTTGTCGAAGGGGGAGCAAGGTCCCGCATAGTACACAGCGTGCATCCCATGTATATGAACATGCCCAACCACATTGGAGAGCAATCGGCTTTACTCCAACTCCCACGTTTGATTCCCGAAGTTGGTGTACTGCCTAACTCCGCAATGCGAAAACACAGCTTTCACCGAATTTGTAAGTGTACTAGAATGGTCAGGGCCTAGATGTGCTAACTTCGAAGTTTTGGAATGATTGAAGCACTTTGGGTATTTTTCCGGAGGCGACTTTGTCGTTGATAACCATGACCCGGGGTTCATGGGTGGACTCTGCACCTTGCAACCATGAACCCCGAGTCATGGTCCCAAATCGAGTTGATGGGGATCCTGAAATAACATACCTCATCGCATGCTACACTGCCACACATACTGCCGTAGCCCGGTATACCGTGCTCAGGTCAATCGCGAACTAACTTTTATTCAAAAATGTGTTTCAACGTCTCTTCTGCGAATTTTCACTAGCAACGCTTCGAGGAAAAATATGGAAACACAATACAATATTCAAGTGACTGGCACGTGAAAACTGGCAAGCTGGCACGTGAAAACTGAAGAAGCCGATTTGAGAACGAACTGTTGCCAAAGAAATAAACAATCTATGTGAAAAGACTTTTTTGATCAAAAGTCAGTTCGCGATTGAACAGAGCACGGCATACCGGGCTACGGTAGTATGTCTGTAGTATGCAATGAGGTATGTTACTTTAGGATCCCCACCAACTCGATTTTGGACCATGACCCGGGGTTCATGGTTGCGAGGTGCAGAGTTCACCCATGAACCCCGGGTCATGGTCCTCGACGACAAAATCGACACCGGAAAAATTCAATCTTCCCAAAACTTCGAAGTTAACACATTTAGGCCCTGACCATTCTAGTACACTTACAAATTCGGTGAAAGCTGCGTTTTCGCATTTCGGAGTTAGTTAGGCAGTACACCAACTTCGGGAATCAAAAGTGGGGGTTGGAGTAAAGCCGATTACTCTCCAATGTGGTTGGGCTTGTTCATATACATGGGATGCACGCTGTGTACTATGCGGGACCTTGCTCCCCCTTTGACAAGCTGGCAAAATTGAAAGAAAAATTATTTTTCGACTTGCAAAATTAACGTAAGAGGCAAAGTTGAGTTGATTTCTCGTTGAAAGCTTACACATTTGAGTTCACTAACACAATGCAAAAAGAATTTCGAGTCTGGCTTGTTCGGCTGAGAAGATATGAAAATCGATTTTTTGAACTTTTTGAATTTTTTTTGAAATTTTTGAATTAATTTTTTGAACAACGAACAAGCAAGCGCGTGAAAATGCACAAAATTCAATTGATCATACACACCAAGTTTCATCCCCATTCCTTTCAAACGTAATGAGAAAAATCAATATTTCGAAAATGAAATCCGTTTTTAATTTTCAGCTCGTCCTAGAGTTATGATAACTCGCTTTTTTTTATTTCATAGATAAATAGAAAAATGTAGTAGCCATCTTGCTTCCATGAAAAATTCAACGGAATTCCAAAATGCATATTGGTAATGATAATGCCAAATTTGGCCGAGAACGCGCCCAACGTAAAATGAAGTCAGTTCTCGATCTTGCTAAATCTGGGGTTCACAGCTCAAAAAAGTCGGTTCTTTTGAAATGTGTGTTTTGAGTTTCGAAATGGTGCTGATGTCGATGATGATAAGTAGGGATCTTACGCAGCCTGCGAGGTGTGGAATGAGACGAATGAGAGAGAGGAATAACACGCGTGACACGTAAGGATCGAATAAATCGTGGCACATTGGAAATCGCAAAAATGAGCTCAACCCATTTTTGGACAGCCCTTAGGGTCCTCCACAAGATAGCGTCGAGCTTTGTTCGATTTTATCGATCTCAACGATGTGGGGCGTCGTCAAACTTTTTCGGCGCCAAAAATGGCCATCTTTGGAGGGCTTTAACTTCTTTCAGAGTGGTTTTGGTGAAATTTTCATGAGGGCATGAAATGATCTAAATTTCCAGGAGAATACGCCTGAGCGATTGGCCCATCGAAATTTTCATTTTTATTTATGTAAATCATTTAAATCTTTAAATTTGAACCACAACTTCGGGCCAACGAATTTTATCAGCTCAATCGACAGAGCTCGCCGAGACGAATCGACTGATATAGGGGTTGTGGGGGTTATTTCTCCGAGGTCATAATTAAAATGGCGTTTGAATGTGTAATGTTGGGAGCATTCGGTTTTGCATTGTCCCTGACATGCAAGCTCGAGTACTCCCCCTTCACGTGCGAGCGCATCGCCTGGTATGGCTCAGCCGGTAAGGAGTTGGATCGCCTATGTCTCCCTTTTTTGTTTGTCTGAGTTCAATTCCTGCTCCTATGATAATGTTTTGCCACTTTTTAAAATACATTTTGTTTCATTTAAAATAGTGAAATTCATTCAGGAACGGTAAATTCAAAGGTGCAATAGTGTTTTTATCGGTAAAGGGATTGAACTCAGCAAGTCAAAAAAGTAGGATATGGGTAAACCAACGCCTTACCCACTGCGCCATACAAGACTATGGTGTGCCAGATGCAGGGTGTGCACTAGAACGCATCTCTCTGTTATAGTGCACTCAAGATCGACTCTTTCGGGTGACATCAGAACTTTTAACCGGCGTTTTAATTATGACCTCGGAGAAATAACCCCCACAACCCCTATATCAGTCGATTCGTCTCGGCGAGCTCTGTCGATTGAGCTGATAAAAATCTTTGGCCCGAAGTTGTGGTTCAAATTAAAAGATTTAAACAATTTACATAAATAAAAATGAAAATTCCGATGGGCCAATCACTCAGGCGTATTCTCCTGGAAATTTAGAACATTTCATGCCCTCATGAAAATTTCACCAAAACCACTCTGAAAGAAGTTAAAGCCCTCCAAAGATGGCCATTTTTGGCGCCGAAAAAGTTTGACGACGCCCCACATCGTTGAGATCGATAAAATCGAACAAAGCTCGACGCTATCTTGTGGAGGACCCTAAGGGCTATCTGAAAATGCGCAGATGAGCATGGGTCAAATAATGTGCCAAACGACTCCTGATTTCATTCGATCCTTACGTGACACGCGTGATAAGTTGCGCACGTCCACTCATTTCACACCGCGCAGGCGGGGTAAGTGGTGAGGAATGCACAGCAAGTCAGGCGGGGGAAAAGGTTCATTTGCGTGGCGGAGCCACCGAGTCGGTTGGTGGAGAATAGTCTCTCTCTCACTCATTCCTCCTCTCATCTCTCACTCGTGTGTCTCTCAAATCACACATTCTCTCGTTTCCCCCGACTCGAGCGAAACATATCTCGATCCGCTGACATATCTCTAAAAACAAACTCTGTCTAATTCTCCTCTTGAAACATTGTTGAAACTAGTCGAAATTCTCGTAAAAACGACTGTTTTGCTCACTATAAAGCTATCTCCTCCTCGGAGAGAAATGCTAAAAATATCATTTCATCCTCATTCTCACCGCTTTCCCCTCTCACTAGGCGAGGAATGACTCGGCCGAGCGCCGCCACGCAAATGAGGTTTTCTCCCCCGCATGACTTGCTGTGGAATGAAGGGTTTCTCTCTCAAATGTGCTATCGGTTTTTTGCCCATAAAATCACGAAGCCCCCCTCGAAATGCTTCATCCAAAAAACCATCGATAGCTCTCGTCAAGGCCTACAACATATCAAAAATTGAGAGATGTATTCGGCCTCGTTTTCGAGAAACGTGAGGTCGAAGTTGCATGAAAAAAATAAAAGTCAAAATTTGCATGAACAAACAACTGGTGCGTGTTCAGCATGTCAAACAAGGCCCGAAGCCAAATTTTTATGAGAATTGGACGACTTCCCGCTGAATTGTAACCATAAATGTGAAAATATAGTCAAAGTTTGGAGGCAAGCGTAGCGAGCATTAGCCCGCGGCAGGCGCCACGGGGGGTCTAGCTTCCGCAGGAAGCTAGTCGACAAAAACTCGGGCGATTATTGGATTAGGCGAGAGACAAGTGAGAGAGAGAGGAGAGTGATCCAATTCTGCCACACCTGTCCTGATCTTACAGGGAACTCGTTTTAACGTTCGTCTAACGTTTGTCTGATGCTCTCATAAGGGTAACCCCCCCCCCAGGGTAACCCTTATGAGAAAAATGGGTCGCCACCCAAGTTGACTGACCAATAAGTAATTGGAATGGTGAATACAGATATCTGGATGTGATGTGGAGATACTACGAGAAGAATGGAATGAAGGGAAAGGCGGCTAAACTATTGAATCGATTAACTGACTCGGAATTGGCAGAGATATCTTTGAGTGATAGACTGTCTTATCTCTCCCATGCCATAATCTGCGCTCAGTCGACTAGCGATACTGAGAGTAGATCACTTATTCAGGTGAGGGAAGGGTGGACATTTTTGAAGGAGGGCAACAATGTTATTCATTGTAGGAGCTACGAGATAAATTGGAAGTCGCCCAGATTCAAATGGCTATCAAGTATGTCTTATGCCATGTTTTATAAATGTAGTTATTGCCAAGGTACAAAGTATTTAAACAAAAGGTTGAATTGAAGGGAAAGATTGGGTGATGGCGGTGAGAATGGCGAAGCATTGTCGCGAGAGTTGAATGGACGATTACTCCCTCTGCAGGTTACAATATTTAGATAAATAGTATCATCTTTTATTTGAATATTTCCTTACAGGATCTCTGCCTCAAATATGCAGTTCCCTTAAGAATGCCCAAGATTCAGTTGGAAATATTCAAATGCGCCAATTTCTATGATGAGGAGAAGATTCATAGTGTGTGGAGACAGTTGCTCGATAGAGGTTAAGATGATACTAGAAATGTGATGGATGGGGAATTGAACCTCGCGGGAGGGAGAGGGAGGTGGAGAAATAAGATGACAGGGTTATTCCAGAATTCGAGTTGTCTTGCGGCTCGGGGGGGTCTATTATTCTCAGCACAATTTCTGATCTACAATGTAAATTTGGAGAATCGAATTATTTCCCTACAGGTGAGGGATTACAAGATTGAGTAGAACCCTCCATGCCCATGAAAGTTTCAAACTCGCGCGCATTGAGAGAAGGGAAGGAAGAGAGGGTAGATCAATGGGCACTACTTCAGTTCGCCGGATCAGCATCCCTCTCATTCCATCGCTCTGCCCCTTGTAAGGAGGTAAATGAGGAGGGGGAATGAGAGGGAGGTGGCGGAGTGAGAGGCTGGTCCGGCGAACTGAAGAAGCGCTGATCAATGACCCTTCCTCCCCCAGCTCGGGACAACTTATTGTAAGTAGACAGGCGTGATCCGCGTCAAATTCAAGACCGAGAGTCATATCGTTATCTCGAGATATGACAATGAGAAATCCCACCACAACCAATTTACACCAGCCCTTGCTCGACTATCTCGCAAACGGCCTTATATCCATTCAACTTTTTTCTTCAGAACTGATTGTGATGCATGTGGTTGAACGGGGCTTCGAATATGGAATCGATTCAACATTTTTCGTTTCACTTATCTCGAAAATGAATCTTCCTCTGGCTACATTACTCACTCTCCTCTCTGAACACTACAGGTACCCATTCTGAACGCCTTTTCAATTACACAACTCCCCAACTACTTTCCCCCCTGCGGTGACTTACAATTAGGAATAATAGGCTCTCCGACTAAAAGTTGTCCTTCAGGAACGGCGACCCATTCTGGAAAGAGAATGGTAGTGCTCGTGACTATATGGTTGCAATTGCTTGTACGGTTGTAGAAGATTTCATCAATAACGGCCGCAAGCTTACTGATTCACAGAGGTAATATCAGAATCGGATTATGAAGATGACAGTTGTGAATTTAATCAGGATTGCTCTTAAATCGAAGTGTGAGGTTGCACTCTCTCGATTTGCAGTCGATCTTCGATCTCTTTCTTCACACGTAGCTTCTTCTATTCTCGCGAGACTTGAGCGAGATTTAGCCATTCTTGCTAATATCAATTGAATTAAAACAACTATATCTATTTGATATGGTCTCCCTGATTCTGTTTCTATCCTCAATCTCCAACTCACACTTCCTCACTAATCGTCATCTATGCTCTCAAATAACAAAATCGTTATTTTTAATTTTTGTTATCTAGTATGGTTGTATCTACGAAGTAGGAATGACGTAGAATTCTTGTTGTGTTACTCCATCTCCATTCTTTCCCCTCTCTCCGTCTCTTTTCATCTCTGTCTCTTTCCCAGTTGTTTCACTCAAAACGGTTCCTTTCACTGATTAGTCGTTGTATTCATCTTCAGAAGTTCTATTCATCCTTTTTTCTCTATTTCGTCGTTTCATTGTTTCATTCTTCGTCGTTCTGTCTTAGATGTGTTTATGATAAACAATTTATCTGGTGGCATCGAGTTGTGTATATATGATCGTGAGTCGTTATCCGTCGTTATCGGTAATGATACTACTAATTGCATTTATTCGTCACCTCACTTCTTTCAATGCAGGAATACAGTCTGTGACAAAAGTCATGGACCTTTTTCTTTCCTCTGTAACTTTTGAACCAGAGCAGATATCGGACTAAATCTGATTCTATTGCATAGATAATCTATTAAAAACTACGACGCACATATTACGAAATCTCAGGAAAAAAAACAATAATTGCATAGCGATGGCGCAACCGACATGTACTTTTCCAAAAATTCATTATTCTTTGGAGGATTTTTTTAGACTCACAAACTTTTGTGCATAGACATCAGTCAAAGGGCTACACAGAAAAAAAACGTTTCACGTTGCTGAGACCACTCTCCGTGGCAGCAGAAATTCAGCAAAATGACCTTGAAAATTCACAAATCTGCTGCTAGAGGTGCTAAATTTGATCTACGGCTGAAAATGTTTCTAATGATGAGTGTCAAAGATCCTGAGAATTTGATAGAATTTGGCCTCCTTATGATAATATATTTGTCGCGTTGCGTGTAGAATTACATGAGAGGACCAATTAGTCTATAGAAAAAAAAGATACAACAACGTGATATTACGATGTCGACCTAGCGACAAAGATATGGTTCGGGCGGAGGGGTTATATATTTTTAAGAGACCGGCTACGTAAGATTCCAGGATAGGCTGGACATGGCCATCTCAGATCCTGACCAAAACTGCTGTGAGGGTACCCCCATGGGTCCTAATCATCGTTTGGGACCTTTTACGATCAAAGACCAAAAACCCGAAAAGGGGCGGGGCTTCAAACTTTGGCACTTCTTCAGTTCGCGGGACCAACCTTCCATAGGGGGTGGTCTCGGACCCATACTAATTCTTAGTCAACTGCCGTTATAAGCAGTCATCAACTTTCCTGTGAACAATATCAAAGCTTCTTATGAACCAATTCGCTGTATACGTAAAAAAACTGTCCCTTCATTTGATGAAATAGCGCTTTTACTACATGTTTTGGA